>SJYX01011650.1:0-10033 GCA_006410675.1 Oreotragus oreotragus
GTGTGTATGATTGGTGCACTTTGCTGTACAGCAGAAATTGACACAGCAGTGTAAAGCAACTATACTCCAATGAATGAATGAGTGGATGAATGAGTTTTTAAGAAAGGAGCACACTGGGCCCCCTAGAACTTGTGGAAACGAGGAGTCCACACCCAGGGTGCAGCACAGCGCCAGGACTGCCCTCAAGTTGGTCCACTGCCAAAGGACCGGCTGGACCAGGCCTCTTCTACCCCAGAGACCTCGACGCAGAGGCGGGGAAGGCAGCCAGTCGCGGTCTCGCCAATGCTCTGCTCTTGCTCACGCAGCCATGCCAAGGCTGAGATCACTGGGAGAACAAGGGACCCACATCCCGCCTCAGGACAACAGACACGTCCACTGTCACTCACTTCGCGGACGTCCTGCTGTATCTTCACGGTCTCTTCCCTGGACGTGAGGAGGTCCTTCCTGGCCGTGTCCAGGTCCTTCTCCAGCTCTGTTACACGGGCAGAGAGGGCTGCCAGGCGGGCCTCCACGGGGCTCTGCTCCCGTGACTTCTCGATGATGACCTGCAGCTCGATCACTTGAGCCAGGTCTTCGTCAAGGGTTCTCTGAGGGGGAAAGGAAACCTTAGACAGCCTCGTTTTGGGAGGGAGGGTCCACAGCATTGCCGGGAAACTGGGGAAGTCAAAACTGCCTTCTGTGCTCTGGAGCTCACACGACCCTCATGGCCACTCAGATCTACATGGTGCATTGGTGGAAGGTCTCAACAGCCCCGCACAGACTGGACAGTAAGACGAGAACCAGAGAGAGAGTGAGACCGAGGACATGCCTTTCCGTTGGCGCTTGGCATGTTTTCTTGCTTGTGATTTACATCAAGCACCCCGTCCATTAGTATCTTTTTTGGGTTAGTCTTCTCTTTAAGAATCATCAGCGAAAACCAAACAAGGGAATCAGAATAAAGAAATAAGTAAAGACAGCAAAACTCCATTTGGAAAAACTCAACTCACAGCTGAAAATACAGCATAAAAACAAAACACATGGTGAAGCTACCCATTCCGACTAGAACCAGGTGATTCGAGTCAGAATTTGTCTCCTGCTGGACAAAGGGGTACTTAAGAGATCCTGCAGCTCTGAGCCACAAGTCTAGATTACTAGTCATTAAAATAACTCAGGTGGGCTGGTCCTCAATCAGAAAGATAAATAACATCTGATGTCCATCACTACAGCCTTCATACTTTTTTTAAAACGAAACGATAGAAACGACAAAGCCTTGGACTGCAAGGAGATCCAACCAGTCCATTCTGAAGGAGATCAACCCTGGGATTTCTTTGGAAGGAATGATGCTAAAGCTGAAATTCCAGTACTTTGGCCACCTCATGCGAAGAGTTGACTCACTGGAAAAGACTCTGATGCTGGGAGGGATTGAGGGCAGGAGGAGAAGGGGACGACCGAGGATGAGATGGCTGGATGGCATCACTGACTCGATGGACGTGAGTTTGAGTGAACTCTGGGAGTTGGTGATGGACAGGGAGACCTGGCGTGCTGTGATTCATGGGGTCACAAAGTGTCGGACACGACTGAGCGACTGAACTGAACTGACTGATTTTATTCATACTGATGCAATTGTAAATGGGATTGATTTCATAATGTTTTGTCTGATGATTTGTTATTAGTGTATAAAAACACAACAGGCTTTTAAAATATTAATTTCATAGCTTGCAAATTTCCTGACTTTGTTAACTAGCTTTAACAGTTTTCTTCAAGAGTGCAGGATGCTTGGGGCTGGTGCATGGGGATGATCTGAAGGGATGATGTGCGGTGGGAGGTGGGAGGGGGGTTCATGTTTGGGAGTTCATGTACACCCATGGCGGATTCATGTCAATGTATGCCAAAACCAATACAGTACTGTAAAGTAAAATAAAGTAAAAATAAAAATTAAAAAAAAAAAGAGTGCGTGAGGCAAGAACTTCCAGGTGTTCAAGTTGGATTTAGAAAAGGCAGAGGAATGAGAGATCAAATTGCCAACATCCATTGTATCATGAAAAAAGCAAGAGAATTCCAGAGAAACATCTGCTTCTACTTCTTTGACTACACTGAAGCTTTAGACTGTGTGGATCACAACAAACTGTGGAAAACTCTTAAAGAGATTGGAATACCAGACCACCTGACCTGCCTCCTGAGAAACCTGCATGCAGGTCAAGAAGCAACAGTTAGAACTGGACATGGAACCACAGACTGGTTCCAAATCGGGAATGGAGTACCTCAAGGCTGTATATTGTCACCTTGCTTATTTAACTTATATGCACAGTGAAAGTGAAAGCGAAGTCGCTAAGTCGTGTCCGACTCTTTGCGACCCCATAGACTGTAGCCTAGCAGCCTTCTCAGTCCGTGGGATTTTCCAGGCAATAGTAGTGGAGTGGATTGCCATGTCCTTCTCCAGAGGATCTTCCCAACTCAGGGCTTGAACCTGGGTCTCCCGCATTGTAGACAAATGCTTTACCGTCTGAGCCACCAGGGAAGTACATCATGCAAATCACTGACTGGATGAAGCACAAGCTGGAATCAAGATTCCAGGGAGAAATAACATAACCTGAGATAGGCAGATGATACCAACTTAACAGCAGAAAGTGAAGAACTAAAGAGTCTCTTGATGAAAGTGAAAGAGGAGAGTGAAAAAGTTGGCTTAAAACTCAGCATTCAAAAAAGCAAGATCATGGCATCTGGTCCCATCACTTCATGGCAAATAGTCGGGGAGACAATGGAACCAGTGACAGACTTTACTTTCTTAGACTCCAAAATCACTGCAGATGGTGACTGCAGCCATGAAATTAAAAGACACTTCCTCCTTGGAAGAAAAGTTATGACCAACCTAGACAACATATTAAAAAATAGAGACATTACTTTGCCAACAAAGGTCCATATAGTCAAGGATATTGTTTTTCCAGTAGTCATGTATGTATGTGAGAGTTAGACCATAAAAACGGCTGAGCACTGAAGAATTGATGCTTTTGAACTCTAGTGTTGGAGTTCGTTTCCTCTTGAAAGTCCCTTGGACTGCAAGGAGATCAAACCAGTCAATCCTAAAGAAAATCAGTCCTGAATATTCACTGGAAGGACTGATGCTGAAGCTGAAACTCCAATACTTTGGTCACCTGATGAAAAGTACTAACTCTTTGGAAAAGACCTTGATACTGGTAAAGATTGAAGGCATGAGGAAAAGAAGACAGGATGAGATGGTTGGATGGCATCACCAACTCGATGGACATGAGTGTGAGCAAACTTTGGGAGGTGATGATGGACAGGGATGCCTGGCGAGCTTCAGTTCATGCGGTTACAACAAGTTGGACACCACTGAGCGATTGAACTGAACTGATGCTACCATCTTGAATCACCTCCTTTTAATTTTAGATATCTATAAAATGAATGGAAAAATGCAAAAACACTCAGGATTTTTTATTAAGTAGTTTATTAATTAAGGTGTGTAATAAAAACTGTGTATTACAGCTGTGTGTGTGTCTGTGCACATGCGCACGTGTTCAGTCATATCTGACTCTTTGCAGCCCCTTGTACTCTTGCCAATCTGGCTCCTCTGTCCATGGGGCTTTNAAATGCAAAAACACTCAGGATTTTTTATTAAGTAGTTTATTAATTAAGGTGTGTAATAAAAACTGTGTATTACAGCTGTGTGTGTGTCTGTGCACATGCGCATGTGTTCAGTCATATCTGACTCTTTGCAGCCCCTTGTACTCTTGCCAATCTGGCTCCTCTGTCCATGGGGCTTTTCATTCAAGAATACTGTAGTGGGTTGCCATTTCCAGCTCCAGGGGATCTTCCTGACCCAGGGATCAAACGTGCATCTCCAGCATTGGCAGGTGGATTTTTTACTACTGTGCCTCCTGGGAAGTTCTATTACAGTCACATGTATACACAAAATAAGAAGGATAAATGTAAATAATTCTAACAGTTTTCAAAAGCTTATTGGTATTATATTCTCAAGATACTGGCATTCTATGGTAAAAATGTGCATGCATGAATTAATTCATTTTCATAACGCAGTTTTAAGCAACTGTACAGAAAACTATAAACATTTCCATTTGGGTTGGAAACAGAAATTGTGCTTAATACTATATATTTTGTAATGATGCTATACATTTAGTAGTACTGCTAATTTTCTGTTATTAAACATAAAGCTATTATTTAAAATTAATATTTGAGATACTGGGGCTTCCCAAGTGGCACTAGTGGTAAATAACTCGCCTGCAAATGCAGGAGACCTAAGAGACAGAAGCTCATTCCCTGGGTCTGGAAGATCTCCTGGAGAAGGGTGTGACAACTCACTCCAGTATTCTTGCATGGAGAATCCCGTGGACAGAGGAGCCTGGTGGCATATGGTCCACTGGGTCGCCAAGAATTGGACATGACTGAAGCGACTTAGCCCAGCACACATTTGAGATATTAGACAATATAAAGTTAGGCCATCTGAAGCAAAATATTTAAATAAAATTATAAGTGACATGAGATCAAGAAAATAATAAAAACCAAGAAAATATACAAAATAGTCAAAAGATAAGCAGCGAATAATATATGAAAACAGGATAGCATGCAAGAATCATGACTATTTTTACCCCCAGAAAAATGCAGTAATTGTTTTCTTTTTAAGTCTCTTTTTAAGAGCCACAAAGACTAGGTAGTTGCTTAAAATGTGTGTAAATCATATGTGCATATGATTTATGCTGAAAAAAATATGAAGTCTTTAAATAAGCTAAGAGGATTCACCGTTTTAAAGATGTAAATTTTTTATTGATGAGTCTATAAGTTAAATTCAACTTTTAGCCAAATCACAGCAGAACATACTTCAGGACTTGAAAAGTAAATTCTAAAATTAATTGAAAATTGTCAAGAATGTAGGTATTTAGGGGGCTTGTAGGTTTTTATTTCAAATGTCAAGGTTAATTGGAAAGCTCTCATGGCTGAAATACAGTGGATTCCAAAAAGATATAGAAAGATGTATCAATTAAATATAAACTAGAAATAAATCCACGGATGTATGTGCGCTTCACATATGACAGAAGAAGTTTTACAAAACAGTGCGAAGAGATCAGCTATTAAACAGCTAGCATTGGAATAATTTGCTCTGTACATAGAAAAAAAGCAGACTAGATTTCTATGTAACCTACAAAAATATCCAAACTGCAATTACAGTTAACTTTAATAAATAAATAAATAAAAATAAAAAAATCTCAAAGAAAATGTAAGAAAATGTCTGTCTTTGTTTTTTACATCAAGGTGGAAAAAGACTTCCTAAATGCAGAATGTAAAGTGTAAGCTTTAAAGGAAAAGCTTGATATATTTGAGTTAAACCAAATAGAGTTTCTGTATGTGGAACTGATTAACAAATTGCTTGTGAAAATAATAACAAAAAATGACCATTAACATGGAAAATGATACAATATCTAAATGCTCCTCTCTTAATATGAGGGAAGAGTGATGGGTAGCTAACAGAAATGAATGTACATATACAGCTGACATTTGAAGAACACAACAGGTTGTTTGAGGTGCCTACCCTGCATGTAGGGCTTTCCAGGTGGCTCAGTGGTAAAGAAGCCACCTGCCAGTGCAGGAGACGCAAGAGACGTAGGTTCAACCCCTGGATCACGAAGATCCCTTGGCAGCCCACTCCAGTATTCTTGTCTGGAGAATCCCATGAGGCTGGTGGGCTGCAGTCCATGGGGTCCCAAAGAGTTAGACATGACTAAGCAAGCAGGCATGTACACACACTCTCCATGTAGTTCAAAATCTTCATATGCTTTATATCTGCCCTCTGTACCCATGATTTGGCATCTGTGGGTTCAACCAACACAGATGGTGTAGTACTGTGGTATTTACTTGAGGAAAACCTATGTATAAATAGACCCACACAGTTCAAATCTGTGCTATTCCAGGATCAACTATAATCCAGGGTCAGTTCAGTTCGGTGGCTCAGTCATGTCCGACTCTTTGTGACCCCATGGATTGCACACAACAGCTTTCCCTGTCCATCACCAACTCCCATCACCAACTCCTTGCTCAAACTCATGTCCATTGAGTCAGTGATGCCATCCAACCATCTCATCCTCTGTCTTCCCTTTCTTCTCCTGCCTTCAATCTTTCCCAGCATCAGGGTCTTTTCCAATGAGTCAGTTCTTTGCATTAGGTGGCCAAAGTATTGGAATTTCAGCTTCAGCATCAGTCCTTCCAATGAATGTTCAGGCCTGATTTCCTTTAGGATTGACTGGTTGGATTTCCTCGCAGTCCAAGGGACTCTCAAGAGTCTTCTNGCCTTCAATCTTTCCCAGCATCAGGGTCTTTTCCAATGAGTCAGTTCTTTGCATTAGGTGGCCAAAGTATTGGAATTTCAGCTTCAGCATCAGTCCTTCCAATGAATGTTCAGGCCTGATTTCCTTTAGGATTGACTGGTTGGATTTCCTCGCAGTCCAAGGGACTCTCAAGAGTCTTCTCCAATACCACAGTTTGAAAGCATCAATTCTTTAGCACTCAGCTTTCTTTACAGTCCAATTCTCACATCCATACATGACTACTGGAAAAACCAGGGTAATCCAGGGTGTATAACAGTAGTATACTAAGTAAAAACAGATGAATTGTAGAATGTTACAAATAGTAGGGTAGCATTTATACCATATGCAAACAAAAAAAAAGATAAACGTCTGTTAGTTTTATATTTCTGTGTGTGAGCATATAGATTTGGCCTGGTTTTGAATCTGCAAAGTGAAAAGCAAATGAAACTAGTGGCTGGAGACTAAATGAAGTGAACTTTATTTATAATATTATATATATATATAAAACTTTAAAAAGATAATGCAACAAAATATGAACAAATATAAATTTGGGATTGTTGGTACATAGAATTTTTGCACTATTTTTGTGTTTTATAGTATTTTTCTCAATTTTTTCAAAACAAAATCTCTTGGGATTGTTAGAAATAATGTTTGACTAAAAGAGGTTTTGTGATTTCTAGAGCAGCAAAGCTCTGTGTCCTCTTGTCAAGAATAAGATACATTCAGTAGGAAGGAGCATGCTCAGAAGAGGCCTTCGTAAATCAGATAATAACAAACAGCACCAAGACTGAAGGATGAGAAACAGAAAAATACACCTGCAACACCTAGCATGCTGCTTCCTAGTTATCTGTTAGGTCTTCCAGAATTCGGGTAGAATGAGGAGAATCTAAATCCACTAAAAGTTTATCTCCTCGACCCTATAAAGGTCAAAGCAAAACTTAAGCTCCGTTACAGAAAATCATGAAATAATATTTTTGTAGAGGTGAGTTTGTATTAATATCTGTTACAATTTATACTGTTTTCCTCCCCACTTTTACTACAAGTTGGGCTAACTATAGCACGGCTANCACTAAAAGTTTATCTCCTCGACCCTATAAAGGTCAAAGCAAAACTTAAGCTCCGTTACAGAAAATCATGAAATAATATTTTTGTAGAGGTGAGTTTGTATTAATATCTGTTACAATTTATACTGTTTTCCTCCCCACTTTTACTACAAGTTGGGCTAACTATAGCACGGCTATTAAATCCCACTCCTTAGACAATAGAATATTAAAGATCAAGACTAAAATTATATATGTGTGTATATACATGTAGGCTATCAGAAGTACATTGTATATGTAGGACAGTTCGCTTCTTCTCAAGCCAAAGATGGAATGAATTTAGAAAATATTTTCTCTTTGTTCAGTCTAAAATCTGATTCTTCACGTATTTACAGCTGCTGGGTATAGCCAACATTTAATTGTGTGAGCTACAATTTTCATCTTTCAAGGTCATACTTATAATGGAAATACTAATTAATAGTTAGCACTTATAGGCTTTTTATCATCTAAGTACTTTACCAACAATTAATTTAATCGCTCAAGAACCATGGGGACCCTAATTTCTGTAGGATAAAGGAAGGTTATATTAGGGTCTTTGGGAAGGAAATTAGATCAGAATATATGTTGACATACATTCGCAGCATTCATCAATGTAAGTAGGAGAAATAAAAGGAAAAACACATATAATTCAGCTTATCTTTATTATGAAGTTGTTGATTTCTAGAAAAAATGCCCCATTTTCCATTTCTTAAATAAGGCACAATAAATTCAGCTTTAATTAAGTGTAGAATTTAGTTGGTTGTGGTGATTCACTGAAGGAAAACAATGAGTAGGTTATAAATCTACTTATAACACTGTAGGAGTTCATAATTATCTTTTGTATGTACATTTTATCTTAAGATTACTCCATATTTTGCTAAACTGGTCTATACATTTTATTTTGAGATTGCTCCATATTTCGTTATTTTCAAGCACAACTTTTATATATGAATCTTTTTTTTGGATAATGATTGTTTTGAGTGCTGAGACCATAGTGGTACCTTTGCTGTGATATAAATTTCACGTTATTCTGTTGTAACTTGGAACTTCCTATTTGCAATTAAGTAAAACTAAACATTTAATAATAGAGATGTAGGCCAAAAAATGACTCAATAAGGTTTGTCTCCAGATTAATGTTGTGCCTGCAGAATTTGATAAAGTTAGTGTGCTTGGGAAAGCTCTAATTGTGAAGAAATGTATTATTATTTTTTCTTTAACTTGTAAGTGATCCGGAGTCATCATCTTTACCTTTGATTATATATTTCTGTTTTATCACAGTTAATAGAGCTAGGTTTCATATAGTAAATTCAGAGAAATGATTCACCTGAATATTTTAATTGGATTCACCTCCAAAATTAACTTAGCATATGGATAATATGAGAAACGTGCCTCTATTTAATTAGCAGAGAGACTTGTCTACCATTCTCATAGTAAAAGGCTGTCTTCTTTGGGGATCTGGCTGCCTGAAGTCATTAAAGATGCCATCCTTTCTTGAAACTCAGGTGAATGTGTTCATGGAAGATTCTAATTTAGTTAATTACGTGATAAGGAGTGTCTCTTCCTCTCTTCCCTCCCTCCTCTTTCTGGCTCTTTTTTCTCTTCCTCCTTTTACAAAGCAACCAAAAGTATTTGGTAGATCAGCCTCCCAGTTCCAATAATGTAGTTATTTTGCAGGGGTTGTAACAGGACCCTGCATAGATACCTTCAAAAATAATATTCTACAGAATTTGCAGCTTCTTTCTAATGTGAAAAGTTCAACATGTCTTGCAAAATTTGTGCCCATATGAAAGACTGTGACTCAGATCATGAACTCCTTATTGCCAAATTCAGACTTAAATTGAAGAAAGTAGGGAAAACCACTAGATCATTCAGGTATGACCTAAATCTAATCCGTAACAATTATACAGTGGAAGTGAGAAATAAATTTAAGGGACTAGATCTGTTAGACAGAGTGCCTGATAAACTATGAATGGAGGTTTGCGACATTGTACAGGAGACAGGGATCAAGACCACTCCCAAGAAAAAGAAATGCAAAAAAGCAAAATGGCTGTCTGAGGAGCCCTTACAAATAGCTGTGACAAGGAGAAGTGAAAAGCAAAGGAGAAAAGGAAAGATATACACATTTGAATGCACAGTTCCAAAGAAGAGCAAGGAGAGAGAAGAAAACCTTCCTCAGAGATCAGTGCAAAGAAATAGAGGAAAACAATAGAATGGGAAAGACTAGAGATCTATTCAAGAAAATTGGAGATAATGAAGGAACATTTCATGCAAATAAATGGGCTCAATAAAGGACAAAAATGGTACGAACCTAACAGAAGCAGAAGATATTAAGAAGAGGTGGCAAGAATACACAGAAGGACTGTACAGAAAAGATCTTCATGACCCAGATAATCATGATGGTGTGATCACTCACCTAGAGCCAGACATCCTGGAATGTGAAGTCAAGTGGGCCTTAGAAAGCATCACTATGAACAAAGCTAGTGGAAGTGATAGAATTCCAGTTGAGCTATTTCAAATCCTAGAAGATGATGCTGTGAAAGTGCTACACTCAATATACCAGCAAATTTGGAAAACTCTACAGTGGCCACAGGACCAGAAAAGGTCAGTTTTCATTCTAATCCCAAAGAAGTGCAATGCCAA
>SJYX01011650.1:12888-87872 GCA_006410675.1 Oreotragus oreotragus
CATCCTTTTAAACCCCTAGCTATTAATACTTTACACAAGTCACTGTAAGCCAGTGCATAATTGATCAAACAGCTATGAAACAGTTCTCTCTATTCATGCTGCTGCTGCTAAGTCACTTCAGTCGTGTCCGACTCTGTGCGACCCCATAGACGGCAACCCACCAGGCTCCCTGTCCCTGGGATTCTCCAGGCAAGAATACTGGAGTGGGTTGCCATTTCCTTCTCCAATGCATGAAAGAGAAAAGTGAAAGTGAAGTCGCTCAGTCGTGTCCAACTCTCAGTGACCCCATGGACTGCAGACCACCAGGCTCCTCCATCCATGGGATTTCCCAGGCAAGAGTACTGGAGTGGGTGCCATTGCCTTCTCCTCATGTGCCTATACTTAAGTAATATTGACATTTGTTTTTGTCTTTGTGCTCTTAGATAATTTTAACTTGCATTTCTTTGCAATTTTCGCAAAGCAATCACCGACATTTTTCTATTTCCTTTCAATGCAAACAGCCAACCTGGTTTTTAAGCATCATTCATTTATAGGCACCATACAGTTAAAATTCTTAGTCCTGTATTTATAACTAAGACATTTGGCTCCATAACAATGAAACCTCTTCTGCTTTGCAGATAGAATATTTAAAAATTTCAGAAAAGAGGTGTTTCTGTTTTAACATCTGCTTGACATTTCACTATGCATATTCAATTGAGTAAGTTGAAAAAAAAAGATACAAGCCTTATAAACCCCAGGTTACCATCTTGGTAGCAGATTACACAGGAAATCTCTGATCATATATTTGGAAAAAAATTGTTTTCACAATTTACTCCCCAGATTCATGGATTAAAATGTATGTACATCAAAAATGTTCATAAAACAATTTAACAGCTATGCAGAGCATAGCAATGTGTGTGAATCAGTATAAAAGTGTGTCTAATCCGGTTTTACAAATATTACTGACTAGTCAGTCATGCAGAAGAGGGCCAGAGGCCTAGAGCCAATCCAGTTGAACTAAGAAACCTCAGTGTCTGAGACTTGTTTTTATTTTTTCCCCCAAAATGGGAAGATTGTGCTATATTCCCTCTTGGCTGTAAGGATTCTGCAGATTTATAGTCAAATTAATTTATAAAAACCCATTCTTATGACAGTTGCCTCCAAACTCTGGTACTGGTCATGAAGGACCGGTTTAAATTAACAAAGAACTGCTCATCTGGCCCCACAATCAACAAATACAGCTGGCCTGTTATTCTCAGAAGCATGGTTAATAGTATCCTTGTAATTATGCCTTCAGTTATTTATTCGAAAAGAGATGGTGTATATATATATGTATATAATTTTTATTGGAGTTTAGTTGTTTTTCAATGTTGTGTTAGTTTCTGTTGTATAGCAAAATGAATCAGCTCTTCATACACATATATATTCCGTCTTTGTCATCACAGAGCATCGAGTAGAGTTCCCTGTCCTATACAGTAGGTTCTGTACACATATATACACATCAGTTCAGTTCAGTTCAGTTGTTCAGTCCTGTCTGACTCTTTGCAACCCCATGGACTGCAGCACGCCAGGCCTCCCTTTTCACCACCAACTCCTGGAGTCTACTCAAACTCAAGCCCACTGAGTCGGTGATGCCATCCATAGCAGTGTATACAAGTCAATCCCAGTCTCTCGATTCAGCCTATCCTGCCTTTCCCCATTTGGTGTCTTATGCTTGTTCTCTACATCCGTGTCTCTATTTATGCTTTGCAATAAACAAACAAAAAAACTAGTAAAATCACATGGAAACTAGAAGCAAATCCTTTTAAATGGGCATGTCTATATAAAAGGCTTGCAATTACGATTGTTAAGAAAAATACACACACTTCGTAATGCATGTGAATGTCCTCAGGGTGTTATGGAGAACATTGTGATCAACCCTATGCAATCCAGAAATGAAAGATTAGTGTAAATTACCTGACATGTATCATGCAATCCCTAGTGCTTTCAGCCTATGTACAATCCAAGCACATGTTCACACGTGTGTACATGCATGTACACATGTGTTTGTGCACCTTTGTGGGTGTGTGAGTACCATGCAGGGTGCGGGAAGTGAAAGTGGGGATGGGAAACTAGTCCCATAACCACAAGTGTATACCAGGAACCCTGACCTAATTTTCTCTTAGAATCATGCATTGGATTTTATATCTGATTACTTGAGCATTTCAAGTGGAAGCATAATTTCTTGGGATTTTATACACCTAATGAAGTCAACAAGTACCATGCAGGGTGCGGGAAGTGAAAGTGGGGATGGGAAACTAGTCCCATAACCACAAGTGTATACCAGGAACCCTGACCTAATTTTCTCTTAGAATCATGCATTGGATTTTATATCTGATTACTTGAGCATTTCAAGTGGAAGCATAATTTCTTGGGATTTTATACACCTAATGAAGTCAACATTCCCATAGAATTTTAAGAGGTGGTTTGGGCAGAAGGCCAGAGGATATTATAGGAAAGAGAGTAGAGCCTTTGTAGGGAATTGGATTTCAGTGATTAAGGAGACCCCGAATGATAAGCTGCTGACAACATTCCCGCAAAGTGTCACACAAAAACACAAGAGGGGGACGATTTAAGGTGGGTCCCTCACCAGGGGCACCAAGTAGCTCTGCCCCTGTATATTCCTTGCCCCTGGTGGAGCCAGGTTCTCTGGACATTAAAAGGATCTCCTGTACCCTCCACTCCACATCCTTTCTCCGAAAACTGAACATTTCTTCCCTCAGGCCATAGACCGCAGGGTGACTGAGCCTGGCATTATTTACATCAGGACACAAAGCTGTGTCATTAAATTGTGGCTCCTTGATTTTCTCCTTTTGAGTTTTTCCAACATAAAATGTCGTTTACTGAAATGGGGAAGAGGGCTGCAGTAAATCATTCCAACGATTCAGCCTATCCTGCCTTTCCCCATTTGGTGTCTTATGCTTGTTCTCTACATCCGTGTCTCTATTTCTGCTTCGCAATAAACAAACAAAAAAACTAGTAAAATCACACAGAAACTAGAAGCAAATCCTTTAAAATGGGCATGTCTATATAAAAGGCTTGCAATTACGATTGTTAAGAAAAATACACACACTTCGTAATGCCTGTGAATGTCCTCAGGGTGTTATGGAGAATATTGTGATCAACCCTATGCAATCCAGAAATGAAAGATTAGTATAAATTACCTGACATGTATCGTCCAATCCCTAGTGCTTTCAGCCTATGTACAATCCAAGCACATGTTCACACATGTGTGTACATGCATGTACACATGTGTTTGTGGACCTTTGTGGGTGTGTGAGTACCATGCAGGGTGCGGGAAGTGAAAGTGGGCATGGGAAACTAGTTCCATAACCACAAGTGTATGCCAGGAACCCTGACCTAATTTTCTGTTAGAATCATACATTGGATTTTATATCTGATTACTTGAGCATTTCAAGTAGAAGCATAATTTCTTGGGATTTTATACACCTAATGAAGTCAACATTCCCATAGAATTTTAAGAGGTGGTTTGGGCAGAAGGCCAGAGGATATTATAGGAAAGAGAGTAGAGCTTTTGTAGGGAATTGGATTTCAGTGATTAAGGAGACCCCGAATGATAAGCTGCTGACAACATTCCCACAAAGTGTCACACAAAAACACAAGAGGGGGACGATTTAAGGTGGGTCCCTCACCAGGGGCACCAAGTAGCTCTGCCCCTGTATATTCCTTGCCCCTGGTGGAACCAGGTTCTCTGGATGTTAAAAGGATCTCCTGCACCCTCCACTCTACTTCCTTTCTCCGAAAACTGAACATTTCTTCCCTCAGGCCACAGACCGCAGAGTGACTGAACCTGGCATTATTTACATCAGGACACAAAGCTGTGTCATTAAATTGTGGCTCCTTGATTTTCTTCTTTTGAGTTTTTCCAACATAAAATGTCGTTTACTGAAATGGGGAAGAGGGCTGCAGTAAATCATTCCAATTCTACAGCCTTTGATTTTGCATACAGCCTTTGATTTTGCGTGCAGCCCTCGGAGGCAGATAAGTAATACGAAGCTGCATGAGATGAATGGTGTGCTCTTACAATCTGGAAGAGTTTATTTCGTTCCTCTCTTCCATTGCTTATTATCTGAGTGTGTGGCCCATTTAGTGGGACTATATGGGCACTGCATAAGTATAGCCAACGCACGCATGGCTGCTCTCAGGCACATGGAGCCCTGGCATAGAATGTAAGTAGCATATTGAACAATTAGGATCAGAGATACAACCCAAGTTCACCTTAATTGCTGTATTTATTCAGTGGGGAAATCTCCTCCCATCAGAGGATGAAAACTCTTGTAGCGCCCCTCCCTCATCTGTCTGCTTCCTCATTGGTGGAAAATGTTCAGTGGTCACCTTACATCACAAATGCAGCCACATGTCACAGTCAGAATGATCCTTCCGAGATGTTAACAACCAGGAATTGATTCCACACATGGTTATTCCTTTGCCGGTTCTAGCCATCCGAGCGTGGGCTCCAGCCCTGAGAAGGGTGTCATTGGTCTCTTTGTTTTTCCACGTGCCAGTGTCCTCTACCCTCCACCCCACAAGCCTACAGCCTGGTTTCTGACTTTTCCAGGAACTGGTCAGGGATGAGAAGAGTGGCAGGTCCCTAGTGAACAGGCAGAGTTGGGAACTGCCTTTCTTCTTGCTCCTTGGTGAACTCTGTGGTGTTTCCATCTCTCTGCATCTCTCTGCTGCCTTTCATTTTCCCTGGAGAGATGCTCTTGTAGTCTGGATGCTGGCTTCTCAGTTATTCCAGGTCTCCAGGAGTCCGACTTTCACCTCCAGCTTCTTCCAGCCTTTTGAAAGGAACTGGTCAGGGATGAGAAGAGTGGCAGGTCCCTAGTGAACAGGCAGAGTTGGGAACTGCCTTTCTTCTTGCTCCTTGGTGAACTCTGTGGTGTTTCCATCTCTCTGCATCTCTCTGCTGCCTTTCATTTTCCCTGGAGAGATGCTCTTGTAGTCTGGATGCTGGCTTCTCAGTTATTCCAGGTCTCCAGGAGTCCGACTTTCACCTCCAGCTTCTTCCAGCCTTTTGAACAGAATCCAAGCCAGCTCTCCATGCCATAGCCTCACAGCTGCTCTTCAGGCCAGTTTAGCTTTCTCAGTTGCGAGTGAATGACTCCTGCACATTCAAACCTTACTGAAGCAGTGGCTGAGTTTAAAGAAGCATATATGTATTCAGTCGTTTCAGTCGTGAACAACTCTTTGCGACCCTATGGACTGTAGTCCACTGGGCTCCTCTGTCCATGGGGCTTCCCAGGGAAGAACACTGAAGTGGGTTGCCATGCCCTGCTCCAGGGGATCCTCCCAACGCAGGGATGAAACCTGCATCTTCTGCATTGTCAGGCTGACTCTTTACTGTTGAGCCACTGGGAAGCCCCTTAGAAGCATACAATTTGAGACAAAGTAAGCCTGCTGCACAGGAAGAAAGAGACTTCATTGAGAACCTAATTGCTGTCAAACACTTTCTGAATAATCGTTTCAGATAGGGTAACTAAGGCAGCTATAAATAGAGAGGTTTAATAATTGCCCAGATTACAGGGAGAGTGAGAGATGAAGCCAGATTTTCTGAACCTTCATTAACCAGTTCCAATCCTCCTTTCCTTCTGATGGAGAAGATCATTCAGACAATGTGACCACCAGTTGGCCCACAGCTGGACCCAGGAAGTTCTGGAGTTTCCACACTCCTTCCCCTGTCCTTGGAATGTCCATTCTACCCATTGTTCCTATAACAGAAGCTGTTCTAAGGACATAGCCTTGAAAAAGTAAGATATTGTGTAGATCATCTGAATAGCATACATGACTGAACCCAGTTAAGGGCTCAAGATAAAATCTTAAGAATCTGGTGGTTGATTCTGGAGATCTACTCCTCTCGCAGAGGCCAAGACAAGCCTGGTTTGTGAATCATTCGAGACTGCTGCCTACCAGCCTGGAGTGATCTGCCTCGTTCTTCAGTTTCCATGCCCTCTGGACAGAGGCTGGTTTCTGGCTTCACCTGGGAAACTCTAGGTTTTGCGCTCACTCAGTTGTGTCTGACTCTGCAGCCCCACGGACTGCCCACCAAGCTCTTCTGTCCATGGGATTTTTCAGGCAAGAATAGTGGAGTGCGTGGGCATTTCCTCCTTGAGGGTCCCTTCCTGACCCAGAGACTGACCCTATGCCTCCTGCATGGCAGGCAGACTCTTTACCACTAAATCACCTGGGAAGTCCACATGTGTTCTACTTTCTCTAAATGTGAAAATGCAAACTGCAGTCAGATACGCAAAAGCAAGTTTTACAGCTTTAAGAAAGAAACAGTATTACGACCATCGTAAACGAATGGAGCTCACTTCAGTTGGAAGGATGAAGACAGGACTGTCTTTCTTGTGGATGATGGTGTTTGAAGGTGTGAATGCAGCAGCCCGGCACTTCGGCAGAGAAGTTTCTGGTGCGGTGAGAAAAGCATTTAGCTTTATAAGAAGAGGAACCATTATGGGCTCACTTGTATGGAATCGGGGAAGTTAAAGAGCATTCTGAAAAAAAGGAAATCTCTAGTTTGAGTATTATTTGCCGTAAGGACTGTTTCCTTCTAGCTTTATTGAAGAATGATTGATAAGCAAAAATTGTGTATATTTAGGTTGTGCAGCGTGATGTTTTGACATATGTATATCTTATGTAGTGATAACAACAATCAAACTAATTAACACATCCATCATCTCACACAATCACCGTGTGTGTGTGTGTGGGTGTGTGTGTGAAATGAGGACACTTGAGTACACTTAGCAAATTGCAAGTGTACAATAGAGTAGTATTAACTATAGTCCCAGGCCTACAAAGTAGGAGACCCCGGTTCAATTCCTGGGTCAACAAGATCCCCCAGTAGGCTACCCACCCCAGTATTCTTGGGCTTCCCTGGTGACTCAGATGGTAAAGAATCTGCCCTCAATGTGGGACACCTGGGTTTGATCCCTGGGTTGGGAAGATCCCCTGGAGGAGGACATGGCAACTCACTCCAGTATTCTTGCCTGGAGAGTCCCCATGGATGGAGAAGCCTGGACCCAGGAAGTTCTGGAGTTTCCACACTCCTTCCCCTGTCCTTGGAATGTCCATTCTACCCATTGTTCCTATAACAGAAGCTGTTCTAAGGACATAGCCTTGAAAAAGTAAGATATTGTGTAGATCATCTGAATAGCATACATGACTGAACCCAGTTAAGGGCTCAAGATAAAATCTTAAGAATCTGGTGGTTGATTCTGGAGATCTACTCCTCTCGCAGAGGAGTAGATCTCCAGAATCAGTCTGTGGGGTCACAAAGAGTTGGACAAAGCACAGCACAGCACAATTATAGTCACGTGCTGTCCCTTAGGTCTCCAGAAGTTATTCATCTTATAACTAGAAGTTTGTATACTTTCACCAACATATACACATTTTTGCAATTCCCCAGCCCCCGATTATCAATATCTTATTCTCTTACAATGAACTTTTTTTTTTTAAAGATTCTGCTTATAAGTGACATCATGCAGTTTTTATCATTCACTGTCTGTCTTATTTCACTTAACATAATGTCCTCCAGGTTCATACATGTCATACTCACTTTTCTTAGACTTTCCATCTTCTTGGGAGTTACTAAAGGCCAGAGAAATCTGCATTGCAACTGCAGGGTCAGGATGGGTCTCCTAGTTTTGTTATAATCTCCCCAAGATCCTGAAAATGAAACCTGGAGTCTTATTCCTGCCCCCAAAATAAAGGCAAGCAATAAGAGAACCACAAAAGAACTGATAAATAAAAGAAAATGAAATATTATTTGCATTGATCCTACCATGATTCCTCTTCTCCAAAACTGTGTCTTGATTATAAGCAAAGAAAATTTTATTTTAAATTGGATACTGGAGGATTAAGTAAAATCGGTAAGGAACTTCAGAGTGCATAGAGCTTAAATTTCCAATATTTTCTGGGACAGTGAAATTTATCACCATGTCTATCCTGGAGCAGAATTTGTTTGCTTAGGAATTGTAAAAAAATACCATGATTCCTCTTCTCCAAAACTGTGTCTTGATTATAAGCAAAGAAAATTTTATTTTAAATTGGATCCTGGAGGGTTAAGTAAAATCGGTAAGGAACTTCAGAGTGCATAGAGCTTAAATTTCCAATATTTTCTGGGACAGCGAAATTTATCACCATGTCTATCCTGGAGCAGAATTTGTTTGCTTAGGAATTGTAAAAAACAAAAAACAAAAAAAAAACAAGCCCCCAAACCCATAAATTATGAAGATCCATTCTGCAGAGACCTATATTGATTTCATTTTCAAAAATTCAAAGATTCTTTGAGGCAAAATATGAGGTTAAACGTTTTCAAAATATAGATGTGAGCTACAGTGATGTTGGAAGTTATATAATTTTACAAGTGTTAATGACATATACTTCTATAAAGAAAGCCTTAAGATAATGTTATCACTAAAATGTTAGTCAATCAGTTGTGTCCAACTTTTTGTGTTCCCATGAACTATAGCCCACCAGGTTCCACTGCCCATGGAATTCTCCAGGCAAGAATACTGGAGTGGGTAGCCATTTCCTCCTGCAGGCGATCGTCCTGATCCAGGGATCGAGCTCAGGTCTCCTGCATTGCAGGCAGGCTTTCTACCATTTCAACCACCATTAAAATTCATAACACGTTTAGTTGTTCGGCTTTTCCCTTGGTGTTTGCTATTCAGCACAGTTATATACCAAGTGTCCTTGGTCTAACCTCAGAGTTCACACCTCAACACTTATGCATACAGATACTTTGATCTACTTATTTGTAAGTGTGACCCAGAGCAAGTTTTATGATTCCAAGCTTATTACAGGGCAAAATGATTTACAGATATTAAGATTTTCCCTTGGTGTTTGCTATTCAGCACAGTTATATACCAAGTGTCCTTGGTCTAACCTCAGAGTTCACACCTCAACACTTATGCATACAGATACTTTGATCTACTTATTTGTAAGTGTGACCCAGAGCAAGTTTTATGATTCCAAGCTTATTACAGGGCAAAATGATTTACAGATATTAAGCGTCTTTTATAGTGTAACTCCTCCATCAGCCACAATTTCAAAGTCACATTTACAGGGAGAAATATTAAAGAGAGAGAAAAGAATGAAGAATTGAGTCAGAGACAATGAATGGTACTCAAAAAATAGTCATGACACAAAAATACTATTTTTATATTAAGACTCTCCATGGAAGGCCAGTGAAGACCCCTGGCTAATTGCAGGCTGTGATTTGGCTAATTTCTCTGGCTTTCCGTAGATTATGTCTGATTTAATAGCTTGTTAGTATTGATAAACTAATAATTGTTCTTTACAGCATCAGACTTTCACCACCAGACACATCCACAACTGAGAGTCGTTTCTGCTTTGGCCCAGCCACTTCATTCTTTCTGGTGCTATTAGTAATTGCCCTCCACTCTTCTCCAGTAGCATACTGGACACCTTCTGACCTGGGGGGCTCATCTTCTGGTGTGATATCTTCTTGACATTTTTTACTGTCCGGGTGTTCCCTAAGCAAGAATACTGCATTAGGTTGCCATTTCCTTCTCCAGTGAACCACATTTTGCCAAAACTCTTCACTATGACCCGTCCATCTTGGGGGCCCTTGCACGGCATGGCCCATAGCTTCATTGAGCTGTGCAAGACCCTTCGCATTGACAAGGCTGTGATCCATGAAAGGGATTGTACTATACTTAAAGGTCATTAATTTTGAGTGATCTTTGAGTATTTTCTCTACTCAAAGCTTACATATGCCTATGCAATCAACAGACTAAATGCTTTGTCTTGATCGTAAGAATGGGAGGCAGGTGGTCAGGAAACATGGGTTGAAGTGCTGATTGGGCCACTAACCAACTTGGGGGACTTAGACGCGTAAGCCTATGCTTCCCTGTGTTTCAAATAATGGTGAAAGTATCTTCTGTTAGATTTGCTTAGGAATTAAATAACAAACAAAAAACAGCACATGAAACATGTAGGCAGTGCAGAGATGAAGTCAGTGTCTTAGCTGTGGAAATTTACCTCTCTAAGATTAAGTGACTTTTGCAAAGTTGCATCATATATGAGGACCAGAGCCAGAATGAATAACCAGAATTATTAGATCCATGGCAATGTCTAAATGTATACATTACAAAACTTGACTTTTAATTCTGACTTTAGGCAATTCACAACTTCTTGCCTTTGACTTTTTAAACTGTATTATAACCATACATTGCAGATTTGGAAGGCAGATTTGACTTAAGCTGAGATAAGTAATGTTGATGGTCATTTTTGCAGAGCTGGTGGAGGTGAACAGAAGCAAATAAAACTATGATAACAATAACTCTTTATCTGTGCATAGCTTCTGAATGTTTAGTGGGGAACACAAGCATTCATGGCATTACATTCATTGGTGCTAAAAAAGTTATGTGTAGTTCTTGAAATAGTATATTTCACTTTTGAAAGTCCCATGTTTAAATGATTTGAGGTAACAAAGGATGGCAATAGTTACATTCTAATAAAAATAACTTTAGCTAACATTTACAGAATACTTTTATTAATTATTAATATTATTTATTGTTAAAACAAAAAGATAATGGAAAGTATAATTAAAAAATAAAATTCACTGATATTTTCACAATCCAGAAATAATTATTTTGAATTCTTTGGCATGTTTTATATTGCATATATAAAACTTCCCATGACTTTCTTCCCGAGTGGTAATTACTCCCATAAAATGGTGCTAATTGTTCCTGGCTATCATTTTGTAATTTGTATGGCTATTAACAGTTTATACTATTGGTTTCTGCTCTGAAAACTTACATATGCAATAAGCTAAGGTACCTATCCTTTGCAACTTTTAAATATAGCATCCAGTTTTAGTAATTTATCCATACTAGTACATACAGGTCAAACTTCTCTTTGTTTACTACATAAATATTGCATTGTTTAAAAAATGCTGTGACTGTAATTCCTGAGAAGGAATGATGCACATTCCCTGCTTTGCTACAACAAACAGAGCTGCTACAGAGATGCTTGAATGTATTTTCTTAGGTGAATGGTGCTTCTTAGTGCACACCCCTGGATTCCTTAGTGTTAAGGTATGCATTTATTTGTATCTTCAGATTTACTGAGAACTGTCACATTGCTCCTTGAGGAAGCTTTATCAATTGATATTTTCACCTACAGTATGTTAGTGTTTCTCTTTCCTTACTTTCATCAAGTGGTTAGGTGTTGGATGCTGGTAGTGATGGGATAATTCATTTTCCTGTCAATTCGGTCTTCCCTCTTATTAGTGAAGGTCAAAAACTACACATGTAATAGTTGGTGATTCAAGTTTTCAGTACCCTTCATTTTAGGGAATGACATCACTGCCCCTTGATTTGAACCAGCCAGAAGACTACAACTCCTCAGCTCTTCTGTCTCCCTTATCGGCCATCAATCCCTGTTGATTCTTCTCCCAGTGTGTTCCACTTCTCACTTCTCACCTCTACCAGCGTCCTGGCCCAATCTATCGCCCTTGGCTATATTAACTATCTGTGCTCAGTCACTCAGTCATGTCCGGACTTGTGACCCGTGGAATGTAGCCCACCAGACTCCTCTGTCCATGGAGTTTTTCAGGCAAGTATACTGAAGCAGATGGCCATTTCCTTCTGGGCATCTCCCTGATCGAGGGATTGAACCCACATCTCCTGCATTGGGAGGTGGATTCCTTACCACGGAGCCACCTGGGAAGCCCATGTACAACTACTGCCGCTAAGCTGCTAAGTCGCTTCAGTCGTGTCCGACTCTGTGCAGCCCCACAGACGGCAGCCCACCAGGCTCCCCCGTCCCTGGGATGCTCCAGGCAGATGGCCATTTCCTTCTGGGCATCTCCCTGATCCAGGGATTGAACCCACATCTCCTGCATTGGGAGGTGGATTCCTTACCACAGAGCCACCTGGGAAGCCCATGTACAACTACTGCCGCTAAGCTGCTAAGTCGCTTCAGTCGTGTCCGACTCTGTGCAGCCCCACAGATGGCAGCCCACCAGGCTCCCCCGTCCCTGGGATGCTCCAGGCAAGAACACTGGAGTGGGTTGCCATTTCCTTCTCCAATGCAGGGAAGTGAAAAGTGAAAGTGAAGTCGCTCAGTCGTGTCCGACCCTCAGCGACCCCATGGACTGCAGCCTTCCAGACTACTTCATCCGTGGGATTTTCCAGGCAAGAGTACTGGAGTGGGGTGCCATTGCCTTCTCCGATGTACAACTACAGCAGCCTTAAATTTTTTTTTTTTTTTTTTTGCTGTGCTGGGTCTTCTCTAGTTGTGGAGCACAGGCTCGAGAGTGCTCGGGCTCGAGTGCTCGGGCTCAGTAGTTGCTGCAAGTGGGCTCAGTTGCCTCATGGCATGTGGGATCTTAATTGCCAGACCAGGGACTGAACCTGTATCCCATCCATTGGAAGGCAGGTTCTTCAAGAGTGGACCACCAGGGAAGCCCCTAGCACACTCTTAACTGGTCTCCCCAACACCCATTTTTGCCTTCTTAGATTGCTGTCTGCATCCACACATCAATAAGAGTAATCACTTTTAGAGAAAATTATAAACCTGCATTAATTTTTTAGTTGAGCGGTTAAAATGAGCAGGCAATGTGATTCTATGTCAAGCATAGGCACACACACATATTTGCTAGCAGACCTAAAGAAATAGTTTGGCTTTCTAAGCCTCAGTTTAATTAAGCCTCTTGTTCAAAATCTATCACTATTTCTACACATCAATAAATTATTAACATAAGGCTTGGCACTTTTGATTTAACAGTTCATCTAAAATGAGATTCTTTTCTATAAAATTAAGCACAATCACTTAAGGTCTGAAGATCTTAACTCTAATCCTTACATATTAGGTACCAGGCTTTTGATTTCCAATAAATTAACATCTAAGATGATTTAACCAGGAATCTAAATATCAAATACATTCTTACAGTTGAATGTTATAAAATGACATTGAAATAATAATCCATTAAAAAATCCAGTTGTCATAGTGTTTTTTCTCAAATCATCATTATCTAAAATGACAATGGTTTCAAATAATAGTGGTAGGTAAAATCTTTGATCAGATAGTACTTTCCTACTTGTAAATCTCTGGTCATGAGCCCATTAAGTGCATTCTCATAGAAATGGAAGGATAGATAGTACATTTCAATTAATTTTGGACAGAATTATTTGGACAGTTGCTTTTTACAAGAGTTATATGTTAAACAATTTAATTCTTGTTGTATATATTCAGACTGATTTTTCCAAGCCAGTAGCCTTTTCGTGCAGACATCAGATAGTACTTTCCTACTTGTAAATCTCTGGTCATGAGCCCATTAAGTGCATTCTCATAGAAATGGAAGGATAGATAGTACATTTCAATTAATTTTGGACAGAATTATTTGGACAGTTGCTTTTTACAAGAGTTATATGTTAGACAATTTAATTCTTGTTGTATATATTCAGACTGATTTTTCCAAGCCAGTAGCCTTTTCGTGCAGACAGTAACAACAATATAGAGCTTTAGTATATATCATGTACAACAAAATTATTGTTGAGCTATTTAAGGATATTGGCTCAGTTGTTGAAAAGTCTTATACCAGTAAATTATTTAAGAAATGATGTAGGTTGGGAATGGCAAGCCACTAGTTTGAAATACAAGTGAAATATTTTCGTTTAGGCCTAGGAATGATCTGTATAATGGGACTTTGGACTTTTTCATGTAGATATTCCCTGTGAAATGAAACGTTGTCTGCTTTATGCTCTACCAGTTGTTGTTCGTTGTTGAGTTGCTCATTCATGTCCAACTGTTTGCAACCCCTTAGACTGCAGCACACCAGGCTTCCCTGTCCTTCACTGTCTCCCAGAGTTTGCTCAAACATGCCCATTGAGTCAATGATGCCATCCCACCATCTTCTGTCAACCCCTTTTCCTCCTGCCCTCAATCTTCCCCAGCATCAGGGTCTTTTCCAATGAGTCAGTTCTTCACATCAGGTGGCCAAAGTATTAGGGCTTCAGCTTTAGCGTTGGTCCTTCCAGTGAATACTCAGGGTTGATTTCCTTTAGGATCAACAAGTTTGATTTCTTTGCTGTCCAAGGGACTCTGAAGAGTCTTATCCAGCACCATAATTCTAAAATATCAACTTTTTGATGTTCAGCCTTCTTTACGTCTAACTCTCACCTAACTCTCACATCTGTACATGACTACTGGAAAGACCATAGCTTTGACTATGCACACCTTTGTAGGCAAAGTAATGTCTCTACTTATCAATATGCTGCGGAGGTTTGTCATAGATTTCCTTCCAAGGAGCAAGTGTCTTAATTTCATGGCTGCAGTCACCATCCATAGTGATTTTGGAGTCCAAGAATATAAAATATGCCACTGTGTCCATTTTTTCCCCATCTATTTGCCATGAAATGATGGGACCAGATGTACTCTGCATATAAGTTAAATAATCAGGGTGACAATATACAGCCATGACATACTCCTTTCCCAATTTGGAACCAGTCCACGTCTGGTACTAACTGTTGCTTCTTGACTTGCATACAGATTTCTCAGGAGGCAGTTAAGGTGGTCTGGTATTCCCATCTCTTTAAGAATTTTCCACTGATGAAGGACTGATGCTGCTAAAGTTCCAATACTTTGGCCACCTGATGTGAAGAACTGACCTATTGGAGAAGACCCTGATGCTGGGAAAGATTGAAAACAGGAGGAAGGGGATGACAGTGGATGAGATGGTTGGATGGCATCACTGAGTCGATATACATGAGTTTGAGGAAGCTCTGGGAGTTGGTGATGGACAGGGAAGCCTGGTGTGCTGCAGTCCATGGGGTTACAAAGAGTTGGACATGAGTGAGTGACTAAACTGAATTAAACTGATGAGACCAGATACCATGATCTTAGTTTTTTAATGTTAAGTTTTAAGCCNCATGAGTTTGAGGAAGCTCTGGGAGTTGGTGATGGACAGGGAAGCCTGGTGTGCTGCAGTCCATGGGGTTACAAAGAGTTGGACATGAGTGAGTGACTAAACTGAATTAAACTGATGAGACCAGATACCATGATCTTAGTTTTTTAATGTTAAGTTTTAAGCCAGCTCTTTCCCTTTCCTCTTTCACCTTCATCAAAAGGTTCCTCTTTGCTTTCTGCCATAAGGGTGGTGTCATCTGTGTCATGGCCTGGATGCAAGTTGGAAAAGAATTTCCAGACGTGAGATAGAATGAGAGAGAAATAAAGTTTCCCTGGTGCTCTATAGACCTGAATGAAGGAGAAGTGAGCAGTCAACAAGCCTTTTCCAAATGCAGATTTCTGAGCTCAGATGCAACAAAGCCAGCTATTTGGAATCCATCACTACTTCCTCCCAGGTAATGCTGAGGAGCTGAGGGGGACGTGTGAAGTGGTCATCCGCCACATTCACCATCTCTTAAGGTAAAGAAGGAATTAATATGTGAACAATAAAGAAAGCAAGATTGGTCCCAGATAGCTAGATGGATATGAATGAAATTATTTCAGCAAGCACAGATTCTTATATCTTCTCAAACATAGAACATTGCTAAATTTCTTTCTGTGAGAGATTCAGTTTCCTCCTAATTAAAACAGTACTCTTTTCAATCCTCAGGTTACCTGCCCCTGGCTGCAAACTTTTATATAGACTGGCTGCTCCTCCACCTCCTTGTAGCCAACTCTCTCAGGGCTTCCTGAGATACTTTCTCCAGGGCTGGAGTCCTAACATACCCTCCGAATAAAATCTCTCAGCTTTAAGGTTCTGCTTATATATATATTTTTTAGTCAACCTGCTCTTATAAAAAACTTGAGGTAGTATATTTCATATCTCTAGTACCTATTTGCAAGGGAGAAAGTGTAGCAGTCTCTGATATTTTAAATTGCCTTATTTGGAAAAGGAGAATAAAACTTAACATAATTATCCCCATGGTTGAAACCCAAGTATACACCAAACGGTTTCATGTTCTTTGAGTAGTGCTTTAAAGTACACAGAATAACTCTATTAGGCTGAGCANTGTAGCAGTCTCTGATATTTTAAATTGCCTTATTTGGAAAAGGAGAATAAAACTTAACATAATTATCCCCATGGTTGAAACCCAAGTATACACCAAACTGTTTCATGTTCTTTGAGTAGTGCTTTAAAGTACACAGAATAACTCTATTAGGCTGAGCACAATGGAGAGGCAGTAAACTACCTGTTTTCTCCTATCACTTGCTATTTGTCTTTATAGGTTCCCAAGGATCCCAGGGGCTTTCCCAGCGGTGAAAGAATCTGCCTGCAATGCAGGAGACTCAGGTTCTATCCCTCGGTCAGGAAGATACCCTGGAGGAGGTGATGACAACCCACTCCAGTATTCCTACCTGGAGAATCCAGGCAGAGGCTCCAGAGGAGCCTGGTAGGCTACAGTCCATGGGGTCACAAAGAGTTGGAAATGACTGAAGTGATGGATCCTAGGCCATAAAGAAGGTTGAGCACTGAAGAACTGATACTTTTGACTTGTGGTGCTGGAGAAGACTCTTTCTTGAGAGTCCCTTGGGTAGTAAGGAGATCAAATCAGTCAATCCTAAAGGAAATCAACCCTGAATATTCATTGGGAGGGTTGATGCTTAAGATGAAGCTCCAATCCTTTGGCCACCTGATGAGAAGAGCTGACTTAGTGGGAAAAACCCTGATGCTGGGAAAGATTGAAGGCAAAAGGAGAAGTGGGTGGCAGAAGGTGAGATGGTTGGATGGCACCACTGACTCAGTGGACATTTTGAGCAAACTCTGGGAGTTATTGGAGGACAGAGGAGCCTGGCATGCTGTAGTCCACATGGTCACAAAGAGTTGGACATGATTTAGCCACTGAACAAAAACAACAACAGGGATTCCAGGAAACTACATTAAATCTTGGAAGAACAACCAGAGCTTCTACTTGGTCAGCCATTTGCTCTTCCTGACATGGGAAAATGCACTCTTTATCATCTTTGATTACTTGGTACAAAGTCTTTATGAGTCTGTTTGCAGATGGTTCATGAATCAGCCTGCAAATGGTTCATGAATCAGCCTACAAATTGCCTTATATAATTTTATCTACAATCAAGAGTCAAGGATTGTGATGTAAGTGTAGTCTCCATCATACAAGAAAAATTTATCAAGTAACAAACTGTTGGTTAAACTAAGAAATTACATTTCCCAGTGTGATTCAGAAAAGCTGATTTTTAAAGAAGGACTATTGGGCTTCCCTGGTGGCTCAAATGGAAAAGAATCGGCATGCAGTGCAGGAGACCTGGGTTCGATCCCTGGGTCTGGAAGATCCCCTGGAGAAGGAAATGGCAACCCACTCCAGTATTCTTGCCTGGAGAATGCCATAGACAGAGAAACCCGGTGGGCTAGAAACCTGGTCATAAAGAGTTGGACACGATTGAATGACTAACACGACTATTCTCAATAGTAGGTCACTGGCGAATTCTTTGGGATAGTATATTACTTTCCAACTGTGTGGCTTAAAATAACAAAAAGTACATTCTTCCACAGTCCTAGAGGCTGCAAGGTGTCAGTCGGGTCACACACCCTCTGTAACCTCTAGAGGAGGGTGTTTGCTTTCTTCTTCCAGCTTCTGATAGTCTCACCATTCCTAAGTTGTGTGGGCACGACTCAGCCCATTGCTTTCACCTTCACAAGGTCTTCTCCTCTCTCTCTCTCTGTGTCTAAATTTCCCTTTTATAGTAGTCATGATGGATTTAGAGTCCACCCTTCTCCAGTATGAACTCATCTTCATTTAGCTGCTTGTATCTGCAAGGACCCTTTTCTTAAACAAGGTCACATTCCGAGGCCCTGGGAGTTATGATTTTATCATGTTTTTTGGGGGGGCACTAATCAACCATTACTGTGCTTAGTTGCTCAATTGTGTCTGATAGATGACTAAATAAAAAGATTAAATATTAATTGTTTGCTGCTGGGTATATGGATACAGAAAGTTTGTTATGATGCAAGTTTCATGAGAGTGGAAATAAACTATTTACTTTTGTGAACTAGAAATTCAGAGGGTGTGAAAATGTTTGCTCAGTTTAACTGAGTAATTTTATGTTATGCACAATCTGCAAGTAAAATTGCTCTATCATATTCATCAACTCAGGAAAATACACCTATAAACTTATTCTCACCCAAGGTCAGGTAATTGTTATTATTTAATAATTTGTTGCTTGCATGTCCCTCAATTTGTTAAAATAAAATCAACATGATGGTTCACTTGATGGGATCCCTATCCCAGTATTATTTTAATGTGCCATATAGGATACTCTAGAGTTGAAGAGCAGAGTTCTGGAGACAGCATGCATAATTTGGAATCCAAGCTCTTTCAGTGACCAGGAACATGACCTTGAACAATTTGTTTATTATCTCTCTACCTCCTTTCCTTTAATGGTACAATAAGTGTAATCAGAATAGCTACTTGATGAGGCTGTATTGCAATGAGGCACATTTTCAAAAATATGTAGAAAAGAGTCTGACAAATATGAATTTCTTGATAAATATTTTATTGTGGCTTGTATTAAAATATCCAATCTTTATTTGATAAAGGAAACAATTTTTACTTAGTTTTTCTGGGTGCCTGATGTCCTCTGCCAGCATTCAGAAGTTGTTTTGTGGAGTTTGCTCAGAGTTGATATGTTCTTTTGATGAATTTGTGAGTGAGAAAGTGGTGTCCCCGTCCTATTCTTCCGCCATCTTAGGACCGCCCCCTTCTCTCTAGTTTTGATGTTCAAGCTCTGCCCTAGTTGTGGCAGGGTACTCCAAGCTACTTGGGATGTTCAACGGCTCTCTAGTTGTGGTAAGCACAACTATGTAATTGCACTGGTGTGCTCCTCTGTGGTTTTCTCAGGCAGAATATACCAGTTTGGTGTAGGGGCTCAGGGCTCCTCTAAAAAGAGGCAGTGGATCCTGTTGAGATGAAGCAGGGAGCTTCTCTCGAGTCTCAGTGAGGGGGGGGTTCCTCTCTAGTTGTGGTTAGGGACTCCTCTCCACCTGTGACATGGGTGTTTCTTTCCAGTTGTGTGCTGGTGAGCTCATCTCAAGCATCAGTGGTGGTCCCTCTATAGTTGTGGTGGGGGATTATCTCTAGCTGTGGTGTGGCTGCTCTTTTCTAGTTGCATGCTGGTGGGCTAATCTCTAGTTGCGATATACAGGCTCCTTTCTAGTTATGGTGAAGGACACTTTAGTTGCAGTATCTGAAGGGGGTCCTCTTTCATTGCAATCTGCAACGGCTTCCTTTCGTGTTGTAGTTGGAAGCTCTTCTATATTTGTCACAAAGTGACTCCTCTAGGTCTGATATCTGAGGGGCACCCTTTCTCATTGTGGCCACTGGCTTCTCTCGAGTAGTGGCAGGGTCCTCCTCTTGAGTTGTGGCAGTGGACGAGGAGCTCCTCTTGAGTTGCGGTGGTCCCTTCTCTTAGGTTGTGATGGGGCCTCTGCAGGGGCCTCTGCTCTTCTTTGGTAGTAGGTGTTCCTCACAAATTTTAGCGTGGTTGTTCCTCTCTACTTGTGAGGACCTCCTCTCGAGTTACTTCACAGAGGTCTTCTCTGTTTGTGGCCGAGGGTTTCCTCTCTATGTTTGATGTTTTGGTGGTCTCCTGTATATTGGTGGTGGGGGAAGCTTCTCCAGTTTTGGTGGGTTCTCCTCTGTCATTGTGGCCAGTGGCTCCTGTTGTATTGCAGCAAAGGACTCGGTGATTCCTCTCTAGTTGTGTTGGGCATTGATTGTGTTTCTCAGTCATTGCGGTATGCGGGGGACTCTTCTTCAGATGCTGTGTGCAGGCTCATCTCTCACTGTGGCTCATTGTCAATACACTATTTAAGGTCAGGGCCTCTCTCTACTTGCACTGTACTTGGGTTTCTCTTTAGTTGTGATATGGTAGCTCCTTCGAGTTGTTGTAGTCATTACTGTAGTTGCAGTGTGCAAAGGGCTACTCTCTTTTTGTGGTGGGCTTTCCAATCAAGTTTAATCAAGAAGGCTCTTCTCTAGTTGCAGTGTGGGTCAATTCTCTAGTTGTGGTGGAGGTCTCCCCTCTAGTTGCATTGGTCAGGGGTTTTCCTCAATAGTTGCAATGTGTGGGGGTGAGGGGCATCTTCTCCAGATGTGGTGTGTGGTCTTCTCTCTAGTTGTGGCAAGCTGTACTTCTCTGATTGTGCCATACGTGTCTCCTCTCTTGTAGAGATGTGTGCCTGGGCTCCTCTCTTGTGGTGGCGTGATGCTCCTGTCTAATTGTGTTGAGATCTTATCTCGATTTGCTGTGATAACTCCTCTTGAGATGAGACAGGGCACTCGGGGCTCCTCTCGAGTTCTGGTGTTGCCTTTCAAGTTGCAGCTGGGGGCTCAGGGTCCTTTGAGTTGCCCCAGGGCATTCGTGGCTCCTCTTGTGTTACTTCAGTGGACTCATTTCTATTTGTGATAGAGTGACTCCGTTTTATGTGCTATGTCCTGGGGGCTCCTTTCTAGATGTGATGATGGGATTCTCTCCAGCTGTGCCAGGGGAGTGCCTCTTTCTTTGTTATCTTGTGCTCTCCTTATGATGCGGAATAGGGTTCCTCTTCAATTGAGGCAGATTCTCATGGTTCCTCTTTAGTTGTGTTGGCAGTCTCAGGAATCCTCTCAAGTTACATCATGGAGATTGGGGCTTATCTCGAGTTGCAACAGGGAAGTCAGTGTTCCTCTCAAGTTGCATCATGGAAGTTGGGCCTCCTCTCAGGTTGAGGCGAGGAACCTGGGGTTCCTCTCGAGTTACAGCAGTGGACTCAGGTCTCATCTCGAATTGCAGTGGGAATTCAGTGTTCCTCTCTAGTACACTGTGGAACTTGGAGTTCCTCTGGAGTTACCATGGAATGCTCCTCTTGAGTTGAGCTAGGGGACTCAGAGACACTCTCGAGTTGTGGCAGGAATTCGGGTTTCCTCTCAAGTTTCAGTGCTGGACCCAGGGTTACACTAGAGCCATGGTGGGGGATGCAGTGTGCCTATTGAATTGCAGTGCAGCTTCCTCTAGAATTGTCTAAGGGTGACTTGTCTCTAGAAGGGATGTGCAGGATGGCTCCTGTCTTGTGGCAATGTGTGGGTGGCTACTCACTAGTTCTGGCATGGATTTTTTTTTTTTTTTTTTTGTCTAGTTGTGGTCGGGGTCAACTCTGTACTTGTGGTGGGATTGATTTTCTCTAGTTTTGATGTACAAGATTCTCTATAGTTGTGGTGTGATGATTGTCTCTATTAGCAGTAGAGGGGCTCCTCTCTATATGTGATGTCCAGTGGGCTCCTCTCGAGTTGTGGGGCTGTTTCCTCTCTGCTTGGTGTGTGGGTGGCTCCACAGGGAAGGTAGTCTCTACTTTTGGCATTAGGGGTTCCTCACTAATATTAATGGGGTTGCTTCTCTCTAGTTTGGGGGGATTCCATTTGACTTATTTCAGGGAGCTCGTCTATATTTGCAGCAAAGGGTCGTCTCTCTAGGTGTAATGTCCTGGGTGACTCCACTATTTGTGCCAGGGGAATCTGCTTCAGTTTTGGCAGAGGGGCTACTCTGTCATTGTGGCCAAGGGCTCCTTTCCTGTTACAGCACAGGGCTTTTGTCAAATGCAGTGAGGAACTCAGAGTTCCCCTTGAGTTGCAGCAGATTGTTCGGGGTTTCTTTAGAGTGGTGGTGGAGCCTCCTCTCGAACTGCAGTGGTGCAGATGCTCTCTAGTAGTGAAATGCAGGCTGGATCTTGTCTAGGTGCAGTATGAGGCTTCACTCTAGTTGCAATGGGGGTCCACTTTTTTATTTGTGGTGGGGCGGCTCCTCTCTAGGTCTCCTTTGCAGACTCCTCTCTATTTGTGGCACAGGGGCTTCTCTTTAGTTGTGGTAGTTGGGCTTTTCTCTAATTGTGGTAGAGTGCTCTTCTCAAAATGTTTTGGGTGTGGTTCCTCTCTGATTGTGATGTGAAGGGGGTCTTTTTCTAGTAGCAATATGCAGGAAGCTATTGTCTAGTTGTGGCAGTGGGCGTCCTCTTTAGTTGTGGCATTGTGGGCTCCACTCTACTCATTGCAGGGGATTTTGTATAATTGTGGTGTGTGGGTATGTTCCTCTATACTGGCGATGTTCATGGGGGCTTATCTCTAGTTGTGGAAGAGGTCTCCTCTCTAGTTCGAGTGTTGCCCTCCTCTATCATTATAATCCATGTGAGAGTTTCACTCTAGTTGTGATGTGCATGGACACTTTTCTCTAATTTTGATGTGTGGGGAGGGCTCATATATACCTGTGGCAGGAGTGTCCACTCTAGCTGTGGTGGTGGTACTACATTCTAGTTTTGATGTATGGTGGGGAGAGGGTAGCACCTTTCCATTTTGGCAGTGTGCTCCTCACTTGTTGTGCCTGAGGGTCAACTATCTAGTTGTAGCATGCATTCAAGTCTCTAAATTTGGCGGTTGGGCTTCTCTCTAGTTGAGATATGCTGGGGTGGTCCACCCTAGGGCTGTGCCTGGGGGAGTCCAGTCTAGTTGTGGAGTGGGAACTCCCATCTTGTTGCATTATGCTGTGCAGCTCTTCTCCAGGGTCAATTTGCTGGCTCATTTCTATCTGTAGTTAGAGGGACTACTCTCTAGTAGTGGTGTAGAACCTCCTCTCTAGATGTGGTGTGCGAGATCGCTCCTCTCTAGTCATGAGGTGCCTGTCTTCCTTCCTACATGTGGTGGGCTCGACTCTTGTTTCCATGTGTGGCTCCTCTCTAATTGTGATAGGAGACTCCTCTCAATGTGTGTCAGGGGACTTCGTGTTCCTCTTGAGTTGTGGTGAAGCATCTACTCTCTGGCTGGAGTCACAAAGAGTCAGACATGACTGAGTGACTTCACTTTCACTTTCACCGAATAGTTATGGCATGTGGCTCCACTTTATTTGCCATGGGGGTCAATGATGTATTTGTCTCAGTTTGTCAGTAGTTTTGGTTTTCAGACTCCTCTCTAGTTGTGATGGTGTGGGGGGGGTGCTCCTCTTTAGTTGTGGTATGAGGGTTCCTATCTAGTAGTGGTAGAGTGCTCCTCTCAAATTGAGGTGGGGGTAGCTCCTCTCTGCTTGTGATGTGAAGGGGCACTTTTTCCAGTTGTGATATGAAGAAGCATACTCTCTAGTTAAGACAGGGGGCACCCTCTTTAGTTGTGGCGTGTTGAGCTCTTCTATACTCAAGGCAGAGTGGTTACATTTAATTGTGATGTGTGTGTGTGCCCTTCTCTAGTGGTAAAATTCAGTGGGACTAATGTCTCCTTACAGTGGGGTTCTGCCCTCTAGTTGTGGTGTGGGACTCCTCTCTTATTACAATGTGAGTGGGAGCTCCTCTTTAGTTGTGGGGACCTTATCTCTAGTTGTGGCGTGCAGGCTTCTCTCTAGTTTTGGAGGGGTGCTCATTTCTAGTTGTGGCAGGGGGCTCTAAGCTACTTTCAGGGTACAGCCAGCTCTCAATTTGTGGCTGGGACTCCTCTCTAGTTGTAATAGGAGGCACGTCTCATTTTGCTGTAAGTGGCTCCTCTCGAGTTTTTGTGGGGGACTTATCTGTAATTGTGGTGGGGGACTTCTCTCTAGTTGTGGTATAGAGCCTCCTTTCTACTAGGGGTCTGCTGGTGAGGTCCTCTTAAGTCAGTAGGCAGCTCCTCTCTAAGTTTGGTGGTGGACTTCTCTATAGACGTAAAATGGTGGCCTGTTTCTAGTTGCAGTGTACATGCTCCACTCTAGTTGAGATGAGTTGCTTTTCTTTAGTTGTGATGTCTGAGGGGACTCCTCTCATTGTGATGTGCAGGGGATCTCTTTTCTAGTTGTGGTGTGCACTTTGTCTGTATTTGAAGTGGATTGGCTTCTCTCTAGATGTGATGTCCAGAGGGTTCCTCTCTTGTTTTAGACAGTGGCTTCTCTCGACTTGTGTTGTAGGGCTCTTCTAGAGGTTCTGCAGGGTACTGAGGTCTCCTCTTGAGTTGTGGTTGGGCCTCCTCTTGTGTATGTCATGTAGGGGGCTCCAGGGTGAGGGGCCTTCTCTACTTTTAGCGCTAGGGTTTCCTCACTAATTTTGGTGGAGTTGGCTCTTTCTAGTTGTGATGGGTTGTCAACTCTCTAGTTGTGGAGAGGAAGACCCTCTCTAGTTGTGTTGGGCGGGCCTTTACCTCATAATTGCAATGTGTATATGGCTCTTCTCCATATGAGGAATGCAGGCTTCTCTGCAGTTGTGGTGGGAAGCTTGTGTATTGTTGTGCTGGCAGGCTCCTGTCTAAGTCAATTTCTAGGGGCTCCTTTCTAGTTGTGTGCACCTTTCTCTAGTTGGAATGTTTAGGTTCCTTTCTAGTTGTGGCAAGGTGCAACTTTCTTATTGTGGCAGGGGACATGAGCTAGTTGTGCTGTTCAAGGGGCTCTTGAGTTGTGATGGGGGCATCTCTGTACTTGCGGTGGTGGGCTCCTCTATGTTTGTCTCAGGAGTCACATATCAATCTGCTATGGGGGCACAGGGCTCCTCTAAAACAAGGGAGCAGATTGTATGGAGAGGAGCATGGACCTCCTCTCAAGTTTCAGTGGTGGGGGACTCCTCTCTAGTTGTGTTTCATGACTCCTCTCTTTTTGTGGCATGGAGATTTATTTCTAGGTTGTAGTGTGCTGGTGAGTTCATCTCAAGTATCAATGCTTGCTCCTCTCTAGTTGTGGTAGGGGATTATCTCTAGCTGTAGTGTGGCTGCTCATTTCTAGTTGTGGTGTGCTGATGGGCTACTTTAGTTGCGGTGTGTGGGTTCCTTTATAGTTATGGTGAGGGGCTCTTTTGTTGCAATATGTGAGAGGAGTTCACTCTCATTGCAGTATGCAGGGGCCTCCTTTCTTGTTGTTGTGGGAGAGATCAGCTAGATTTGCCGCAGAGTGACTCTTCTCTAGGTATAATGTTTGGGGGACATCCTCTCGCATTGTGGCTGGTGGCTTCTCTTGAGTAGGGATGGAGTCCTCCCTTGAGTTATAACTTTGACTTGGAGCATCTCCTGCCTTGCAGTTTCCCTCCTCTTAGGTTGCGATGAAGGTCTCTGCAATGGGGGTCCTCATTTCTTTTGGCCCTGGGTGTTCCTCAAAAATTTTAATGTGGTTGCTCCTCTCTACTTGTGAGGGCCTCATCTAGAGTTACTTCAGGTGGCTCATCTCTATCTGCCTCAAAGGGACTCCTCTATGTGTGATTTCTTGGAGGACTCCTTTCTACTTGTGGTGAGGGAAACCTCTCCAGTTCTGATAGGAGGCTCTTCTGTCATTGTGGCCACTGGCTCCTCTCCTGTTGGAGCAAAGGCCTTGGTGGTTCCTGTCTATTGCCTTGGGCAGTGGTGATCTTAAATCTTTGCGGTATGTTTCATATTCATCTCCAGATGTGATGTGCAGGCTCCCCTCTGGTTGTGGCCCTGGTTCAGCACACTATTTGTGGCCAGGGGCTCTCTTTAGTTTCACTTTACCAGAAGTTTCTCTCTAGTTGTGGTGTGGTGGCTCCTTTGAATTGTTGCAATTGTTACTCTAGTTGCTGTTGGCAAGGTGCTCCTTTCTAGTTGTGGTGGGTTTTCCAATCTAGTTTCATCCAGAATGCTCCTCTCTAGTTTTACTGGGGGTCAACTCTCTAGTTGTGGTGGGTATTCTAGTCTCTAGCTGTGGTGTGGGTCTCCTCTCTAGTTGTNCAATTGTTACTCTAGTTGCTGTTGGCAAGGTGCTCCTTTCTAGTTGTGGTGGGTTTTCCAATCTAGTTTCATCCAGAATGCTCCTCTCTAGTTTTACTGGGGGTCAACTCTCTAGTTGTGGTGGGTATTCTAGTCTCTAGCTGTGGTGTGGGTCTCCTCTCTAGTTGTATTGGGCAGGGGTTTTCCTCAACATTAGGCACTTTCCCAGGTGTGGTATGTGGGCTTCTCTTTAGTTGTCTCGAGCTCTACTTTTATATTTTTGCCGTGGTTGCTCCTCTCTTGTAGTGATGTGTGCCTGTGCTCTTCTCTTGTGGTGGCATGGTGCTCCTTTCTAGTTGTGCTGAGGTCTTATATCCATTTTCCATGAGACCTCCTCTTGAGTTGAGGAAGGGGACTCAGAATTCTTCTCGAGTTCTGGTCGTGCCTCCTCTCACGTTGCAGTAGGGGGCTCTGGGTCCTTTAGAGTTACAGAGGTGAACTCTGGTTTCCTCTTGAGTTGCAGCAGTGGACTTGGGGATCCTCTGGAGTTGTGGCACTTGCTGATATTCCTCTCGAGTACAGCACACAACTCTCGACTTGCTGTGCAAGGCTCATCTTGAGTTGAGGCAGGGGACTCAGAGTTCCTCTCAAGTTGTGGTGATGCCTCCTCTTGAGTTGGGGGGGTGTCTTCATGGGGTGGGCAGTCCTCTTTACTTTTGGTACAGGGGTCTCCTCAGTAGTTTTTGGTGGGATAGCTACTCTCTAATTTTGAGGAGCTCTTCTCGAGTTACTTCAGTATACTCAGCTCTATTTGTGGCAGTGGGACTCCTTTATAGGTGCAATGTACTGGGGGAACCTCTCTACTTGTGGAACCTCTCCGGCTCTGGTGGTGGAGTGCCTCTGTTTTTGTTGTCAGGGGCCGCCCCTCTTGATTCAGAATAGCGCTCCTCTTGAATTGAGGCAGATTCTCACTCTTGATTTGGAGTAGGGATCTTGGGACCCTCACGAATTTCATCAGGGGGATTGGGGCTTGTCTTGAAGGGAACTTGGGGTTCCTCTCGACTGGCAGCAGCAGAGTCGGACCTCCTCTTGTGTTGAGTCGGGGAACTTGGTGTTCCTGTCGAGAAGCAGTGGGAAACTCGGAGTTGCAGCCAGGGACTCAGAGCTCCTCTGGAGTTTTGGTGGAAACTCAGGATTCATCTCGTGTTGCAGCGCAGGACCCAGGGTTACACTAGAGCTGTGGTGGGGGATACAGTGTGCCTATCCAGTTGCAGTGGGGCTTTTCTAGAGCTGTCTAGGGGCAGCTCATCTCTAGGAGGGATGTGCAGGATGGCTCCTGTCTTGCAGCAATGTGTGGATGGCTATTCACTAGTTCTGGCATGGATTTTTTCTATAGTTGTGGTCAGGGTCAACTCTGTATTTGTGGTGGGTTCTATTTTCTCTAGTTTTGGTGTACAAGATTCTCTATAGTTGTGGTGTGAGGTTCGTCTCTATTAGCAGCAGAGGGGCTCCTTTCTATATGTGATGTCCACTGGGATTCTCTCGAGCTGTGGTGGAGGGCTCCTCTCTTGAGGTGTGGGTGGCTCCACGGGGGAGGTCCTCTCTACTTTTGGTGCTAGGGGTTCCTCACTAATATTTAGTGGGGTTGCTTCTCTCTAGTTGTGAGGGATTCCACTCAACTTACTGCAGGAAGTTCATCTCTGTGACAAAAGGGCTTTTCTTTAGGTGTTATGTCCTGGGTGACTCTACTATTTGTGCCAGGGGAATCCACTTCAGTTTTGGAAGAGGGGCTCCTCTGTCATTGTGGCCAGGGGCTCCTTTCCTATTTCAGCATAGCGCTTTTTTCGAATTGCACTGGGGAACTCGGGGTTCCCCTTGAGTTGCAGCAGGTTATTCAGGGTTTCTTTAGAGCTGCTGTGGAGCCTCCTCTCATACTGCAGTGGGGCAGATCCTCTCTAGAAGAGAAATGCAGGCTGGCTTCGCTCTGGTTGCTACATGGGGGTTCACTCTAGTTGCATGTGGGTCCGTTTTTATTTGTGGTGGGGTGGCTCCTCTCTAAATCTCGATTGCAGACTCCTCTCTAGTTGTGGTGGTGGTGGTGGGGAATTCTCTTTAATTGTGGTGGTTGGGCTCCTCTCTAATTGCAGTAGAGTGCTCTTCTCAAAATAGTGCTGGGGGTGGCTCCTCTCTGGTTGTGAAGTGAAGGGATGCTTTTCCTAGTTACAATAGCAAGAGGCCACTATCTACTTGTGGCAGTGGGAATCCTCTCTAGTTGTGGCATGGTTGGCTCCAGTCTACTCATCACAGGGGCCTTCTGTCTAATTGTGATGTGTAGATGTGCTACTCTCTAATGATGATGTTCAGGGGGGTTTCTCTCTAGTTGTGGAAGAAGTCTCCTTTCTAGATCCAGTGTTGCCTTCCTCTATCATAATGATCCATGTGGGAGTTGCACTGTAGTTGTGATATGCATGGGCAGTTTTCTCTAATTGTGATGTGTGGGGAGGGCTAGTATCTACCTGTGGCAGGGGTGTTCATTTAGTTGTGGTGGTGGTGCTCCACTCTAATTGTGATATACGGGGGAAGATGGAACCTCTCTAGTTGTTCACAGTGTGCTCCTCACTAGTTGTGCCTGAGGGTCAACTACCTAGTTGTGGTGTGTATTCAACTCTCTAGTTTTGATGGTTGGGCTTCTCTCTAGTTGCGATGTGCCAGGGAGGTCCTCCCTAGGTGTGCTGTGCCTGGGGAAGTCCTCTTTAGTTGTGGAGTGGGAACTCCTGTCTTGTTGCATTGTGCTGTGCAGCCCTTCTCCAGGTTCAATTTGCTGGCTCATTTCTATTTGTAGTTTGAAGTGTTACTCTGTAGTTGTGGTGTAGAGCTGTGGTGTGCGAGATTGCTCCTCTCTAGTTACATGGTGTGGGGCCTCCTTTCTACATGCAGTGTCTGGGTGGGCTCCTCTCTAGTTTTAGTGGTAGACTCCTCTCGATGTACTTTGGGGGAATTTGTGTTCCTCTCAAGTTGTAGTGGAGCCTCCATTTAAGCTGTGGTGGGGTGGATCCTCTCTAGTAGCATTGTGCTGGGTTGCTTCTGTTTAGTTTTGGTGTGTGGGTGGCTACACAACATGTGGCATAGGGCTCCTCTCTAGTTGGTGTGGGGGTCAGCTGTTGTGTCGGGTGTGTTCCTCTCCAGTTATGGTACACAGGCTCCTCTTGTGGTGTGTGATGGTCACCTCTAGAGCTGCAGTGGATTTTTCCTTTCTGATTGTGGTGGGGGTTTCCTCTCCGGTAGTGATGTGCACAGGTACTCTTTCGCGATATGTGCATGCCTACTCTCTAATTTTGGCATGGCCCCTCCTCTTTAGGTATGGTGTGGGAGCCTCCTCTCTAGTTGTGGAAGGAGGCTTCTGTCTAATTGTGATGTGCGGGAATGCTCCTCTCAAGTGTCAGTTTTCAGGGGGCTGCTCTCTAGTTGCAGCATGGAGTCTACTGTCTAGCTGTGGCAAGGATGTGCCTCTCTGATGGTGATAGGGGAATCTACTCAACTTGCAGAAGGGGTTCGTCTCTATTTGTGGTGGAGGGGAGCGTTTCTAGGTGTGATGTCCAGGATCACCTCTCTAGTTGTAGTTTGGGGGCATTCCAGTTGTGCTGGATGAGCTCCTCTGTCGTTGTGGCCATGGGCTTCTCTTGAGTTGTGGCATAGGCCTCCTCTCGAGTTCAGGAGGGGCATCTCTCTAGTTGCAGTGGTGCCACCTCTGGGAGTTCTCTGGGGGGAGGTTCTTATCTCTACTTGTGGCATTGGGGGCTCCTCACTAGTGTTCAGGTTATTGCTGTGCTGTAGTTGTGAGGGGCTCATCTTGATTTACTTCTGGGGCCTTGTCTCTATTTGGAGCAGAGGGGCTTCTCTCTAGGTGCAATGTGCCAGAGGGCTCCTCTCTAGTTCTGACCAGGGAATCCTTTCCATTTTGATGAGAACTCCTCTGTTTTGTCACAGAGGGCCTCTTCCTTGTGACAGCATTGGGCTCCTGTCAAGATGCATTGGGTGACCTGGGGATCAACTCGAGTTTCCACAGGTGTCTTGGTGTTCCTTTATAGTTGTGGTGGGGCCTCCTCTCAAGCTACATGTGAAAGGGTGTTGTTGAATCATGACACTGGGATTCTTGGCCCCCAGAGGAGGAGAATTCAATCCAGGGCCAGAGACGAGGTTTGATCATGCAGAGCTTTTGTGCAATAAAGTTTTATTAAAGTATAAAGGAGATAGAGAAAGCTTCTGGTATAGGCATCAGAAGGGTGGAGAAAGAGTACCCCCCCACTCCTTGCTAGTCTCAAAGCTACATGTGAAAGGGTGTTGTTGAATCATGACACTGGGATTCTTGGCCCCCAGAGGAGGAGAATTCAATCCAGGGCCAGAGACGAGGTTTGATCATGCAGAGCTTTTGTGCAATAAAGTTTTATTAAAGTATAAAGGAGATAGAGAAAGCTTCTGGTATAGGCATCAGAAGGGTGGAGAAAGAGTACCCCCCCACTCCTTGCTAGTCTCCAGCTGGATGTTATATAGTCACTAGCAATCTGTTAATGAAAGAAAGGAATGTCTTAAAACTCAGAATGGCACCAGGCCCCTCAACCATAAGATGCATTTTGTGATAATCTTGGCACCAAATGGTTCATCTTGGGCCATAAAATGATTAAATTGAATCTTGAAGAAGGGCAGATCACCATACAAATAGTTTCATTTACATAGATGAGAGGAACAATATCTGACATACTGGTTTGTCAAGTAGGTTCTGAGCCAAAAGGCGGAACTGAATTGAAGACAGAGTTTGGGGTAAGTGTATAGTACATTAGCATAGCTTAAGATAAACATTTCCACAAGAAAAATGCATTGGTTATCTCTAGGTTGAAGAATAGTTAACCTCAGGTGAAACCAGGTGTCATGGCAACACAGAGTTTTAAGAGAAACCTCCTTTTAAATTTGTATAGAAAAGGAAAAAATATCAATAGTTTGTTTCCTCCTGCCACTTAAGAGAGATAAAAATGTCTGACACTTGCAGGCTATTTCCTCCATTTGGAGACCCCTGGCCTTCCTGCCTGTTATCCTCTCACATGGTGCAGCTCCTCTCTAGGAGTGATTAGCAGGCTGGCTTCTGTGTACTTGTGATGTGCAGTGGGCTGCTATATTGATAAGGCATGATCCACTCTAATTGCAGTGGAGTTAGACTGACAGCTATTTTTCTTTTTCCTGGTCCTCTGTTGTTGTGGTTTTCAGACTCCTCTCTAGCTGTGATGGGGGCACTCTTTTTTAGTTGTGGTATGGGGGTTCCTCTCTAGTTGTGGTAGAATACTCCTCTCGAACTGTGGTTGGGGTGGTTTCTCTCTGCTTGTCGTGTGAAGGGGAGCATTTTCCAGTTATGAAGTGAAGGAGAACACTCTCTAGCTGTGGCAGGGGACATCCTCATCAGTTGTAGCATGTTGGGCTCCTCTCTACTCATCACAGGGGGTTTATATTTAATTGTGATATATGGGTGTGCTCAGCTCTAGTGGTGAAGTTCCATGAGGTTAATGTCTATTTGGGGGCTTCCCTGGTGGCTCAGAGGTTAAAGCGTCTGCCTCCAATGTGGGAGACCCGGGTTCAATCCCTGGGTCAGGAGGATCCCCTGGAGAAGGAAATGGCAATCCACTCCAGTATTCTTGCCTGGAGAATCCCATGGATGGAGAAGCCTGCTAGGTTACAGTCCACGGGGTCGCAAAGAGTCGGACACAACTGAGTGACTTCACCTCACTGTCTGTTTGTGGTAGAGTTCTGCCCTCAAGTTGTGGTGTTTGGCTCTGCTCTTATTCCAGTCCAACCGGGAGCTCCTCTCTATTTTTGGGGACCTCTCCCCTAGTTGTGGTTTGCAGGTTCATCTTTAGTTGTGAACGAGTGCTCCTTTCCAGTTGTGGCAGGGGGCTCTAAGCTTGTTACAGGGCACATGGTGCTCTTAATTTGTGGCTGGGGCTCCTCTCTAGTTGTGGTAGGAGGCATCTCTTGAGTTGCTGCATGGGGAGTCTCTCGAGTTTCATTGTGGGACTCCTGTAGAGTTGCTGAAGGAACTTGGGCCTCCTCTTGAGTTGCTGTTGTGCCTGCTATCGTGTTTGTCATGTGGGGACTCCATGGTAATGGGTCTTCTCTACTTGTAGCACTAGAGTTTTCTCACTAATTTTGGGGTTGAACTTCTCTCTTTGTGATGGGTGGTCATCTTTCTTGTTGTGGTGAGGAAGTTCCTCTCTAGTTGCATTGGCGGGGCTTTTCCTCAATAGTTTCAGTTTGTATGGGGCTCTCCTCCACATGAGGAATTCAGGCTCCTCTGGAGTTGTGGTGGGAGGCTTTGTGAATTGTTGTGCCAGTGGGCTCCTCTCTAAGTCAAATTCCAGGGGCTCCTGTCTAGTTGTGGGGGACTTCTCTCTAGTTGTGATGTGCAGGCTCCACTCTAGTTGTGGCAGAGTGCAAGTTTCTTGTTGTGACAGGGACTCCATGCTAGTTTTGGTCTTCATGGGAATCTCCAGTTGTGTTGTGGGTATCTCTGTACTTGAGGTGGTGGCCTCCTCTCTATTTATGTCAGGAGGCACATATCAATTTATTATGGGGATTTGGGTTCCTCTAAAAAGAGGCAACAGATCCTGTTGTGATGAAACAGGGGGGCTCCTCTTGAATTTCAGTGGGGGTCTCTAGTTGTGGTTGAGGACTCCTCTGTACATGTGCCATGGGTGTTTCTTTCTAGTTGCAGTGTGCTGGTGATCTCCTCAGTATCAGTGGGGCTCCTCTCTAGCTGTCATGGGCAATTATCACTGACTGTTGTGTGGCTGCTCCTTTCCAGTTGTGGTTTGCTGGTGGGTTCCTCTTTAGTTGCGGTGTGTGGTCTCTTTTCTAGTTATGGTGAAGGGCTCTTTAGTTGCAGTATCTGTGGGGAGTTCTCTCTCATTGCAATGTGCAGGTGCCTCCTTTCTTGTGGTGGTGGGGCTCATCTTTATTTGCCACGGAGTGACTTCTCTCTATGCATAATGTCTGGGGGCCTCCTCTCACATTGTGGCTGGTGGCTTCTCTTAAGAAGCGATGGTGTCCTCCTCTTGACTTGTGGCACTGGCCTCGGGGCTCCTCTTGAGTTGCAGTGGATCCTCCTCTAAGGTTGTGATGAAGGGATCTGAAGGGGGTCCTCTCTTCTTTTGGCACTGGATGTTCCTACAGATTTTAGCATGGTTGTTCCTCTCTACTTGTAAGGGCCTCCTCTCGATTTACCTCAGGAGGCATGTCTCCATGTGCAGCAGAAGTGCTCCTTTCTGTGTGTAATATCTTGTGGACTCCTCTCTGCTTGTGATGGGGGAAACCTCTCCAGTTTTGGTGGGGGGCTCCTCAGTCATTCTGGCCATTGGCTCCTCTCGTGTTGCAGCAGAGGACTTGGTGGTTCCTCTTTAGTTGCATTAGGCAATGGTGTTCCTCAGTCATTGTGGTTTGTGGGGAACTCTTTTCCAGATGCAGCCTGCAAGTTCCTCTCATGCTGTGGCACGTGGTCAACACACTAGTTATGGCCAGGGACTCTCATTAGTTGCACTGTTCTAGGAGTTTCTCTCTAGTTGTGGTGTGGTAGTTCCTTCGAGTTGTTGCAGTTGTTACCCTATATGCTGAGGGCAAGGGCCTACTCTGTAGTTGTGGTGGGGTTTGCCATCTTGTTTTATCCAGAAGGCTCCTCTTTATTTGCAGGGTGGGGGTCAACACTCTTGTTGTGGTGGGTGGTCAAGTCCCTAGTGATGGTGGTGGTCTCCTTTCTAGTTCCATTGTGCAGGGGATTTCCTCAATAGTTGCAATATGCAGTGGGGCTCTTCTCCATGTGTGGTGTGTGGGCTCCTCTCTAGTTGTGGCATAGTGCTACTCCTTAGTTGTGCTGAGGTCTTATTCTCGATTTACTGTGAGAGAGCCTCTTGAGTTGAGGAAGGGCACTCAGAGCTCCACTCGAGTTCTAGTAGTGCCACCTCTCGAGTTGCAACAGGTTGCTTGGGTATCTTTTGAGTTGTGGCAGGGAACTTGGGCTTTTTGTCAAGTTCCAGCAGTGGGCTCAGGGCTCCTCTCGATTTGTGGTGGGTACTCAGTGTTCCTTTCATGTACAGTGCGGAACTAGGATTTCCTCTTGAATTGCCATGGAAGGCTCCTCTTCAGGTGAGACAGGGGACACAAAGGTCCTCTTGAGTTGCAGTGATACCGCCTCTTGTGTTTTGGTGGGTGGTCTCTGTGGGGTGGGGCATCATCTCTAATTTTGGCACTGGGCAATCCTCACTAATTATTCTCAGGATTGCTCCTCTATAATTTTGAAGGTATCCTCTCAAGCTACTTCAGTGGGCTTATCTCTATTTGTGGCATAGTGACTCCTTTTAAGGTGTGATGTCCTGGGGGCATCTCTCTAGTTGTCATGAGGGTATCCTCTCCAGCTCGGGCAGGGGAGTGCCTCTATTTTTGTTGCCGGGAGTTCTCAATGTGATGTGGAATAGGGCTCCTCTTGAATTTAGGTGGATTCTCATGGTTCCTCTCGAGTTGCAACAGGGAGTTCAGCCTCCTCTGGAGCTGCAACAGGGAACTCGGGGTTTTTCTCGAGTTGCAGCAGGAGACTCAGATCTCCCCTCGAGTCACAGCATGAACTCAGTGTTCTTCTTGTGTTGCACTGCAAGACTCAGGGGTCTAAAGAGTAGCACCATGCCACAACAAGAGAGGAGCTCAGGCACACATCACTACAAGAGAGGAGCACCCATTACAAGCTGTAATGGGGAACTCTGTGTTCCTCCCGAGTTGGGGGCATACTAAAGGTTTCTCTTGACTTGCGGTGGTGCGTCCTCTCAAGTTGTCTTGGGCCGACTCGTCTCTAGAAGGGATGTGCAGGGGGTCTCATGACTTGTTGCAATGTCAATTCGCTGCTCACTAGTTTTGGCCCGTGTCTTCTCTGTCATTGTGGTCAGGGTCAACTCTGTAGTTGTGGTGCTTTCAATTTCTTCTAGTTGTGATGTGCAAGCTCCTCTCTCTTTGTGGTGTGAGGTTCATCTCTATTAGCAGCAGAGAGGCTTGTCTCTCTCTGTGATGTCCAGTGGACTCCTATTGAGTTGCAGGGCTGTGTCCTCTTTGGTTTGGGTGTGGGTGCCTCCACGGGGGAGGGTCTCTCTACTTTTGGTGCTAGGGGTTCCTCACTAACATTAGTGGGATTGCTGCTCTCTAGTTGTGAGGGACTTCATTCTACTTACTTCATGGAGCTTGTCTCTATTTGGGGCAGAAGGGTCTTCTCTCTAAGTCCTGCAGGACTCCACTCAGTTTTACTAGGGAAATCCACTTCAGTTTTGGCAGGGGAGCCCCAATGTAATTTTGGCCAGTGGCTCCTTTTCTTGTTACAGCTGAGTGCTTCTGCCAAATTGCAGCAGGGAATTCCTGGTGCCTCTTGAGTTACCACAGGTGACTTGGGCTTCCTTGAGAGTTGTGGTGGATCCTCCAGTCGAGCTTCAGCGGGCCAGATCCTCTCTGGTTGCAATGTGCAGGCTAGTCCTTATCTAGTTGCAATGTGCAGGAGGCTACTGTCTAGTTTGTGGCATGGGGCTTTACTCTAGTTGCAGTGGGGGTGCACTCTTTATTTTTGGTGGGTTGGCTCCTCTCTAGTTGTTGTTTGCAAACTCCTCTCTAGTTATGACAGGGGGGGCTCCTCTTTAGTTATGGTAGCTGGGCTGCTCTCTAGTTGCAGTAGGGTGTTCTTCTCAAATTGTGATGGGGGTGGCTCCTTTCTGATTGTGATATGAAGAGGCCCTTTTTCTTGTTTTGATTTGCAGGAGGCTACCTATAGTTGTGGAAGAAGGAGTCCTTTTTAGTTGCAGCATGGTGGGCTCCTCTCTACTCATGGCAGGGGGCTTCTGTCTAATTGGGATATGTGGGTATGCTCCTCTCTAATGGCAATGTTCACGGGGGCTTATCTCTAATGATGGCATGGGGCTCCTCTCTAATTGCAGTGATGACCTCCTCTTTCATTATTATCTGTGTGGGAGTTCTGCTCTAGTTTTGATGTGGATGGGCACTTTTCTCTAATTGTGATGTGTGGTGCTGGCTCCTATCTACCCGTGGCAGAGATGTCCAGTTGCGGCAGTGGTTCTACACTCTAGATGTGATATATAGGATGAGGGCTATTCTCTAGTTGCAGTGTTGTGCTCTTCACTAATTGCACCTGGGGATCAACTATCTAGCTGCGGCATGTATTCAACTCTCTGGTTTTGGTGGTTGGGCTCAAAGTTGTGATGTGTCAGGGTGCACCTCCCTAATTGTGCTGTGCCTGGGGAAGTCCTCTCTAGTTGTGGAGTGGAAACTCCTGTCTTGTTGCATAATGCTGTGAGGCTCTTCAGTGCAGTTTGCTTGCTCATTTCTATTTGTGGCTTGAGGGGCAACTCTTTAGTAGTATTTTTTTTTTATAAGAGAAATATTTCAGTGTTTAATTATCATACACCAAGGAAGATAAATCAATTCAAAAAGCGTATGAACCCAGTAAATATACCTTCAAATGTATAAATGAAAATTGTCTGTAATGAAAGAGAAAGAGACAAATCCAAAAATAATATTATGATTCTCTGAATATTTTTTGGAACCAATAGTCAAAAAATCAGTAAGAATATTGAACATTTGCAGCAGTACCTGTAAATGTGATAAAGCCTTTCCATCAAAACATACAATTTTCAATTTTAATTGTTCATGAAATGTGTATCATTATTGACTGTATGAAAAGTGAAAGTGTTAGTTGCTCAATTGTGTTCTCCTCTTTGCAAACCCATGGACTATAGCCTGCCAGACTCCTCTGTCCATGGAATTCTCTAGGCAAGAATGCTGGAGTGAGTTGCCATTCCCTTCTCCAAGGGATCTTCTTTACCTAAGCATCAACTCTGAGTCTCCTGCCCTGGCAGGTGGATTCTTTACCACTGAGCCACCTGGCAAGCCATGCTTCTAAATATTTTACTTTAATGAGGTTAATAGCCATAATGACTTAAAGGAAACCCCAATTCTGGATTATTCATTAAATGTTTACAGTACACTGAGAAGTTTAAATAGCCTATCAAACATACTTTATATTCACGTTATGAAATCATTAGCTCAAGATGTGGTCTGCAAGTAGACTGAAAACAATTTCAGAACTCATGTTTTACCCCTGCCTTACTTATTTTGGTGACTCTCTTTAAGTTTGTGCTGTCACCCTTGCTGGTATGGATGACAGGATCTGATGGAAATTTCCTATTCTTGGGAAGACCTGATCACATAAAGCGATGGAGTCGTGGGAGTAGTCCTCCCAAAAGGAGGCACAGACAATCTGCTTCAGTTCAGTTGAGTTGCTCAGTCATGTCCAACTATTTGCGACCCCATGGACTGCAGCACCCCAGGCTTCCCTGTCCGTCACCCACACCTGAGCTTGTTCAAACTCATATCCATCAAGTCGGTGATGCCATCCAACCATCTCATCCTCTGTCATCCCTTTCTTCTCCTGACTTCAGTCTTTCCCAGCATCAGGGTCTTTTCCAATGAGTCAGTTCTTCCAGTTAGGTGGACGAAGTATTGGAGTTTCAGCTTCAGCATCAGTCCTTCAAATGAATATTCAGGACTGATTTTCTTGAGGATTAACTGGTTGGATCTCCTTGCAGTCTAAGGAGCTCTCAAGAGTCTTCTTTAACACCACAGTTCAAAAGTACCAATTCTTTGGCACTCAGCTTTCTTTATAGTCCAACTCTCATCCATACACTACTGGAAATACCATAGCTTTGCTTAGACAGATCTTTGTCTCTGTTTTTTAATACTCAGTCTAGGTCAGTCATAGCTTTTCTTCCAAGGAGCAAGCATCTTTTGATTCCATGGCTGTAGTCACTATCTGCAATGATTTTGGAGCCCAAGGGAAAAAAAAAAAAGTTTCTCACTGTTTCCATTGTTTTCCCACCTATTTGCCATGAAGTGATGGGACTAGATGCCATGATCTTTTTTTGAATGTTGAGTTTTAAGCCAGCTTTTTCATTCTCCTCTTTCACCTTCATCAAGAGCCTCTTCAGTTCCTCTTCACTTTCTGCCATAAAGGTGGTGTCATTTGCGTATCTGAGGTTATTAATATTTCTCCCCACAATCTTGATTCCAGTTTTTGCTTCATCCAGCTTGGCAGTTCACATGATGTACTCTGCATATAATTTAAATAAGCAGGGTAACAATATACAGCCTTTATGTACTCCTTTCCCAATTTGGAACCAGTCTGTTGTTCCATGTCTGGTTCTAACTGTTGCTTCTTGACCTGCATCCAGATTTCTCAGGAAGCAGCTAAAGTGATCTGATATTCTCATGTCTTGAAGAATTTTCCATAGTTTTAATGTAAGACTTTCTGCTTTGCTCTTACATTACAAAGATGAGAAAGCATTTGATGTTCACATATAATCCAGGCTCATTGATTAAAGAAGGTGACTAGGCTGCCTCTCTCTTCCCAGAGGTATCTGTTTATGGATACCCTTAGGTCCCCAGCATGACCAAGAATTCCTGGTTGTAACCACAGACTCAGAGGAGTGGCACTGAAGCTTTGACTAATTTCATGTGAAGTGCCAGTCATTTGACAAGTCATGGCAATTTAGGATTGAACTTTTGAATCATTAAATTATTCAAGTGTAGGCAATTAGAAGTTCTGAAATTACCAACTGATCCAATTTTTTTTTTTTTTTGCTAAGAGGAATACTTCTGTGTTAAAGGGCTGTTAATCCTTGTGGTCATACAGTATTAGCTTTAGCAGCTATATGTCCAGACTTGCACATGTTTACAAGAACTATTGGAAAATTCCAGATTTCAGTAGCGATTACAAAGGTGAAGCAAATATAAACCTACACTTGAAGACATTATGTAGTCCAATGAAGCTGCCTTTCGGGCATTACTTTTCACAGCTGAAATAATAATTATTGTTAGAGCTGGCAATTCCAATTATCTAGCAAAATAAATCACAAAGGGAACCTTTACACCTTAATACCTGTAAAATCGTTGTGTGTTGAGTATCATAAAATTCAGCTAGTTCAGTTCAGCCTCTCAATTGCTAAAACTAGAAAATGAGGTCATATTTGTTCAAAATCTATAATTTTGATATTCAAATCTGTTTTGAAACTCAGATTTTAGGTCATCATGACTATTATACATTGTGCATTTTGTTCTTTCTAATCTCATACAATTTCTAGAAGCTTATGACATATCTTGTTTTATCCAAAAACAAATAAAGCAAGAGTAAAAATATAGAGTTTGAACATTATTTTCAATCTACTTGCAGAAGAGATCCTAACTAAAATGAATCCATAATCTAAATATAAAGCATATTTTGAAAGGCTATTGCACAGACTTTTGAGAGTAATTAAAACATTCAATAAATACTGAAAAATTAAAATTTCCTTCAAGTCATTATGGCTGTGTAATGCCTATAACTGGAACTTTGCCTCATTAAAGTAGAATATTCAGAACCTAGTTCAAGGCTGCCCCAGCCTGGAAATTGGCCTTAATAGTGAGTATTAGCCTAGCCATCAATGAATGGCTGACTATGAGTTAGAGCAGGAGGTGAGTTTATTACTATAATTTATAGAGTTATGGGAAGGCGCAGAGTCATCAAAGGGTTTTATTGCACTCTCTGAAATGCTTCTCTTTAATTTGTTTGTTAAAGAAACAATGTCTTAATATATGAGATATGCATTGAGGGTTGGATTATTGAATACCAAATGATCTCTGGCCTCACATAAATTACAGTCTGGCTAACAGCACATTTTTTTTTTTTTCAGTGAATCTTGCATGACAAGGATAAACTCAGGCATCAGGGAGTACAGAGCAGGGAGGAAACATTCTGAATGTTATAGGAACAAATGGAAAAGAGAGCACCTTTCTGAATATGTAATCACTATATAAAATAGCCCTTAACTTTTCAATAAGATAATGAGTAACTGCATACTGGTGACTGCACACATACTTATATTTTGATTCTATTCATCATCTCCTAATCTGTGGTTTTTGGGGTTTTTTTTTTTTTTTTTTTTTACATAGTTGAAGTACCAACATTCATCTAAGTTTAAAGTTAACTAATAGCTTTACTTCCCAGTGGCTCAGCAGTAAAGAATTCACCTGCTGGCGATTCCTAGTGACTAAATCAAATTCATGAGGTAGTCCCTGCTTCTAAACTGATGCCCACACCCAAAGTGTTACTGAGATTGAGACTAGCAGAACTCTGTACCATGCCCTCTGCCCAAGTACAAAAGCCCCTCCATGTTCCCAGCCTCTTGTTTGGTGAAAAGCTGAAGTCTCTCAGGGCTCCCTGAGTCACAAAAGAGCTGTACTGATTAAGATAAGAGTCACAGAATCATTCAGCTTCTGATACATATTCAAATCATTTTTACAGGTACTATAACTGTCACCAGGGGAAAAAAATGCTAACTGTATGCTGATCAGACTATGACCATGCCATAAATCCATGGCTAGCATAATTCCAAGAACTGGCCTCAAGACAATGAGATTAATATTGTGCCTGTGTTAAGTTGCTTCAGTCGTATCCGACTCTTTGTGACCCCATAGATTGTAGCCCACCAGGTTCCTCTGTCCATGGGATTCTCCAGGCAAGAATACTGGAGTGGGTTGTCATTTTATTCTCCATAGGGTCTTCCTGACCCAGGGATCAAACCCTTGTCTCTTGTGTCTCCTGCACTGGTTGGCAGGTTCTTTACAGCCCAAGCCTACTTATTGCTCACAATTATGTATTTGTGGGTGTCAAGATAATTGTAGTTTGCTTTGCTTTTATATGAAAGTGGGCAGCTAAAATTATCAGCGGAGTGATGCCACAGACCCAAGTCTACATATGCCTCTCTAAGAATGAAGCAGCCTTTGTCAATATGAGGAAATTACAGAAGATGGACCACTGCCCCTCTGTTGTTCAGTTGCTTAGTTGTGTCTAACTCTTTGCGACCCCATGGACTGCAGGACTCCAGGTTTCCCTGTCCTTCACTATCTCCCAGAGTTTGCTCAAACTCATGCCCATTGAGCTGATGATGCCATCCAACCATCCCCTGTCACCCCCTTTACCTCCTGCCCTCAATCTTCCCCAGCATCAGGGTATTTTCCAATGAGTTGGATCTTCACATCAGGTGGCCAAAGTATTGGGGCTTTAGCCTCAGCATCAGTCCTTCCAATAAATATTCAGGACTGATTTCCTTTAGGACTGATGAGCTTGATCTCCTTGCTATCCAAGGGACTCTCAAGAGTCTTGTCCAGCACCACAATTCTAAAACATCAAGTCTTTGATGCTCCGCCTTCTTTATGATCCAGCTCTCACATCTGCACATAACTACTGGAAAAACCTTGCTTTCACTCTATGGACCTTTGTCAGAATGATGTCTGACAAGTGGGGATTTGTAAGCAGTCTGTGTCCATTTCCTGTTTACCTGATTCTGTTCCCCTTTATCCTTTTTTTTTTTAATTAAAAAAAATTTTTTTTAGAGCTTCCATTTCCCTTTATCCTTAATTACCAAAATGAGATCACTAGATAACCTTTAACTGAATTCCTGATTTCTCTCTAATGAATGTACACAATGCCTTGCCTAACCTGTTGATTCCTTTCATGGATTAAAAGGAATCAGAATAAAGAATTAAGTGGCTAAATCTCTCTATCTTCTGCTTCCTTCTACAGAGTACATAGACAAATAAACATCCAAAGTAAGATTAGGAGAAGTAGCAGATCTGCACGCGATGGAAAAATCAATGAAGAATCTGACCTCCTACATTAATGATTACCTGAAGTGGCTTCCCTTTAAACACTGTCATGACCAAGCAGAATCTTCGGAGTTGATTTTGAAAAGTGTGCAGCAAGCAGCCCACCTGAGTTCAGTTAACACGATTAATATAAATATTTAATTGAGCCAGGCACACAGGCTATAAAAACTGAGCAGAGATGAAAAAACAAATTAGTTCATTTTAAAATAATGTAAAAAGTGTACTTAAAAATTTACATTTACTATTTTAGATTAAAAATACCTCTTGTCAGGGATACCATTTTAGAAACAAAGATTAGATTTTTATTCTTACCCAAAAAGAAATATTTATGGCATAAAGTACAAGGTTTATAGATCTAGAAAAAGTCCTCATCCTCTGTGGATAAAATCCTTCCTCTGCCAAGCACTGTACCCCTAAAGTTTAATACAACTTTGTTTTAATTCTAACAATAAGCTGATTATTTAAGAGAAAACTACCACATATAGGGTAAATTAAAAGAACAGATAGAGCTTCCACAGTGGCTCGGCAGTAAAGAATCCGCCTGGCAACGGATGAGATGCAGGAGACACAGGTTAGATCCCTGAATCTGGAAGATCCCCGAGAGAAGGAAATGGCCAACCACTCAGTCCCTAAGTCTTGTCCAGCTCTTTTGCGACCCCATGGACTATAGCCTGCCAAGTTCCTCTGTCCATGGGATTCCCCAGACAAGAATACTGGAGTGGGTTTCCGTTCTCTTAGTGACTGAACATACACACAAAAGAATAGAACAGAAAAAGCATTTATGTTCCATCAGTTTAGAACAGAGCAGACCTCTCTGACAGTCTAGTGGTTAAGACTCCGTGCTTCCAATGAAAGGGATTGTACTTTTGATCCCTGTAAGGGAACATGTCTACATTTAAGTCAGACACTTGTTGCAGTAACTATACTGTACATAGACAGTCTGGCCTAGCTCTTAGACATCCTTTATACCAGAGAAGATAAAGCTTATGGTGGAATTCTCAGAAAAAAACTTAAAATGTTAGATGAAGCTACACACAAACACATACATGTGCCTGCTCACCGACACAACACACACATACACAACACACGCGCACTGAGGATGCAGAGAAAAGCCCTGGTAACTTCCCTGGTGGCTCACACGGTAAAGCGTCTGTCTACAATGCTGGAGGCCCGGACTTGATCCCTGGGTTGGGATGGTCCCCTGGAGAAGGAAATGGCAATCCACTCCAGTACTATTGCCTGGAAAATCCTATGGACAGAGGAGCTTGGTAGGCTACAGTCCATAGGGTCGCAAAGAGTCGGACACAACTGAGTATCAGCATACTCAGAATCCCATTCTTTCCCAGTCAAATATCCTTCAACAGCTTGGATATTTCATACCTTGTTTTGTAATCTGGAACTTCATTTAAAATTAACCTAGAAGGCATATGTGGATGGCTCATACTTAATCAAAGTAATTTAATTATAAAAATGACTATAAGTTGTAATAAGATGCAAAAGACATACATTTTATTTGATTTTATTTGCAAAAACATTGAGTACATTCTACTTGAGAGAAGACTTGTTGACATAAATAATACACTGTTATGCTTAAATTCCTTTCACAACTAAGATACAGAAAAGAAGAAAATGTATATGGTCTGGTGGCCAGGGAAGAGCAGTCAACTAAAGTGCTGTTAGAAGTCAGCCTAGCCCGTCAAGGGTGTCTTACATTTGTCAGCGTATCAGGACTTTGGGTTGCTCTCTGTAATTTATTGAAAGCAGGATAAAGTTGTGTTATGAATGAACTAAAAAGCTTTGTTTTACTTTAGCCAGAAAGTACATACACAAGTTTTGTCCACATATGAGCTTTAAGAAATCTTTAAAGAATCTGGAGAAAGAAGACAAGGAGTCTTCAAATGAACAGAAGGAAGACTACAACTGACTTCCTTACATCAGCCTGGGAAGCTGGCCAGAAGAATGACGCCTTCAAAGGGAGGAAAGCAGGTATCTGTCAACTTTGAATTCCATCAACACCATTCAGAAAGTGAAGATTAAAAGAAGAGATTTTCAGTAAAATAAAAGTGAAGGTGATTTGTTACTTGCACAAGTTTACTAAGTAAATATATTTTTGTGGGGGAAGTACAAGAATGCCAAATGAAAGCTGAAGATGTAACTTTAAAGGAAGAGCATCGAAAATGGCAAATGTATCAATAAATTTAAATGATATTGATAGTGACTTATGGAATTAAGATAAAGCTAATTAAATTACTTGACGAAAGAAAGTAGCTTGTAAGTCAAGAGGACAAATGAAACTGCAATGTTTCAGGATCATTATCTGCCATGGAAATAGTAAAAGTCCTAAACATTGATAGTCAAGGAGGTATATTATAATTTCAGGGTAACCACTGAAAACCCTGGCAAACATAGAAAGGCAAGACTAAAGGAAAGGGAGCTGAATTCATACCCAAATAGAACGTTAGTTAAATATAAACAGGCCAGATATTCTGATTAAAGGAAAGCCTTATCAGATTGGAGACTCGAATCGGGAATGTAAGGAATAAGACATTTGAAAACAGCAGATAGTACCGATCTAGACTTTAAAAGCTTTTAATTTATTTATTTGGCTGTGTTGGGTCTTAGCTGTGGCACAGGGGATCTTTGCTGTGTTATGCTGTGTGTGGGCTCAGTAGTTGTGGAGGGCAGGCTTAGCTGCTCTGAAGCATGTAGGACATTAGTTTCCAGACCAGGGATTGAACCCACATCCCCCTGCATTGCAAGGCAGATTCTTAACCACTGGACTGACAGGGGAGTCCCTTCAGACAGGATTGCACTGATAAAAATCTATTCATAGCTCTATAACTAAAGGATATGTACCCAAATATTTCTAGAATTTGTTCAGACAGCATAGGTGGTCTTTATGCACTTTCTCCAAAAGAATAGAGTATGAACAGTTATATGTTGCAACCTAGATCTAAATCTACTGCAGATTATTAGAAATAGCAACTTTCATTTCCCATTTGAATTAACAAAGTTCAGACTGACTTGCACTCCCCACCAGTTTTTCATCTGGTTCCTCTCACAATCCCTGTTATCATTTAATACATCATTCACCTTATTATCAAAACTAGAAACTTGAGTGCAATAAAATATGTTTTCTTTTGCTCCAGCCACCTCATTCCTGCAAAACCCCTTGCAAGGAATCTCCAGACTGTTCATCTTGCTTGCTTGTGTGTGCTTGTGTGTGTGTGAGTGTGTTAAATCGCTTCACTTGTGTCTGACTTTTTGAAACTCTATGGACTGTAGCCTGCCAGGATCCTCTGTCCATGGGATTCTCCAGGGAAGAAGACTGGAGTGCGTAGCCTTTCCCTTCTCAGGGAAGCTTCCCAACTCGGCGATCAAACAAACCCATGTCTCTTCTATCTCCTGCACTGGCAGGTAGGTTTGTTACCACCAGCAATTATTTCAATTAGGGAGCTGTCACGATAGCTTTGAATGAGTTGCTAAATAAAAAGCATATAGGCTTCAACCTGTTCACTTCTTAGGCCACATTTCTACCTTTTTCTTGCAATATTTGAATTCTCCTTGCCAAAATAAAATGGGCAGTGGGATGACTTTTGTCAAGTTAAAAGCTATTTTCTGAGCTATGTTTCCTCTAATCAGCATTTAAAGTTATATAACTTGAAATGTAAAATATGTAACTATATTTCTTTGATTTTATAGTGACATGGAAAATAAGCTATATCATATGAACATACGTACAAATACATGTAGGTGTATGTGTACAAATCTTAACGACATGATTTCAAAGATGTCAACATAAGAAAAAGATTAGTCTTAGAAGTGGAGAAATGTGTTAGTATAATAAATTGAATTATTCGCTTCATTACTAGATCCATGGAAAAGAAATTCCATGGAAAGCAGTACCACTATGAGCTCCTACACTTTTATTACGTCTAAGACTGTGTGTAGGAGGGTTCTGAGTGAAGGTTCTGAGTGAAGGTGCTGATTCTCATTCACATGCATATCCCTGTCTGACTGATATTCCTACTTGGTCTTTTAGCAAAATGCAAATAAGCTGAACAAGACTAGCATCAATTTAATATTCTCCTTAATTCATCAATCCAATTCCACGCCAAGGAGACTGTTAGGCAAATAAGTATTCTTACATTCGCTTCACCCATATTGCAGGGATTTTATTCTCTTCCATTCTCACGGCCAGTGTCAAGTTGTTCTTGGGTACATAATTATTTTGTGTATGTGCTGCCTTCACCAAATTATATATTTTTGAGAACCTAGTAGGACTGATCCCAATGCATATGATGGCATTTTACATTATTGAAGTATTGATAGATGAAGTAAAGTTATAATATATACAATGGAATTATCAGACAATAAATGAAAATGGTCTAATTTGGTACCATAAAACTTCCTTGCACTCCTGTCACTTTCAAATCTGCTGCTAATCATGAGAAAGGAGAGAGAGAATTTCTTCACTGTACTGGTCTCAATATTTTGGAATGAGTATTCAGCGTCAATATCAAGATCAACCTTTCTCTGTCTCTATGTCTCTTTCCTCTCACCCCATTTGACACATGAACATACATGTATACAGAAAGAGAAAGAATCACAAGGAATTTTAATGAAGCAAATCTAGTATTACAGTGAACACTGTAAAAAAAGGAAATGATATAAAAAAATAAAATGGGTTTAGGAAAGAAAGACAGACATGGAATAAAGTAAAACACTTCTTTCTTTCTTTCTTCTAATCTCTTTTTTCCCTCTCAGTTACAATATACATGTATATTGTATCACTATATCAATACATTAGTTTTAATGAGTTAGATAACTTTTTAATTTTAGAGAAATATCATGCCATAAATACAAGTTTTGAATAGCCATATTTCAAGTTCATGAATACAAAATTAATTCTTTTCATTGATATTAGCACTGAAGACAGTGTACAAATTGCAACTCCATTAAACAAAAATTATCATTGCAGTTATTAGACTAATCTGTTTCCTTATGTAACCAGTAATTCTGGAGTGTCTGAAAGAAGTTGTGTTTAAAAAAGTTGTATGCCACAAATCTTAAAAGAATCTCTCTATTTTCTTCCCTCCCTTTCTCTTTAAACTTTGTTGATTTAAACATGGCTGCCTTCCTGACTTTGATTGACAAGGTATCAAAGTTTTGATGAACTATTTATATTTTAGATATTGTTGCAATGTAGGTAGGAGGAAACATAGAAACACTTAGGAAAAATGAATGTATTCTTGAATACAAAGAAGTAATGCTTCAGCCATGTCACCAAAAGGATATGGAAAGAAAATATATCACATTTTTGACTCTAATAGTGGAAACTACTAAAAATTGGTATTTTATATGCAATAAACAATCTTCCAGATCATGAGTGTAGTCAGCAAAAAACGGCTAAAACTGTTCACAGAATGAAATACAGCCACCACTGGAGAAGAATTGATACAGGATTTGATGTTAGTAAATTTCTTTAGCGTTGGAAATTACTGTAGCCATCTAATTGCTATAAAGTTACTGCTGCCATGAATCCTGGGACAAAGATGGTACTTCCATGTATACCCTTCATTTTGAGTAAAAAAAAAAAAAAAACAAAACACTAAATTTATTGCATTAAAATTGATTCACTTAAAGTTTCCAGTCAATTTCCTCCACAAAATTTAAGTGCAGCAATACGCTAAGGAATGCTTTCTAAATGTCAGGGTATAACATTAACATTTGATTGAAGTTGTTACAATTACTTTTCAAACTCCAGAAAATGAGAGGTTTCTATTGCCAGTAAAAATTATTGTCACAGCATGCAAATATCAGAATATTAAATAATTACATTGTTATTTATGAGCCTGATATACTTTATTCCTTTTGCTGGTGAGAAAGACTACTTCATTTTTTTCTGATTAAGTATGTATGTATACTTTTTAGAGTACATGCATATGTATTGGAAGCCTTATGTGGAAAATTGCACACCAGTAACAAGTATTTGTGCTTGCTAAATAGCTTCAGTCGTTTCTGACTCTTTGTGACCCTAAAGACTGTAGCCTTCTAGGTTCCTCTGTCCATGGGATTCTCCAGGCAAGAATACTGGAGTGGGTTGCCATACTTTCCTCCACGGGATCTTTCTGACCCAGAGATAGTACCGGTGTCTCCTGCGGCTTTTGCATTGCAGGTGTATTCTTCACTGCTGAGGCATTTGGGAAGCCCATAAAAAAGTATATGTAGAACAATAGATTAAGTACACTGAAATTTTTGCTAAGACTCATCCAAAGGGGAAGCATTTCATCTGAGATTGTTTGAAAGAGAAGTGGAAGTGAAAGCTGCTCAGTCGTGTCTGACTCTTTGCTACCCCATGGACTGTAGCCTGCCAGGCTCCGCTGTCCATGGAATTCTCCAGGCCAGAATAGTGGAGTGGGTAGCCATTCTCCTCTCCCCTCCCCTCTTCCCAGCCCAGAGATCTAACCCAGGTTTCCTGCATTGCTGGAAGATTCTTTGCCATCTAAGCCAACAAGGAAGCCCAAGAATACTGCAGTGGGTCGCCTATCTCTTCTCTAGCAGATCTTCCCAACCAGGAACCGAACCGGTGTCTCCTGTGCAGGTGGAGTCTTTGCCAGCTGAGCTACCAGGGAAGCCCAGAGACTTCGTTTGGATCCTCTTTATTTTAAGGAAATCATAATAGTATTCAGGTTACCTATTTTTCCATAATTATTATGACTATTTATGCATATTTCCTTGAAATGCTAATCAAAGTTCCTCCTTTGGGGAAAAAAAAAATCAAGAAACTTTGCCTTATTCATGCAGTTGGGTTTTCCACCTTCACTTTGGGAGCTTGAGTGCTTCCCAGGTGGCTCAGTGGCAAAGAATCCACCTGCCAGTTCAGGAGACACAAGAGACATGGGTTCAGTCCCAGGGTCTGGAAGATCCCCTGGAGAAGGAAATGGTAACTCGCTCCAGTATTCTTATTTGGGAAATTCGATGGACAGAGGAGCATGATGGGTTATAGACCATGGGGTTGCAAAGAGTTATGCGACTGTGCAACTGAGCATGCGTGCACTGCATGGGAACTCAAAATCAACTCCAGTCATTGGAAACAATAATTAACAATGTTACTCGAATTTTGACCTTCCCACAACCAACCCTATTCCCATCAAAGTAAAATTCAGCACCAGTTCCATTTATATGATGTGGTAACTGTCTAGGAGGTCTTGAAATTCATGACCAACTAACATTCTGATCTTTTAAAATTTGATTTTCCTTGGTTTAACAAATGCATATTTTGGGTCCCCTAATAAGTATTTGTTCGGTAAAAATATAAAACCAAATCATTTAAACTATTCAGTGACTGGACTATCTAATCATTTGATTTGACTTCAATGAATATTTTAAAATGTAATCTATTATCTTCTTTAACTTAAATCCATCAGTCTTTACAAATCCATTTTACAAATTACAACATTAAAAAAGACAGATATTCTTGCCTCCTTACTTAAAATTGTTTCATCCATATTTGTTTCCAGAAGTGTTTGTTAGCAGCTCAGTCTTCTCCAGGGGGAAGTAAGTAAGTGAATTTTAATTAGACACTTCATCTAAGTGGATTTTGTTTATAATTAAGTAGTGATTCTTTTGTCTAATCTATCAAATTCAGGCTACCAGATTTCCTGTGTACCTCCTTTGTACTGAATCCATCATGTTCTCACTCTTTGCTCTATCTACCATCTTCACAGATAACTCAACAGCACCTTGTCTCACCTATACCACTTGTCAAAATCTCCCTGTCCCTGACTTTCTCTAATGGGTCCTGGGCTGTCTAAGATCCAGCCAGCCAGTGACCCAGGCAGGTACCTAGAGTTGCTCATGAACCCATGGGCCAGCTCTTGACAATCACTATACTGTAGTGGGTTTAGTTCAGTTTAGTTCAGTCACTTAGTCTTGTCTGACTCTTTGCGACCCCATGAACTGCAGTACACCAGCCTCCCTGTCCATCACTAACTCCCGGAGNACCCAGGCAGGTACCTAGAGTTGCTCATGAACCCATGGGCCAGCTCTTGACAATCACTATACTGTAGTGGGTTTAGTTCAGTTTAGTTCAGTCACTTAGTCTTGTCTGACTCTTTGCGACCCCATGAACTGCAGTACACCAGCCTCCCTGTCCATCACTAACTCCCGGAGTTTATTCAAACTCATGTCCATTAAGTCGGTGATGCCATTCAACCATCTCATCCTCTGTCATCCCCTTCTCCTCCTGCCGTCAATCATTCCCAGCATCAGAGTCTTTTCCAAAGAGTCGGTACTTCTCATCAGGTGGCCAAAGTATTGGAGTTTCGGCTTTAGCACCAGTCCTTCCAATAAATATTCAGGACTGATTTCCTTTAGGATGGACTGGTTGGGTTACCTTGCTGTGCATGGGACTCTCAAGAGTCTTCTCCAACACCACAGTTCGAAGCATCAGTTCTTTGGTGTTCAGCTTTCTTTTCAGTCCAACTCTCACATCCATACATGACTACTGGAAAAACCATAGCTTTGACTAGATGGGAGAAATATCAATAACCACAGATATGCAGATGCTGCTGCTGCTAAGTAGCTTCAGTCGTGTCCGACTCTATGCGACCCCATAGACGGCAGCCCACCAGGCTCCCCCATCCCTGGGATTCTCCAGGCAAGAACACTGGAGTCGGTTGCCATTTCCTTAACCAATGCATGAAAGTGAAAAGTGAAAGTGAAGTCGCTCAATCATGTCCGATCCTCAGCGACCCTGTGGACTGCAGCCTTCCAGGGTCTTTTGTCCATGGGATTTTCCAGGCAAGAATACTGGAGTGGGGGTGCCATTGCCTTCTCTGGATATGCAGATGACACCACCCTTATGATAGAAAGTGAAGAAGAACTAAAGAGCCTCTTGATGAAAGTGAAAGAGGAGAGTGACAAAGCTGGCTTAAAGCTTAACATTCAGAAAACTAAAATTATGGCATCTGGTCCCATCACTTCATGACAAATAGATGGGGAAACAGTGACTGACTTTAGTGGGCTGACTTTAGTTTTGGGGGCTCCAAAATCACTGCAGATGGTGACTGCAGCCATGAAATTAAAAGATGCCTGCTCCTTGGATGGAAAGTTATGACCAACCTAGACAGCATATTAAAAAGCAGAGACATTATTTTGCCAACAAAGGTCCGTCTAGTCAAGGCTATGGTTTTTCCAGTANCCTAAATAAAGTCTGTCACTGTTTTCCCATATATTTGCCATGAAGTGATGGGACCAGTTGCCATGATCTTAGTTTTCTGAATGTTGAGTTTTAAGCCAACTTTCACTGCAGCGGATACTGGAGGATAAATACCTTTCTGGCTCATCATTTGTGAATTCTCTGATGCATTCTAATGAGTCCTTGTAACATTGTTCCAGGAGAATCCAGACCCAGTTGCTCCTAGTAGTGATCGACTGAAAAGACAAACCATTAAGTTGGTTTTTCCACTTTCCATGTCTTAGTTGTCCCAGTTTTCTACTGCATCAATTTCCTAAATAAATTATTCATATACGTATCCAAGCTCTTCTTTCTGGGGGAAAAAAAAACAGCGTCAAGACCTCATTATCTGTTGTTTTTTTTTTTTCCCATTGCTCTTTTGTGTCTTACTAATTCTTCATGTTTTCTTACCTTTTTCAATTTTCTTAAAATATTTTCCTTCATTTTCCTTTGATATCCTGTCTTTTGAGAATTAAAAACGATTTACACTTATAAAGAAGCAACGTGAAAGATCCTTATGATGGTGGGAATATTCTGTATTCTTGATTGCGGTGGTGGAAATACAAACCTACAGATTATAAAATTGAAGAGAACTAGATATATACACAAATACAAGCAAAATCTGAATCAGATATGGATTGCATCAATGCTAATATAATGGTTATAATTTTATATTATAGTTCTGCAAGATGTCACCACCAGAGAAAACCAGTAAAAGAAGCTTGCAGCTGTGTTGCTGTTTAGCTGCTCAGTCGTGTCCAGCTCTTTTGTGACCTCATGGACTATAGCCCACCAGGTCCTGTGTCCATGGGATTTCCAAGGCAAGAATATTGGAATGGGTTGCTAATTTCTTCTTCAGGGGGTCTTTACCACCAAGGGATAAAACCCTCATCTCTTGTGTCTCCTGCATTGGCAGGCATCTTCTTTACCACTGAGCCACCTGGGCAGTCCAAAATATACATGAGATCACTGTATATTGTTACTTACAACTTCTTGTGGAACTATAATTATCTCAATAAACATTTAATTAAAGAAAAAGCAATTTTGCTTTTCTCCAATTATAGCCCCTCAATTTATATACACATAGGAAATACATTCTTTTAGCAAGCTAATAACCAGGTTAAGTACTTATATACACATTTGTAAGAGCATCTCACTTAAATTATAAACTCATGAATGCCTATTTGACTTTTAATTAAAAGCCATCTGTTAACTTTTGTGCTTCAAACATTCTGGAATCTAGTAAAAATAGTTACATATTATATACAGGATTAAATTAATTTGAAAGAGCATTCTCATTTGGTGCTTTAAATATTTATTAAGTAGCAAAACACTGTAAAGCTATTTGATCTGGGCTAGCAGAATATACCTTCTATAAAGGAAGTTGTATAATACTTGTTTAGTTTATAGTTTTTAATTTCTTCTATTTTTTCCATTTTTCTAAAGGACATCTCTGGTTCCTTAAACCCACCGGAATGGATTTCAAATAGAAAATATTGGGGAAAAGAAAAAAAATGATATCATTTGTCTGGATCAGTTATCTACCTGATTCCTGAGTCCAGTTTAGAGACTGAATTTGTATTTTGTATAAAGGATGTTCCCTCCACCCTTAAAGACAGATTAAGCATAGAAATAAAACACTATTAGGGCTAGGGTTAGGGTTATTATTTGCAACAGTACACGCAATGTATTGTAATTTTAAGGACTTTCTCTCTTCAGAATTGCTTGTATCAACTAAGGACAACTTTAGAAGTGGAAGAAAAAAAAAAAAAAAACTGGCCCAGTGTTTTCCCTGTCTTATGGGTATAACATCAGTTCTGCTACATCTTTCTGTAAGTGCTTTTGATGACTCCCCTCTCCAACACGTGTCTAAACCTCAGTCATCTTTCTCAAATGCTTTGGTTTCCTGTTTTAGTTACCCTTGGTCTAAACCTTGACCTTCTGCTGCCTGTCTCAATAAATTCAGAACATAAGCATTTACCTGCATCAAATGTGAATGGTTCCCCCAGAAATAATAGCATCCAATAAAAACCAAAGCCAAGGGAAGAGAAAGGTGAGGTCGGGTATAATTTTCTCATCACAGCTTCCTTCGCTTTTTCTTTTTGGCCTTAGACACTCTGTTGACCTCTGTCTATTTTTATGGTGAGAATAATTCTTCTATTTCAATGAGTCTGAATCTTTCAGAATCATATAGTGGGGCTGATCTTAAAAAGTGCTAATCTTAAAAAATATGATGTGAAAAAAATGACCAAAAAAATGAAAAAAAAATTCTTGCAGATCAAAGAAATAGAGATGATTTTACTCAACTTTCTAAGTTTATAAAGAGGGAGGTAAAGGACAATCAGGTGACACGGTATTAGGCTTATATCCCTCCAATGTTGGCTGTCAAATACTCTAAGCCTTGCTTCAGCAGAAATGCAGACCCCAGGCCAATTATATCCCAAGTCAGTGGAAGTATTCGAGATCCTAGACTGAGTGCAGAATAATTCAGATTAAAATTAGAATTTCTAATACTGAAACTTTGAATATCTATCCACTAGCAGCTGAGTGTTGGGATTTTCCTCTGTTGCCAAGCCCTTGCTTTGTGCATTTCCATAGTCAGTGACTGGGTGGCTTTATTTAGTTACCTAAATCATTCCTCCTCCCCCCCCGGTTAAGGCCTTGTGGACTTTGGTCCTGTCTTTCTCACTTTTGGTCCTTCTCTTCTTACAGACTCCCTATGGCCTGTGCAAGGACCCATAATTCATCCTCAAAGATGAAATATACCACTTATTCCCAGACTCCTAGGTGTTCACAACCTAACTTCTTTGAGATCTTCTTCTGAAAAGGCCTTTCCACCTCTGTGGACCAGTATTAGGTCAGGACTACCTTTCTGGATGTAAATGTGGTTCTCCACAACCAGCCAAAGGGATTCCACAAATATCTTACCATCTAGGGACACTCATCTTCAAGAAATTTATCTTCACACTTAAACATCTGTCTGAAGGATGTTTTTCTATGGTTGTCTAACTTAATAGGTCTTTTTCTGCCCATGTTATGGTTAAATTCAGCCTCAAAGGTCTATTTTGGGTGTTATGAGAGAGGAGTCAAGCATGAGAAAAGCCAGTGCTTGAAAGTGATACATTCAAAATGGTGGAAAAGAATTAAGTGAAGTATGAAGTGAAAGTCACTCAGTCATATCTGACTCTGCAACCCCATGGACTATACAGTCCATGTAATTCTCCAGGCCAGAATACTGGAGTGGGTAGCCATTCCCTTCTCCAGGGGATCTTCCCAATTAAGGGACTGAGCCCAGCTCTTCAGCATTGGAGGTAGATTCTTTACCATCTAAGCCACCAGCGTAACCCAACTATTTTTTTTTTTAAGAAGTATTGTATTCTCCTGATTTGATTAACTATCTTCCTTTATTCTTTTACATTCAAGGTTGCCTTAGTCATATTCAGCCCTGAAAACTGTTTTCCTTGGGTACTACAACTGTGACAGAAAGTATTATTTTGTGATTGCTGATGTTTGCTTTTTTAAAAATATGACATCATAGTTAGTGTTGCACAAGACACGTAAGAGGTGATTAAAAAGGAACTGCTTTTACTAGTTGAATTCTACAGAATATAAATGAAAAAAATATATAGCAAGTGTTTTATGATCTCTCAAGCACCATGCAAAGATAAAATATAAAACCTCTTATAATGTTGCACACAGATATAATGCAAACCAAGGAATGTTACAAATTTGAAATGTAATTATTTTAGATGTTTATGGATGATGGTAAGCCACTAATTTCTGATTTTTTCTTCATGCTTCATTTTTCTATATAGTTCTCACTAGCTAATCAAAAGGCGAAGGGAAAACATTTTAGGCAAACAATAGTACATAGTGGAAAATGCAATAAATTTCTATTTGCCAATTGGCAGGTACATTTACACTGGTACAGGACATACTGTTATAGAACAAAATATATTTATTTTATATACGCATATATATACATGTATATGAACTGATTTTCAACTCTTACAAGCCCTGCATAATTAAAACCTGCAATTAGAACTACACACACTAAGACAAGTATTGTCAACATTGAACAAAAGAAACTAAGTACAAAAGTGAACATACAATACTAGTCCATTAATCAGAAGGTGAACCATACACAAAACATACCAAGCTCTTGGAGGTTAGGATAATGGACTGCCTATGTGTGAAAGTAGAACCTGGAAGGGGAGGTGTGTGTCTGGAATTGCAACAACGTTTTGTTTCTTGATCGAGGTGCTGGCTTCCTGAGTGTGTTTATGAAAATTTATTAAGCTTTCCAGTAGTCATGTATGGATGTGAGAGTTGGACTGTGAAGAAAGCTGAGTATTGAACAACTGATGCTTTTGAACTGTGATGTTGGAGAAGACTCTTGAGTCCCTTGGACTGCAAGGAGATCCAACCAGTCCATCCTAAAGGATATCAGTCCTGGATGTTCTTTGGAGTGAATGATGCTAAAGCTGAAACTCCAGTATGTTGGCCACCTCATGCGAAGAGTTGACATTGGAAAAGACTGATGCTGGGAGGGATTGGGGGTAGGAGGAAAAGGGGATGACAGAGGATAAGACGGCTGGATGACATCATGGACTTGATGAACGTGAGTTTGAGTGAACTCCAGGAGTTGGTGATGGACAGGAGGCCTGGCATGCTGCGATTCATGGGATCACAAAGAGTCGGACACAATTGAGCGACTGAACTGAACTGAACTGAACCCCTTTATAACATATACACAGATGTCCTACTAGTTGTCTGACTAGTCTTGCTCATGGTTTCCAAATGGAATCCTGATTAATGGGAGTGTGTATTTGGTAAGGATACACCAAATATTTTGGTTATATGTGAGTTACTGTTTTAAGGTTTTTATAACTAAAACAGATAGATATTGTACTTTACTCATTGGAAGCAAGCAGGTGATGCGAATTCATGAATCGTTGTCTAAACTGAGTGAATTGTCTTAAGTGAATATTTACAATCTTGTGATAATCATTAATGTTTTCATGCTGTTAGTAAGATGCTGTGAGTTGGAATGGTGCTGCAAGTGGTCATTTCTAGAGGTTAATAGAAACCAAATTTTGTGCTTCTCAAATACTGCTAAACTTGCTGTGTCGTATTTTTTTCCATAACTTAATTGAAAGATAATAGCCAGAATGTTATAATTAAAGGCCATAAATACAGTAGCTGTTTTGTGTAAAAAAAAAAAAAAACAAAAAACTTTGACACTTCATTACCTACCTAAGGCTGTAATTTCATTAGAATCATGACACAAATACTGTTTACAGAATGCCTCATGAATCTCTTTGGATTACTGGGAACAAAAAGTCAATTTTTTTGCTACATTTTTTCTCACTACCTGTCAAAGGAGATAACAATAGCAACAGAAAAAAGGAAAAGGGAAAAGACAAAAGGAAAGTAACATTTTAAAAACTTTTTTGATTTTATAGAGAAACAAAATCAGTCAGAATAGCACTCAACAGCATTTTCAATCTTGAAATGCCTTTTGGTCTTATAAAATATGGCTTAGCTCATGAAAATGAAAGATTCAAAGCAATGACNTTTTTTCTCACTACCTGTCAAAGGAGATAACAATAGCAACAGAAAAAAGGAAAAGGGAAAAGACAAAAGGAAAGTAACATTTTAAAAACTTTTTTGATTTTATAGAGAAACAAAATCAGTCAGAATAGCACTCAACAGCATTTTCAATCTTGAAATGCCTTTCGGTCTTATAAAATATGGCTTAGCTCATGAAAATGAAAGATTCAAAGCAATGACTAATATAAAATTTTTTTCCAAGCAGTTATTCTGTTATCATAGCAGAATACTGCCTAGTGATTGAAAGCATATATATTGCAACTTTATAGTAAACCATTTTAAACTTTATATCTTTAAATGGACCATAATCCCAACCCCCAGGCCTAAGAGAAGTAGTTGGCTATAAATAAGTTTCAGAGTACTGACAGAAAATGTAATACTGAGGTTACCCTCAGTGACTGCTTTTGTCTAAATGTTGAAATAAAAATAGATTTTGTAGACTTTTCTTAATAAAAATTTCATTATTTAGATTTATATTGGCCTATTGCCTACCATATAAAGTTAATGATTTAGATAGTTAAAGAAGAATGAAAGTTCAGCAAAAGTTAATTTTATTAGTGAAAAATAAGAGAGTAATAAAAGTACTAAAAATGGGAGAAACTATTAAGGCAATGGTAAAAATGGGTATATATAGCAAGGAGAATTTCTTAATTTTAACCTAAGTGGATAGAATAAATTCCTCATGCAATATCATTTATATTCTCTATTGAGGGAAGGTGATTAATAACAGCATTTGATTAAACAATAAATTATACCTAAAAAGATACTCAGAAAATAATTCAGATAGTGTGTTCTACTTGTGAATTTTGAAATGGCTGATTGGAATGCCAATCCCAACTGCCTGCTGTATGGCCTTTTTAAACCTCAGGTCAAGTTTTGAGGAATCTCCACACTGTTCTCCATAGTGGCTATCCTAGTTTGCTGTCCCACCAATAGTATAAGAGGGTTCCCTTTTCTCCACACCCTCTCCAGCATTTGAGAGAATAGCATTGAAACATGTGTATTACCATGTATGAAACAGATGAGCAGTCCAAGTTTGATGCATGAAACAGGGCACTCAAAGCCGGGGCACTGGGACCAGCCCGGACGGATGGATTGGGGAGGGAGGTGGGAGGGGGTTTGGACTGGGGCACGCATGTACACCCATGGCTGATTCATGTCATGTATGGCATTGACATGATATGGCAAAACCCACCAAAATGCTATAAAGTAATTAGGGAAGTCACTCATTCGTGTCCGAGTCTTTGCGACCCCGTGGACTGTAGCCTACAAAGCTCCTCTGTCCATGGGATACTCCAGGCAAGAATATTGGAGTGGGTTGCCATTTCCTTCTCCAGGGGATCATCCCGACCCAGGGATCGAACCCAGGTTTCCCACATTGGAGGCAGATGTTTTAATTGTAATTAACCTCCAATTAAAATGAATAAATAAATTAAAAACAAAACAAAAATGCCCAGGCCATTTTCTGGATCTCAGATAGCTCATCTGTGTGGAATGTGGACCAAACTGTAGAGTTTGCTCCAGTTTCAAAAGTTTAAATGCAATTTTATTATTTTCTTATTGATTAAAATTTAAGCATAACTGATCACAAGGATACCTTACAGCATATTCTTTGGTAGTGGATCTCAGATAGCTCATCTGTGTGGAATGTGGACCAAACTGTAGAGTTTGCTCCAGTTTCAAAAGTTTAAATGCAATTTTATTATTTTCTTATTGATTAAAATTTAAGCATAATTGATCACAAGGATGCCTTACAGCATATTCTTTGGTAGCAGAGAAAAATATTGAAGGCTCTCTATGCAATGTTTCAAAGGAGAGATGGATTGAGGAGTATATGGCAGAAAGCAGCACAGCATGAAACCAATCCAGCTGATGGGTGTTTTTAATAACTTTATCTCCTGCTCTGCTGCTGTCATTTGATTATCTCTCTATTGTATTACAGCAAAAGCTACCATCTATGGATGAATGCATATATTCAGTCAGTTCAGTTTAGTTCAGTTGCTCAGTATTGTCCAACTCTTTGTGACCCCATGAACTGCAGCACGCCAGACCTCCCTGTCCATCACCAACTCCCAGAGTCCATTGAGTCGGTGATGCCATCCAACCATCTCATCTTCTGTTGTCCCCTTCTCCTCCTGCCTTCAATCTTTCCCAGCATCAGAGTCTTTTCAAATGAGTCAGCTCTTTGCATCAGGTGGCCAAAGTATTGGAGTTTCAGCTTCAACATCAGTCCCTCCAATGAGCACCCAGGACTGATTTCCTTTAGGAAGGATTGGTTGGATCTCCTTGCAGTCCAAGGGACTCTCAAGAGTCTTCTCCAACACCACACTTCAAAAGCATCAATTCTTGGGCACTCAGCTTTCTTCACAGTCCCACTCTCACATCCATACATGACCACTGGAAAAACCATAGCCTTGACTAGACGGACCTTTGTTGGCAAAGTAATGTCTCTGCCTTTTAATATGCTGTCTAGATTGGTCATAACTTTCCTTCCAAGGAGTAAGAGCCTTTTAATTTCATGGCTGCAGTCACCATCTGCAGTGATTTTGGATCCCCCCAAAATAAAGTCAGCCACTGTTTCTACTGTTTCCCCAACTATTTGCTGTGAAGTGATGGGACTGGATGCCATGATCTTAGTTTTCTTAATGTTGAGCTGTAAGCCAACTTTTTCACTCTCCTCTTTCACTTTCATCAAGAGGCTCTTTAGTTATTCACTTTCTGCCATATATTACATATTCATATTTTATGCTTAAAATTATAATTTTTCAATATTTTCTTCTAATAAATTTAACCCTATTTTTAAACAGTTTTATTGAAGCATAAACAGCATACAATAAACTATACACTAGTTTAAATACTACATGCAATTCAATAAGTTTGGGATACTTTCACTATGTGGATTGTGGTGATGGTTTTACAGGTCTGTTTTTTTCTATTCTGATTTGATCCAAATAGTCTTTGTATTGTGACAGTGTGCTTCCTTGCTTCACTCAACGTACTTACTCTTGTGAAGTTTTTTTAAGAAAAAATATTTAATTTAACAAATCCTCTGTGGAGATGTACATAATCAACAGAGAAGCCCAAGTTATCTACATAAAGTTACTATGCAATTATTTATTCATTATTATGTTTAGTCAAGAAGTATTTCTTTAATTCTGAGCCAAGAACTCTACTAGGCATCAAAATATTTCTAAACTGTTATTAAACTGGATGAGATGAAGAAGCTCTATTCTCTGTGTATAGTTTGATATACAGGAGATAATAGTTGAAAAGTGACGCAATAAGGCTGGGGGACTGGATGTAAGATAAACACAGCGTGCTCTGGGAATAACATGAGAATCCTTACCCAATCTTGTGGAAGATTTCCTAGAGGAAATGATGTCTGAAAATAAGTAGGATCTGTCCACTGAAGGGAGAAATATGTGAGTGCTCCAAGAAGAGGGGATGAATTTGCAAGATCTCCAAGGGGAGACAGACAAGGAAATCTGAAAGTCACCCAACATATCTGGACCAGTTGAGTTTATCACAGTTTGAAACACAGCAGGGCCTGGTGGATCACCTTAAAACCCATAACTCCCTGGTCCAGAGATGATGAGATTAAAGAATTGATTGTAATAATAAAATTCCAGTGACAGTTTTATCAAGAGTTGTACCTTGAGTCTGTGTGTGATGCGTTACTTTAAATTAGATGAATAAAACTGTGACGCAAACAAGTTCAAGAAGTATTTACGAGACCACACCGCAGGTCTTAAAACAGAGAAAGCTGAAGAGAGAGGACTATGACAAAAAAAACAAAAATCAAAGCTACTGCCCAGGTTTCTAATTTGACTAAAAAAATAAATCATGATATTGCTTATAGAAGTAAAACATGAAGAGGGAGGCAAGGGTTTAGTTACTTTTGATCCACTGTGTACTCAAACTGATAGGTCTGTTGGATAATTACTTAGAAACTTTGGTTTAAGCCTCAGTGAAGAATTTGGAGCTGAACAGATGATTTCAATCTTTCTTTTTATTGAGATGTAATTGCCAAAATCACTGCAGATGGTGACTGCAGCCATGAAATTAAAAGACGCTTACTCCTTGGAAGGAAAGTTATGACCAACCTAGATAGCATATTCAAAAGCAGAGACATTACTTTGCCAACAAAGGTCCATCTAGTCAAGGCTATGGTTTTTCCAGTAGTCATGTATAGATGTGAGAGTTGAACTGTGAAGAAAGCTGAGCGCCGAAGAATTGATGCTTTTGAACTGTGGTACTGGAGAAGACTCTTGAGAGTCCCATGGACTGCAAGGAGATCCAACCAGTCCATTTTTTTAAAGTTCTTTTTTAAAATATAAATTTATTTATTTTAATTGGAGGTTAATTACTTTATAATATTGTATTGGTTTTGACATACATCAACATGAATCCGCCACAGGTATATGCATGTTCCCCGTCCTGAACTCCCTCCCTCTTCCCTCCCTGTACCATCCCTCTGGGTTGTCCCAGTGCACCAGCCCCAAGCAGTCCATTCTGAAGGAGATCAGTCCTGGGTGTTCTTTGGAAGGAATGATGCTAAAGCTGAAACTCTAGTGCTTTGGCCACCTCATGCGAAGAGTTGACTCATTGGAAAAGACTCTGATGCTGGGAGGGATTGGGGGCAGGAGGAGAAGGGAACGACCGAGGATCCCTGGGTGTTCTTTGGAAGGAATGATGCTAAAGCTGAAACTCCAGTACTTTGGCCACCTCATGTGAAGAGTTGACTCATTGGAAAAGACTCTGATGCTGGGAGGGTTTGGGGGCAGGAGGAGAAGGGAACGACAGAGGATGAGATGGCTGGATGGCATCACCGACTCCATGGATGTGAATTTGAGTGAACTCCGGGAGTTGGTGATGGACAGGGAGCCCCGGCCTGCTGCAATTCATGGGGTTGCAAAGAGTGAGACATGACTGAGTGACTGAACTGAACTGAACTGAACTAGTCATGCTAACTTGAAAGCATCGAGTTCAGAGCAAAATATTAAAAAGGCATCTAATGAATCATTTTCTTTTATAGAATGAGCAGCTATAACCTAAGATATTTCTTGGGACTGCTGTGAGGGACAGCTCCCAAATTCTAAACTCAGACATTGATCTATTTGAGGAGATATTTCAGCAAGAGGTTTGCAGGTTCTGGTTTACATTTTCCAGACCCCAAATTCAGAGTTCTCTTCAAATTTGTTTTGATTCTTTACAGCTAAATAATCACCAGATCTTCTTAATGGAGTCCTCTCATTGCCTCTTGATTTTCACAGCAATGAATGGTTCTTTTAAAACACCAGATTTGTCATGTAATAATGCTGAGATATTTCCTCAGCTGTATCCAGTCTGTTAATGATGCTCAAAGCCCTTAATTTCTGTTACAAAATTCTTTTTTTTTTTATCTGTAATATTCTTTTTCATTCTTTCTTGGAATTTCTTTATGTCTACTTTAATTCTTATTTATCTATTCTTTCATGCTGTCTACTTTATCCATGTGGCTCTTGTACAGTATTAATTAACATTGTTTTAAATTCCTCATCTAATAATTCCATCATCCATGCCATATCTGAGTCTGATTCTGATGCTTTCCCTGTTTCTTCAAACTGCACTTTTTACCTTTTATATGTTCTGTAATTTTTTTTTTTTTAGCCAGATATAACATACTGGGTAAAAGAAACTGATGCAAATAGTTTTGTTTTGTTTGTTTTTTTTTGCCTACATGGCTTGTGGGATCTTAGTTCCCCAACCAGGAATTGAACCCAGGCCCTTAGCCATGGAAGCCTAGAATCTTAACCACTGGACCATCAGAAAATTTCCAATAGACCTTTAGTAATGTAGTAGCAAAATGTGAGGGAAGGGAAAGTGTTGTAGAGTCCTGTGATTAGGCCTCTGCCCTTCAGTCAGCTTGTGATTCTTCTTTTTCCCTCTCTTCGGTGAAACAGTATGGCTCAGGTGGGCTGAAGTTGTTTATTTCTCTTTCCGTAGTAGCTGATTGGGCTCTGATAAAATCCCAATAGTATAGCCTCTGGTAAGATAGTTTCTCGTGAGTAACTGCAGGCCTGGTTAAGAAGAAAAGAGTGCTCTGACATGTTTCAAAATGGTTCTGTTTCCCTCTCCTCCTACAGGGGACTTTTCCTCTAACACTCACTGCGAGAAGCTGGCAGGGTTCCTGGGGGTGAAACTCACAGAAGTGTGCTGTTCCCCACTGACTGAGCCTCCTAGAGGTTTCGCCTCTAGACCTGTTTGGAGTGAGCCTTCACAGTTTGTCACTGCTCACCTAGCAGTTTCCCAAGGAGGTGTCTGCTCCTAAGTTTTGCTCGAATAAGGATTCTCTGTATCTGCCTGCCTGCCTTTCTAATTACAGGGCCAGTGGTTTTTGCTCAGTGACATCACTTCTCTGACAGATCCAAGAAGAGTCTGATTTTTCAGTTTGGTCAGCTTCTTATTTGTTTTTTTTCAAACAGAGTGAAAATTTCCAAGTTCTCTACATGCTAGACTGGAAATTCTTCTGCGGTTTTTACAGTGTGGTTTTAACTGTCAAAATTTCCCACTTACATGTAATCTACACACTCTCCAAATTGGCCCAGAATTGCCATTGCCACTTCTACTATTGAGAAAACAATTTTTAAAAAACATCTGAACATGCTGTTTTTCTGGTTATATTAAATAGAAATATTATTACTATGAGAAATGCTATAAATACAGCATCTTTTCTTTCACAAGGGGTTATAAATGTGAGAAAAATATATGCATATAAAAATCATTTCTTGTTCTTAGGCACTAAATACTTTTCTCCTCTTTACATTCTATACCCACCTATATGTAAGCACCATGAAAAACTTTATTCTCAATTCTTTTTGAAAGTGGTTTATTAAGCAGAGGAAAACAGAACTGCAAAATTAAAACTTGGGACATGATACTGCTACCTAACCAAACTTGAGTCCGCTCACCCACATCATCAGCAGACACCAAACAAGGAATCTGAGACAGCTAAAACTCCCAGACTCCCCACGGGGTTTCAGAAATGCGTTTTTAAAGGACAGGTGAGGGAGGAGTGTCCCAGGGTATGTGATCAGCTCATAACAGCTCTCTGATTGGTTGACGGTGACCTGACAAGGTGGCATCACAAGGGTTAACATGATGACTCTTTCGGCTCCAGTAAGTCTGGGGACTATATGCTCAAGGCCGTCAAGTAGCTAAAGCCTTGCATTTGGTGAGGGTTGTCTTTTAAAACATCTTAGCATCTTTAAAACATCTCAGGAAATGTGCATCACATCCTGTTACCTTGAGAGAGGAACTAAAGTAGGGGATATTGGGGAGGGTCTGTTCCAGGAAGGCCCCATGGGGTCCTGCTCAGTTACAATGCTGGAGGTACATAGAATTTTGCACATGTAGAATATTAATATATTTAAATTTAATTAAGCATGTCAGTGAGAGTAATTTTATAGCTTCATGGTATCTAATTTCAGTGACTTTAGCAAAGCAGATTTGTCTCTTATTATTTCTGTCCATTTTGTGTGCATGTGTGTTTGTAGTTTAATAGTCCTATACATAAAGATCATCTTAATCTGTTTTAAAATATTCAGACACCTGCAATAACACATAGTCATAAAGCTCTTTTATTATCAAGTTATTCATCCCTCAGCTTGTCTTCATTACAGGTCTGTTGGAAGATTTCCACCCTTAGCCCTATTCTCTTAGCAGTTAATTAAAATATTCTTGCTATTGAAATGGACTGTATAGTCTCTATGAATTAGGGGATGTCAAATATTGTAGTTTGCTTAGAGTAGCTAGAATTCAATTGTTTTTTTTTTTACTACCCATTATTTCATACTTGCTGTGATTTAGAAAAATTGCTGATGCATCAATTAATGCAAATTGTATAAAGGTTTCTTTAATTTAGGCTTAAAATGCCAGATCCAGCTTTGTATTTTCATGATCTGCAACTTAAAATATGGGGTTCAATTTTCATTTACCTAATGTTCCCCAGTAATAAAGACGTGTCTATTAAGGACATCTGTTACAATTTGGTAACCTCTAATTTTAATGGGAAATAATAGAGTTCAAGTCTGTAAGATTAGAGGTTATGGAATAGGTCTTTACACTGGTTTGGCGTCCTTGATATAATGTTCTGCCAGCCAACCTAATATATTCACAAAGGGCTCAAAGTCTTGGTTCTGCAGGCCAAAAAAAGAGAAAGAAAGAAAGAAAAAAAAAAACTTTTCTATCTTGTCACTTTGCACATTGCCTTGTTGAAATCTGTCACCACCTGCTAAAAAATAATTTCTCTTTTTTAAAAGCACATGAAGAGAAAATAATCCAGTGCATAATTACACAGTAAAATGTATTTTACCAACTAGCTAGGAGAGGAAGAAAGGAGAGGAGCTAAGGCTGGAGCTGGAAATCTTTAAAGCTCTGCGTGTTTTCCAAGGCACCAGTGGAGCCCATGAGCTCTCACTGATGTTCAGGTTTTAGATATTTTCTTCTAGGCAGGGCGTGGATGATGGGGGTGCAGAAGGGACCAAAACTTTCTCTCCTCTTTCCTCTCTTGAACTGACAACCTATAGATCGTAAACAAAATGCATATGAGAAAAAAATTATATCTGCCAGCATCAGCAATTGTAACAATGAAATTCTCTTTTTCTCTTTATTCAAGCCTAACTTAAGTATTCCCTTTGAATCCAAGTCCTTAATGACATTTATGACTCTCACGGGTATTTATTTTAGCTGAATATCTTGCATTTGCTATGCCAAGAACAATCTCGAATAAAAAAGATTCCTGTCACTTTATTCAGGCTTCAACAAAAAGCAACCAAGCCAGTAAATCACTAAATGGAACTACCAACTTACTATGACATGCATGAATAATGCCTTAGCAGTCTGCTCACTAGAAAGATTAGAATGGGAGTAAACACAAGCCTGTATAAGTATGCCTAGACAAGCTGAGCCCAGAACTCTATCAAAATCAATTTCTCCCATTTCACATCTGAGTATTTTGAAATGTTCTAACAAGAAGCAATAGAATTAAATTTCTTTCCAATTTGCTTTCAACATAGAGGAAGAAGTATGATAACCAAACTCACCAGGTTTTACTCATTGCTCAAAGTCCAGTGTTAACTTGAGGCCACTTTGAAGGGAGAAAAAAAGATGAAGGTAAACATTGGTGTTAAACACTAAAACTATCAAAAATTGAGCAAGTCACAAATACTTTTTTTTTTCTTTAAGGTGGGTAAAATTGGAAATGACCTTGATCCAGGCCCTTGATCTTGACTTTGATCTTGTGTTACAGTATAAGAAAAGGAGATAAATTACCTATGCAGATTACCCTAAGTAAGATTATAACATTTGCAACATGTATAGAAGTTTGATGAATATATGTTATCATGGTCAGTCCTCTAATAGCTGTCCTTACCTGCAGGTTTATTTGTCAAAACTGTAAGAAAATCCCGTGTACATGTTGCTCTGACTATGTACTTTACTCCCCCGTGGAAGGAAACAGCTGCTGCTGCTGCTAATTCGCTTCAGTCCTGTCCGACTCTGTGCGACCCCATACAGAAAGAAATTTAAATGCGTTGCTTTCCCCTTTAGTCACAATGTGTTTTAGTTGCCTTCTCTCTTTAAATATAGTGTGGGTGTGTGTTCAGTCGCTTCAGTCTTGTCCGACTCTTTGTGACCCCATGGACTGTAGCGTGCCAGGCTCTTCTGTCCATGGGATTCTCCAAGCAAGAATACTGGAGTGGGTTGCCATGCCCTCCTCCAGGGGATCTCCCTGACTCACAGACTGAACCCTCCTCTCCTGCGTCTTTTGCATCACAAGCAGATTATTTACCACTGAGCCACCCATGAAGCCTACAAATAGAATAAACTAGTTAAATCATTACATTCTGTCACAAAGTGTATAAATGACCGCCTTTCATATTTCCAAGTGAATGTCCTACTTTATGCTTTATCTTTTAAAACAATTTTATGTTAAATTGTTTACCTCCTACCAAAATGACAAAGAAACTTTCAGATTTTAGAGAAGAATATGAAATTATTTATGGCCAACCTAATCAAACACAACTCAATTTTCACGTAAACTAAATTGTTTTAAAGTATTTTTAAACCTTAAATAACTGTGTTTTCCTGGGTTTATTTCAAAATGGTTTAACAGTAATAACTAGAGTCTTCATATATTATTAATCAAGATTCTTTTTTTGGATATTTGAAAGACGACCATTTTTTTAATAGAGAACTTAAAAATTAAAAATAAATAAGAAAGCTGGGACATTATTTTCAGGCTCCTGTGACTCTTTTGGTGATTTATAGATTAATCAATCATCAATGGGATTAAAGGCCATTTACACTAAACAAATTGCTTATGGCTGCAGCAAATTGTGTTTTGAGATTTAGTGATAGGGACTATAAATTGCCAGTCATGTTATTAGACATATAAATCAGAGAGTTACTGAAAATTGATTAGCTGACTCCAATTTTTCTGAATACGTTGTTACTCTAGGTTATTATTTTTCTTTCCCAGGTCAAAACAGTTCAACTCTAAACTGAGTGAAGGAATGTGAATTTCTATAACTAAGGCTAATAATTAGGGGTTTTATTTTTGCTGTTACATTTTTATAAGATGTTCTTATAGATCAAGAAAGCTAGATTTTTGTCTTTATGTGAAGACTGCAATTTTTTTAAAAAGCATTATCTGAGTATAATTATCCTAGGTATGAAAAATAGTATAGTTTAATTAAATAATTGTAAAGCCTTCTGTTCAAGGATGGAATTGAGTTATAAGAAACCCATAATGAACACAGGTTTTTTCATACTTTAGCACTTTCCCAAGATCCCAGTTTTATAACCCACTTTTAAGAATAGAGAAATCACAAAAAAGGAAAGCATGTACTATGCATATTTCTGTTGTTGTGAGGACCTTTATGGTATTCAGCCATCATGAAATGACAGAAGAACATTCTTTTTTTTTTTGGTTAAGCAAGCACAAATTATTTGCTGTCTGGGTGAGTGATTGATTTAGGGGAATTAGTCTGTATACAGACTTTGAGTTCTGAATTAGTATGCTAGCTTGCCTGACACTTCCCTCTTATAGCAATACACCCAATGCAAAATTACTAGAATATTCTTACATACAGCCTTCATTATATTATTGCCTTGTTAGAAAATTTCAATGTCTTCCCAATTATCTGCAATATAACATTCAAAAATTCCATTTTCTCAAGCTATTTTTACAAACTCTATCAGAATCAGAGAAAATGTACTTTGAAGAACAGAAAAGTGTCACAACCATATCACTAGCTAACAATCTATAGTAAACAATTATCAAATAATTGAATTAATCTAAAACCAAGTATACTTACAAATTACAAATAAATTTCAAATATATTATCAAATATCCCATTCTCATCAGCTCCAAAAATTCAAATAGGGGGATGATCAGACAAAAAAAGGGTGCTCTTCTTTTCTGATAACCCATCACTGAGCCAAACTGCTGGGCAGTGCATATATACAAGTTAAGGTGAGAATTGTTGGATTTAGAGTAATCTGGGTTCAAATTTTATCACTTATGAACTAGCTATATTATGATGGAATGCACTACTTGATATTTGATGCATGTAATAATTTGTGACTTGAACTTTGCAAAAGATTGATGTAAAATCACAGCTTGGTCCCTTAATCTCCAAATATATCAAGAGCTCATGCTCCCAAAGGAATATACAATTTTTGAGTAAAGACGTACAGCGGAAGGCTGGTAGTGTGTATTATATACTCACTCTGTATTTAATCATCATAAATGTCATGACTTGTGCTTAAACATGCAAGCTGAAGTTTCAAACAGAGATACATATTCAGTTAATTCTGTCACAAATATAAATATTAGAGAACTATTTTAACATCCAGGAAAAAGAGAGATTTTCAGTTATTCTTGTATTTTTTGTCTCAACTATTAGTGTTAGCTTTTACAAGAACTTTAATCTGATCTATACCCTTTCAGCACATAAAAATATACAAAGGGAATATCCAACTGTATGTATCCTTAAAGATTTCTAAAATAAACATTAATAATCATGTTTTACCTTTCTGTCATTTGGTTGTAGAGTAACATTTGATTTATGTACAAGACTAAGATGCTGGAGGTGGTAGACTTTTTTCCTTCTTTTTGTCTATTTTCTTCAGCTATGCTATTAGTGATTTCCTCTGAACAAAATGTTTTTCAAAGTTTTGTTATGGTTAAAATGTCAAAAATGTTGGTAAATGTTCTGAGGGTTTCACTAAACCACAAACCTTTCTGCAGGTTTTCTTTCTTTCTTTCTTTCTTTTTTTTTTTTAATCTATATTAATTCCCCCATGGGTACACTGCTTCATATGAACTGTTTTTCCATTGAAATAAAACAGCCTTTTGGTTCAAAGAAATAAAAAGATGTTGTTATTCTTAGAATTACACCAATATTTGCTTTGGTTATATTATAATAGAATTTATTTTATAGAAACCAGCTGAGGGAAAAAAAATCTCTCAAAATTGTAGCTAAGTAATCCTTCTGAACTATATACTTTTAAAGATATCTATATATTTAAGGAGACGTGCACTCAAAATAATCTCAACAATTCCAGCTCTAATAAATTAGACTAGTGTCTTCTGCCTGTCAGTTATTTTCCTTTCTGTTCTTTGTATTTGAATAGTTTTCTGAGTAAGGAGTTGATATTTTTTGGCACTATAAAATATGCCAAAGTCAAACGTAGTCATTAGCACTGGGAGACCAAGGATGTGAAAGAATTATTAAAGCCTTCCTGAGATTGAACAACCAAAGCTGATTTTGGACTCTGTTGCTTGCACCTGACTAGGATTAATAAAGACTCAGCATACAAGTGATGTGCAGGTACCACATGAAGGTGGTCAAGTCACATATACAGAGGCCAGTCTTCCTTACAAGACTCATCAAATGTGCCATGGTGAATATGGAAGGAAAGACCTTTGCAGTTTCGACAACACATTAAGGTATCATTAATTTTTAGTCTATTTTCCCCACCCCATGCTCATCCCCCTAAAAACTCTTGCTTGGTTTAATGTTGTTGGAATGGCTCTCAGAGGGTGTCACAGGAATAAGACAGACAATCAAAAATGGTTTGACAAGGCAGTCTGTACTTCTGCAGAAGAGTGTGCTGCAAAGGTCTGGGAGCAAGCACACCGAGTGGTAAGTGAACTTGGTTTTTAGTCCTAAGATGCAGGTTAGGGCACATCTGACTCCTCATAGGTTGAGGACCACAGAGTTACAATCTTTCCTGGATGTCACCTAAGTTTTTATTGGATGATTGGTCTCCATGAGGGTCAGGAGTAGTACTTGTAAGTTCCTGATAGGAGGATTCGTGTTAACTGTTTTCCCTATCCTTTTAGTTTTTTGTGCATGTCCAGGATAAGGGCCTCAGAATTAGCCCACCAAAATGTGCTTATGAGAAAGGAGAATGAGGAAAAGAACAAAGGATTGGCAACTAGCCATCATTTTAGGAATCTTATTCACATTCCAGTTATATACCTTTTTGTTCTGCTATTCTAGGAATGAATCACTTCTTTATTTCTTATAACTTCCTTTGATAAGAAATACTTTATTACAATGTTCCTTTATATCTTTGTATTTTCCTATTTCTGAACCAGTCCCCACCTGATTTTCTACTTGATATTAAGGTAGAGTTTAGAATGAGTAAAATTTATAATATCAACTCTGTAAAACAAGACAGGCACCAGATATTTAGTTCTTGAATTATCACACTGAGCTGAAGTCAGCTCATTAATCTTCTATTTCACCCCAAGATTCCAAATCGACATACTTATGCAATTTAGCAGTTACAGAAATGATTAATAGGTTTCTTTGGTGCTAACCTAATTGCCGTGATACTAAAGACAAGAACATTACAAAAGATAAAGTGTTGAGACCAGAATTACCTTCCTTTTAGGTAGCAGTCAGCTGTTAAAAACAATTCTAGAACTCCTTTGAGCAATAAACAAATTGTTGTTGCCAAGTATGGTTTTTGCCTTGCTGGATTCAACTGGAAGAGAGTTTCATTAACATATCCTCATACCCAGCTAACTGTATTCTATTTTATCTGTTGGGGGAGTGTGTAATTTCCAAAACCCAAGACTTCAAGCCATGTGACAGAGCTGTTCTCCTGGGTTCCCTTACCCTACTGCTCTCAACCTGGGTGCCCTTTCCCAATAAAATCTCTTGCTTTGTCAGCACATGTGTCTCCTCTGACAATTCATTTCTGAGTATTAGACAAGAGCCCAGTTTCGGGCCCTGGAAGGGGTCCCCCTTCCTGCAATAGTTCTGTCTCACAAGAAAAATGTGAAGCATTGGACAAACCATTGTTGCAGCCCCTGGATGGACCAGCGTTACAGCTCCATGTTACAGTTCAGTTTTATTTAGAAAATAAAGGAAAATACATCCTCCAGGTATGAGGGCATGCCAACCCAAAAGACGCTAAGAGAAGAGAGGTCCCCAGTCCACTTTTAGCTTATCTTTTTACATGTTTTTTTCTCCTCCTCTTGGGCTTGCCCTAAGTAAATTGAGCTGGCCAGGAGTGTTGTTTGTTTACCTGAGGTCCTCACACCGGTCTGGTCCTGGGACTTTCCTTTTTTATGTTTTCGTGGGCTTTTTCCTTCCTTGTCTTTTAGACATCACCATTCTGGACTCCTTTTTCCTATTCTAACTACCTAACATATCCACAGTTTCTGTTATCAAGTTTCTCCAGAAAGAAAGTCCTTTAAAAAAAGATCTAAATAATATTTATATATTTTACTTCTACAGTGTCATAGTTTCACATGAGCCATAGTCTTGAATTTTTGTTTAATGTACATTAAATGAATATGTAGATGTATTTAACAAATAAGAAGTGGAGAGGGAGAGAGGCAATACTTCAAAAAATCCATGTATTAGTTTACTTGTGCTAAATAAGATAGTAGAATCTGCCATCCTCAAATATGCCATTTTAATATAAGAATTATTCTGAGCTGAGGGCAATTGAGAAGAATCAGATATAAGAAAATATTTCTGCCTTCTATTTGCTTAAAAGGATGACACAACATTGTAAAAGGGTTCCTCCCCTTTTCTTGGTCAAGAAGGACAAAAGTTAATCATTGGAGATAACCTTAGATTTCTATCAGCCTAAAGACAGCACCAGAAGAATGTACAAAGCAAACTTTGTTATCTAAACTTTATCTTCCTTATTTCCACATATTTGCCTTCCCACAATTTGTCTATCTTTTTTTCCCTTTATCTTGTCACTACTCTAAAAATGTGTTGTTCTTTGTTAAAGCTGATAGATAAGCCCAAGTTCTAACAACCACTTTGAGTTACTCATCACTGATTACTCTCAAATGTATTTGAAATGCACATGTTAATAAACTTTTGTTTTTCTCTTGTTAAATCTGTTTTTTGTTAGTCTAATGTACAAGGACCCAGACAATGAACCTAAGATGGGTAGAGGGAAAGAGCTTTCTCCCCCTAACCTACAGTGCCATCTACATATTTCTAAGAAAATTTATTTTCTATCAAAGTACTCCAAATATTATTTTCATTTTTCTATTTGGCTTTCTCTATTTAGATGACCTAAACACAAAATGTCCCTTAGGTTACAAAGTACCAACAAATATATATACTATGAAATGAATGATCAAATATCTTACTTTATCAAGTGTTTTTTAAAAAAATGTGTTATTAAAATTTTCACATCTAGTTGAAATGTAGCTTTTAATCCCTTAAATGAACATGAGTTGGCAATTTCTAGAACAAACTGAAGTCTCCTCTTGGCTTTCTCTCTTTATCAAAATCAATTCATAAGTAGATAGTCATATTTTAAAGTCCCCAAACAGCAATGATAGAAATATTCACTTCTAAATTGAAATAATGTGTATGTGTTGACACTAGTGGCTACACATTCATTTCTATCATCTTAATATAATCTGTAGTACCTGTAATTTCCTCCTAAAATAGAGTTTGTCAGTTAAGAGAAAAATATTTTCTCTCCTTTTGTACTTTGTGATTCTAATACTTTATTAAGCTGTTTAAAAAAAACATTCTAGCCTTCTTTAGGTTCTCTACTTGGTGGCATTGCCACCACTGAGTTTTTATTATGTAAATTATTGCAATCTGGTTAGCTCCTTCCGTCTTTTTTTCTTAACAAAAGGGGTCTGCGAGTGCTAATCAAAATGCTGCAATTTACATATTAATGAAGTTTTTATAACGACATTTCCTTCATACACAGAGTGAGCAAAGGGGAAATTTTTGTCTTTTTTTCTGAGAAAGCGACTGCTAAAATTTGATCTTATGAAGTATCTTTGAAACTTTCCAAAGTTGGTTAGAATATCATTTATGTAGTTAAATCAGATACAAAATGAAAGCACAAGGAATGAGCTTCACATATGTGATGTCTATAAACAATACTTTTTTGTATACATTCATCCACTTGCAATTACACAAAATGCTAAGGATACATTGGCAGTGAGGATGCTGTGCACAATCAAGTTGCAATCATTTTCAGGAAAGGAAAAACATCCCACTAAAAATGAGGAGAAGCAAGGAGTATTCAGAAGCTATATAAAAAGTGTCCAACTGTTTTCATAGAATATAGGTGATGTTCTGGTGCTAGCAAAATCCAGAAGAAATCTTATAACAACTAGAAATATCTATAATTGCTATAAGACCAAGTACAAAGATTTACAAAAATAGAATAAGTTGATGAAAGTAGTTAAAATGATCTTATTAATAATGAGATGTCTGGTACTTTAGCTTTTTAGAATGTGTCATTGAAAACAAAGCTGTAAAAACAAACAGTGTGTCACCAGAATATAATCTTCCACAGATAATGTACTCTTAAGTGAAAAGTGATAGAACACAAGTGAAAAGACAGAGATGCCAATATTAATCTTTATTTACCCAATGACATTCTTTGGGAGTCAGGAAATGAGTCAATTTGTGATGGTTTTAAAATTATCAAACATATAGACACAATATTTGCAATGGAAATTATTTTTTCAATCAATCACATCCTGAAAGAATGTACATACACACTTAAGGAAGAGAAAGAAAAGAGAAAAATGGCTGAAACATTTTGTGTGAATTCTTTACTGTATTATTAAAACCATTTTACATAAAATTTAGTCACTAATTTGAAAATGTCAGTTTCTCTAAATCCTATTTTCTTTCAGAAATTGATATAAAAATTAGTATTTTTAAAAATATTTCTAATAGTGATTCAATAGTGGGTTTTCTAAAATGATTTCTTCTTATGAAAGATATTTTGGTATCTAGGATCAGTAAAATTTCTAATTTTAATGCTTTAAATTAGTAATATTAAAATTATCTAATGCGTCATATAACTTTTAAGTCAGAAAAATAAAAATTAATGAATATATTATATGGGTCAATGTAATTTGTTTTCAATAAATAAGTTAGATGTTTATTTAGGAAATGAAAGTTAATGAGGACAACTCCTGTTTTGAATTCATGGGAAGATATCCCAACAAATGAAATAATAAGGCAGGTTTTACTTCTTTTCACAGCAAGACAAGAACACCCATTCAATTAGATTAGATGACATCATGCCAGGAGCCATTAGTCCAATCATTGACTTGGGCCTGCAAGTGCTACCATTTAAACACATGCAACCACTTCCAGTCACATCTGGCCACTTGGGCCTGTGAGTTGGCAAAGAATACTGTGGAAAGAATGAAGGCTCTTGCCCAAACTGTTTACCCCCAATCCTTTAATATAGTGAGGATATTTCTTTTTAACAAAGGAGGATCCTTAAAACAATGAAACTTTCAGCTGTGCAGGTACAATCCAAAGAAAGTTTGTTTTTCTTTCTCTTTTTCACTTGAGTGAGTTGGTTTCTGAATCACTTCTGTCTTGTTCCAGGCCTTTGAACTGTTGATTGCTCATGTTCAGGCATTGATTTCAGGTTGTACCAATTTATTGAAATTGTACTTAATTTCAAGAACCTCCATCACTTGCTGGAAGATCAGTTTGTGTACATTGGACAAATGACTTCCCTCCAGGAAACCTGACCTCTTTTAACAACAGATATACATAGGCCTTCCAATGACACAGAATAATTGTTCTAATCTTTTGCTGATTATCCCACTAGTCGCACAATTTTTGTTTCCAAAGGGGGAAAATATTTGGTATAATTTTTTGGCTATTTTTCATTCTATCTCAATGGTCAGTTCAGTTCAGTTCAGTCGCTCAGTCGTGTCCGACTCATTGTGACCCCATGAATCGCAGCACGCCAGGCCTCCCCATCCATCACCAACTCCCGGAGCTCACTCAGACACATGTCCATCGAGTCAGTGATGCCATCCAGCCATCTCATCCTCTGTCGTCCCCTTCCCCTCCTGCCCCCAGTCCCTCCCAGCATCAGACTCTTTTCCAATGAGTCAACTCTTCTCATGAGGTGGCCAAGGTACTGGAGTTTCAGACTTAGCATCATTCCTTCCAAAGAAATCCCAGGTCTGATCTCCTTCAGAATGGACTGGTTGGATCTCCTTGCAGTACAAGGAACTCTCAAGAGTCTTCTCCAACACCACAGTTCAAAAGCATCAATTCTTCGGCGCTCAGCCTTCTTCACAGTCCAACTCTCACATCCATACGTGACTACTGGAAAAACCGTAGCCTTGACTAGAAGGACCTTAGTCG
>SJYX01011650.1:89651-142399 GCA_006410675.1 Oreotragus oreotragus
AGTGATACTTTCTAAGGCCCACTTGACTTCACATTCCAAGATGTCTGGCTCTAGATGAGTGATCACATCCTCATGATTATCTGGGTCTTGAAGATCTTTTCTGTACAGTTCTTCTGTGTATTCTTGCCACCTCTTCATAATATCTTCTGCTTCTGTTAGGTCCATACCATTTCTATCCTTTATCACTTTCATAAGGAGGCTTTTTAGTTCCTCTTCGCTTTCTGCCGTAAGGGTGATGTCATCTGCATATCTGAGGTTACTGATATTTCTCCCGGCAATTTTGATTCCAGCTTGTGCTTCTTCCAGCCCAGTGTTTCTCATGATGTACTCTGAATATAAGTTAAATAAGCAGGGTGACAATATACAACCTTGACGTACTTCTTAAACATAACTAAATTCATATAAGCATACTAAACTGTGAAATTCCAAATAACTGAATTGTATACAATTGCTAGTTATCAATCTTATTTTCTTAAGTACATAGTCATCCAGAATTAAAATGACATATTAAATTGCATACTTGTATACACCCATGTACACACATGAACTCACAAACTATAGTAAGACAACCATAACAAACCCTGGACAGACACAATTGTTTTCTAGTCACTAAATTTTGAGTCATTCTTTGCTGACTTGGCTCTTTTATGAAAATTCACTGTGCCTAGCTTGTTTGTCTCAACGTTTTGCTGTGATCACTTCTGGTATTATTTGATTAGAACATACAATGGTTGTAACTTATCAACAATATATTTTTCCTAAGAAGGTGCATTTTGGCTTATATGTTTTTTAACTTAACTCAAAACAGCATTCTCCATTCCCAATCCCAAGAGCAAAGTTTGGGAGGTCAGAGAACAGAAGAGTGTTTGACATATTGTACCAATCCTTAACCCCCAAACTAATGAGGGGTAAAAAAATGTGCCACCCCAAAATATGCCTCTTCCAAAGATTTTGAGCTAAAGATTTTCACGACCAAGATAATCACGATGGTGTGATCACTCACCTAGAGCCAGACATCTTGGAATGTGAAGTCAAGTGGGCCTTAGAAAGCATCACTAAAAACAAAGCTAGTGGAGGTAATGGAATTTCAGTTGAGCTATTTCAAATCCTGAAAGATGATGCTGTGAAAGTGCTACACTTAATATGCCAGTAAATTTGGAAAACAGCAGTGGCCACAGGACTGGAAAAGATGAGTTTTCATCCAATCCCAAAGAAAGGCAACACCAAAGAATGTTCAAACTACCGCACAGTTGCACTCTTTTTACATGCTAGCATAGTAATTTTGAAAATTATCCTGCTCTTGCAGCTTCAACAGTATGTGAACTGAGAACTTCCAGATGTTCAAGCTAGATTTAGAAAGGCAGAGGAGCCAGATATCAAATTGCCAACATCCACTGGATCATTGAGAAAGCAAAAGAATTACAGAAAAATATCTATTTCTGCTTTATTGACTATGCCAAAGCCTTTAACTGTGTAGATCACAACAAACTATGGAAAATTCTTAAAGAGATGGGAGTACCAGACCACCTGAACTGCCTCCTGAGAAATCTGTGTGCAGGTCAGGAAGCAACAGTTAGAACTAGACATGGAACAACAGTCTGATTCCAAATTGGGAAAGGAGTACATCAAGGATGTATTTTGTTACCTTGTTTATTTAACTTTCATACAGAGCATATCATGTGAAATGTGGGGCTGGATGAACACAAGCTGGAATCAAGATTGCCAGGAAAAATATCAATAACTTCAGATATCAAGATAACATCACCCTTATGGTAGAAAGTGAGGAAGAACTAAAGACTCTCTTGATGAAAGTGAAAGAGGAGAGTGAAAAAACTGGCTTTAAAGTCAACATTCAAAGAACGAAAATCATGGCTTCCAGTCCCAACAAATAGATGGAAAAGCAACTGAAACACTGACAGGCTTTATTTTCTTGGGCTCAAGAATCACTGCAGATGGTAATTGCAGCCATGAAATTAAAAGACATTTGCTCCTTGGAAGTAAAGCTATGACAAAACTGGACAACATATTAAAAAGCTGAGACTTACTTTGTCAACAAATGTCCATCTAGTCAGAGCTATGGTTTTTCCAGTAGTCATGTATGGGTGTGAGAGTTGGACCATAATGAAAGCAGAGTGCCAAAGAACTGATGCTTTTGAACTGTGGTGTTGGAGAAGACTTTTGGGAGTCCCTTGGATTACAAGGAGAGGAAACCAGTCAATTGTAAAGGAAGTCAGTCCTGAATATTCATAGGAAAGACTGATGTTGAAGCTGAAACTCCAATAATTTGGCCACCCAATATGAGGAACTGACTCATAGGAAAAGACCCTGATGGTGGGAAGGATTGAAGGCAGGAGGAGAAGGGGATGACAGAGGATGAGATGGCTGGATGTTGTCACAATGACTCGACAGACATGAGCTTGAGTAAGCTCTGGGAGTTGGTGATAGACAGGGAAGACTGACATGTTGGAGTCCATGGGGTCACAAAGAGTTGGACACAATTGAGTGACTGAACTGAACTGAACTGACTGAATCTTATGAAAGGAGAGCAAAGATGGAGGTATCATGCTGATTTCAAACTATACTACAAAGTCTACTCACCACGATAGTATGCTATTGGCATAACTAAAGTCATACAGATCAATAAAACAGAATAGAGAGAAATAAATCCATACATACATTGTCCTTTAATTTATCACAAGAGAGTCAAGAATATACAATGGGAAAAGAAAGATTCTTTAGTAAATGATGTTGGGGCAGCCACATGCAAAAGAATGAAACTGGACACCAATCTTACGCTACATGTGTGTGTGAAAATTAATTCAAAAACTAATGACAGACTTGAACATGAGACCTGAAATCATGAAAATCCTAGAAAAAAACCCAGGAGGTAAGTACCTTGAAATTGGTCACGGTGATGATTTTTTGGATCTAACACCAAAAAGGCAAAAATGTCAAAAATAAACATATCAAATTATNCTAGAGCCAGACATCTTGGAATGTGAAGTCAAGTGGGCCTTAGAAAGCATCACTAAAAACAAAGCTAGTGGAGGTAATGGAATTTCAGTTGAGCTATTTCAAATCCTGAAAGATGATGCTGTGAAAGTGCTACACTTAATATGCCAGTAAATTTGGAAAACAGCAGTGGCCACAGGACTGGAAAAGATGAGTTTTCATCCAATCCCAAAGAAAGGCAACACCAAAGAATGTTCAAACTACCGCACAGTTGCACTCTTTTTACATGCTAGCATAGTAATTTTGAAAATTATCCTGCTCTTGCAGCTTCAACAGTATGTGAACTGAGAACTTCCAGATGTTCAAGCTAGATTTAGAAAGGCAGAGGAGCCAGATATCAAATTGCCAACATCCACTGGATCATTGAGAAAGCAAAAGAATTACAGAAAAATATCTATTTCTGCTTTATTGACTATGCCAAAGCCTTTAACTGTGTAGATCACAACAAACTATGGAAAATTCTTAAAGAGATGGGAGTACCAGACCACCTGAACTGCCTCCTGAGAAATCTGTGTGCAGGTCAGGAAGCAACAGTTAGAACTGGACATGGAACAACAGTCTGATTCCAAATTGGGAAAGGAGTACATCAAGGATGTATTTTGTTACCTTGTTTATTTAACTTTCATACAGAGCATATCATGTGAAATGTGGGGCTGGATGAACACAAGCTGAAATCAAGATTGCCAGGAAAAATATCAATAACTTCAGATATCAAGATAACATCACCCTTATGGTAGAAAGTGAGGAAGAACTAAAGACTCTCTTGATGAAAGTGAAAGAAGAGAGTGAAAAAACTGGCTTTAAAGTCAACATTCAAAGAACGAAAATCATGGCTTCCAGTCCCAACACATCATGGCAAATAGATGGAAAAGCAACTGAAACACTGACAGGCTTTATTTTCTTGGGCTCAAGAATCACTGCAGATGGTAATTGCAGCCATGAAATTAAAAGACATTTGCTCCTTGGAAGTAAAGCTATGACAAAACTGGACAACATATTAAAAAGCTGAGACTTACTTTGTCAACAAATGTCCATCTAGTCAGAGCTATGGTTTTTCCAGTAGTCATGTATGGGTGTGAGAGTTGGACCATAATGAAAGCAGAGTGCCAAAGAACTGATGCTTTTGAACTGTGGTGTTGGAGAAGACTTTTGGGAGTCCCTTGGATTACAAGGAGAGGAAACCAGTCAATTGTAAAGGAAGTCAGTCCTGAATATTCATAGGAAAGACTGATGTTGAAGCTGAAACTCCAATAATTTGGCCACCCAATTTTTTTCCACTCATTGGAAAAGATCCTCAAGCTGGAAAAGATTGAGGGCAGGATGAGAAGGGGACAACAGAAAACGAGATGTTCAGTGATATCACTGACTCGATGGACATGAATTTGAGCAATCTCCAGGAGTTGGTGATGGACAGGGAAGCCTCTCGTGTTTTGCTCCATGGGGTCACAAAGAGTTGGATATGACTGAACGATTGAACTGAAGTGATGATCCAGCAGTCCCCCTTCTAGGTATATGTCTGGAGAGAACTGTAGTTCAAAAGATACATCCATTCCAATATTCATTTCAGCAATATTTACAATAGCCAGGACATGGAAGTGAGTTAAATGTCAACCAATTGAGGCATGGATAAAGAAGACGTGGTACACGTATATGATAGAATATTACTCAGCCATGAAAGTGAACAAAACAATGGCATTTGCATCAGCATGAATGTACCTAGAGATCTCCATACTGAGTGAAGTAAGTTAGACAAAAATGACAAATATCATACGATACTGTTTATATGTAGAATCTTTTTTAAAAGGGGTACAAATGAACTTATTTATAAACAGAAATAGAGTTATAGATGTAAAAAGCAAACTTTTGGTTACCAGGGGTAAGGGGATGCAGGAATAAAGTGGAAGATTGGGATTAACATATACAAACTACTATATATAAGATAGAAAGCTAATTAGCTCATAAGGATCTACCATATAGCTTAGAGAACCATATTCAGTATTCTGTAATGGCCTATATGGAGAAAGAATCTAAAAAGAGTAGGTATATGTATAACTGATTTACTTCGCTATATATCTGAAACTAATACAGCATTGTAAACTGTATTTCAATAAATATTTGAAAAAAACAAACAAACAAAAAAAAAAACCCACCTGAAATGCTTTTACATGGTGAAGGAAACTAGCAGCAAAATGAAATGGCCACCTGCTGGATTGGAGAATATATTTGCAAAAGATATAAAACATTTCCATCACCTTGGAAAGTTCCTTGGTGTCCTTTCCTAGTTAAATCTCTCCAGAATCACTGTAGGCAGTGATTGTAGCCATGAAATTAAAAGATGCTTGCTCCGAAGAAAAACTATGACCAACATAGACAGTGTATTAAAAAGCAGAGACATCACTTTGCCAACAAAGGTCCCTATAGTCAGAGCTATGGTTTTGCCAGTAGTCATGTATGGATGTGAGAAATGGACCATTAAAGAAGGCTGAGAACTGGAGAATTGATATTTTTGAACTGTAGTGTTGGAGAAGACTCTCAAGAATTCCTTGAAGAGTAAGGAGATCAAACCAGTAAATCCTAAAGGAAATCAACCTTGAATATTCTATGGAAGGACTGATGCTGTAGCTGAAGGTCCAATACTCTGGCCACCTGATGGGAAGAGCTGTCTCATTAGAAAAGACCCTGATGCTGGGAAAGGTTGAAGGCAGGAGGAGAAGGGTGTGATAGGGGATGAGATGGTTGGATGGCATAACAACTCAGTGGACATGAGTTTGAGCAAACCCTGGGAGACAGTGAAGAACAGGGAATCCTGGCATGCTGTAGTCCATGGGCTTTTCGGTGTCAGACATGACTGAGTGGCTAAACAACAACAACAACAGAGCTTAACAGACATATCTTCATCAGACAAAAATGTGGACAATTCATCACAAGAAAGAATTGATAACAACAATAATACCAGCAACATTACCAGAAGATGAATGAGACTCATCTTAATAGCTTCCAGATCCAAAGAAAAACATTTTCCCTCTACCCTGGTAAGTTCAGTGGCTGAGAGGCCTGTGAATTAAACCTACAAAAGAGAGATTAAGAAAAAAATAATAATAAAGCAGTTTTAATTACAATCGTATGCCCAGGAGTTCACAAAGAAATTAGACTCAAGTAGTTAGCCAGAATATGGGGATTTATATCAAGCCAGTCAATCCTAATTGAATATTTATTGGAAGGACTGATGCTGAAACTGAAACTCCAATACTTTGGTCACCTGATGTGAAGCACTAACTCACTGGAAAAGACCCTGATGCTGGGAAAGACTGAAGGCCAGAGGAGAAGTGGATGACAGAGGATAAGATTGTTGAATGACATCAACGACTCAATGGACATGAGTTTGAGCAAGTTCCAGGAGTTGGTGATGGACAGGGAAGCCTGGCATGCTGCACTCCAGGGGGTCACAAAAAGTCGGACACAAGTGAGCAACTGAACTGAACTGAACTGAGAAAGTCATAGAAAAATGTGATAGGACTAAGGGTAGTAAACTGTGGGGATTTAGCAAGGCTTACTCATCCTGATTCTTCTCAGCATTCCCCCATCTTTGAAAATAAAGATGCTCCTTTCTTCTGGGTGCATGGAAGCCTCTTTAAGGAGGATCTTATGATCTGCTTCAGAGGAGAAAGTGGAGGTCAGAGACTCCTTCTTGTATCACCACCTCTAAAATTCCATCAGCTGAAAATATTCAGTATGTGAAGGCATTATATTTTGAGGTAATGTGTTCTTAGCCCCGTCATTTCTCTCTTATCCTTCTTTTTTCCTTCTTTCATTTCCTTTCCCTTAAAACTTCTTATATTATGTCAAGCCCATATAAGAGAGAGGTTTCTGTAAATTTCCACTTCATCTCACTCTTCTGCACAGGTTCCCTGTGCCGCACCTAAGGAATCGAAAGACTTGTTAATAGCATTTTGATGTTACTTTCCCAGCAATTTTGCTTTATAGGTGGGATGTCCTCAAGCCCCTGTGTTCCCCAGTAAGAGAAAAGCTTTCTTCTAATTGATTTAAAAGTATCCGTTGCAAAAATTTCTCACATTTAGGAATGGTGCAGAATCTTGCAAGTGGATCATGACTAGATGTAACTTATTAAAGAAACCCTTTTTACATTTTTAGCAGTAAGTGATAATGGGAAATTACTCAAACTTTTAACTAAAATTAGTAGTTTTCCCTTTAAATTAAAAATACAAATTATTCATGTTTATTATACACAAACTCCTCAGTAAATATATTATTTTTAGCAATTTTTACAGATTTTGTGGGCTTCCCTAGTAGTTCAGATGGTAAAGAATCCACCTGCATTGCAGGAGACCTGGGTTCCATCTGGGTTGGGAAGCTCTCCTGGAGGAGGGCATGGCCATCTACTCCAATATTCTTGCCTGGAGAATCCCCACGGACAAAGGAGCCTGGTGGGCTACAGTCCATGGGGTCACAAAGAATCAGAAGCAACTGAGTGATTGAGCACAACACAGAACAGATATTATTCACTTAGGAATGTAAAATAGATTTTATATACTAAATAATTTGTTTATTGAACTGTTTACTTATCAACAAAAATGTCCATTCTCACCTACTTCTTTCCCTTATTACTGGAAAGGAATCTTTACCTTACATGGATTGTTCCTCTACCTATCAACCTGTCCATACCTTACAATTCTTAAACTTCCACTGACTAGGTCTCATAGAGCAACTGATTTTTGAAGCCACTGTAAAATCCATTAATTAATTCCTACTGTGTGGGCTCTCTCTATATTCATAAGGGCATTTTGGAATGGAAGAGCATGAAAAAGATATTACAGAGATAATTCTTAAATGTTTGTTTTAATAAACAAAAGTCACTTATAAACTTTAATTTTAGCTAAGAACACTCATACCACTACTGATAAATAGGATAAAAACACCAGTACAGGTGACAATGTGATTGAAGCCCACTGCCCTCCCAGACCCATCACATCACGATCTTGCAGGGTGAAAACTTTGCAGTGTATTTTGAGAAAAGCAGGTCAATGGTCTTGTCATTGCCTCCTCATTTCTACTCACTCTTCATTCACTGCAATCTGTCGTCTATCACTCCACTGACACTCTTCTGTTTAAGCTCTTACTATAATTGCATCTGCACATTAAATACAAGGTATATACCTCTTTTTCATATTCTCACCCTCTTATCATCATGACTTAAGTTAACATCTGAAATTCCATAATTTCAAAACCTGTAGGTCTGACTCAATTCCTTCTTTGGCACTGAACAAAATATTCATATATGCAATGAGAACTGATTGAGCATTTACTATTTCCCAGCTTCTGGAAAGAAGAAGGAGTCATAAGCTTCTCTGACTCAAAGTAATCATACATGAGCTGTATCTGTCTTCTCCCTTTCCATACTCATTCTCCCCAGACTGAAAACATTGCAATCAACCAACAAACAGTACAACACAATACAGTCTTTTAGAAACCTGGGGGTGAATTTTATTGGTTCTTTTCTTTCCCCTGGAGAAGGAAATGGCAACCCACTCCAGTATATTTGCCTGGAGAATCCCATGGACTGAGGAGCCTGGTGGGTTGCAGTTCATGGAGTCACAAAGAGTCGGACACGACTGAGTGACTTTACTTACTTACTTTCTTTCCCCTACTACCAGATACAACTGGTTATTAAATCAGATTTACTCTAAGTTGCTAGTATCATTCTAATCTATTTCTTCTCCTTCTTTCCACAAAGAAAAAGTCCACTCCCAACTATTTTCTAATTTTCCAAGAATGTCATCTGCCTCTTTCCTTTATAAACACAGTTGTTGCCCTGAACTCTTTAAAATAATAGCTTGATACTATTACTTCTTCTGACTAAAGTCTCCCATTACCCATGGAAGCATCTCCCAAGGATAATACACTTTGTGAAATATTAATATATGTACTGGAAAAGGTCAGTTTTCATTCCAATTCCAAAGAAAGACAATGCCAAAGAATGCTCAAACTACCACACAATTGCACTCATCTCACACGGTAGTGTGACTTCCCTGATGGCTCAGACGGTAAAGCGTCTGTCTACAGTGTGGGAGACCTGGGTTCGATCCCTGGGTCGGGAAGATCCCCTGGAGAAGGAAATGGCAATCCACTCCAGTACTATTGCCTGGAAAATCCCATGGACATAGGAGCCTGATAGGCTACTGAAAGCTGAAACTCCAGTAATTTGACCACCTCATGCGAAGAGCTGACTCATTGGAAAAGACTCTGATGCTGGGAGGGATTGTGGGCGGGAGGAGAAGGGGATGACAGAGGATGAGATGGCTGGATGGCATCACTGACTCGATGAACATAAGTCTGAGTGAACTCCGGGAGATGGTGATGGACAGGGAGGCCTGGCGTGCTGCGATTCATGGGGTCGCAAAGAGTCAGACACAACTGAACAAATGAACTGAACTGAACTGAACTATGAAAAAGATTAGTATTAATAATACTTTTGCTTCTGATATATAAAGTATATGTGTTAAAAAATATTATTATGCTACAGTTGATCTTAGGAAATGACTTTTCAGAATAGAAAACATCAGGATATTGCATAGAGTTGCAACCTCTATGCAAAATCTTCACAAAATCTGTGCACTGATGGCAGAGGCAGCGATGTCTCATTAATTGTCTTATATTTCACTGCCTATTTGGTTATATTGTTTATTTTAATATTTCAAAAATATTTTTGATAATTTGGTTTTATTGCATATAAAAGCATATGACTCAAATGTTATTCCTCAGACTAATTAGTCCTAAAGACCAGTTTTATTTGCTGTCTTCTGTAATCTAAACATATGTATTATCCCATATGTTGGTTTTCCTCCAATATTTTTTTTTTTAATATTTCCATGAACAAACAAGTTTTGTAAATTGGCTAGCCATATGGACTCCAAAAGATCTTCATTCTTTGTTTGCCTTCCTGAGCAGTCACACTTCTTATACTTTTCAGCGGCAATATTTCATTCCATTGTGGAGGAGCTGGAAGGCTTTAAGCAAATATTGAAAATATATTTGCTCCACTCTTGATGAAGGTTGGAAGCTGAGACGAGCATAACAAAGGGTTATGAGCGTTCACTGTGCCCAAGGCTGGGAACGGATGACGAAGGGTCAATACGCCCGGCCTTGAGGCGTTCGAAGACTTCCTTCTGACCACCTGTTTCTGAGAGCAAGGACTGTTGTTTCATGATAAACTCTCTTTAGAGTTCCGCCAAAGCTATGTTATGGCTTAGACAATAAAAACTATAATTTATGCTTAAATGCTTTAATGCTTATCTAAAATGACTACGTACAAGTCTACATTATGCTCTATTCCCTAAAAATTATAAAACTGCACAGTTAAATAATAAACTTTGTCAGTCCACTAAAAGCTGTCCCTAAGTGTCCTTTTCAGGGTGCAGTTCTCCGAGCCTTACATTCTATTGTACTTCTCTCTTTTGCAAATGACATTCTTCCCAATTAGTACTGTTGGGTAGCCTGATTCTTTGAGTCTAGTTTAATGCACATCTGGAGAGCCAATGCTATAAATTCCAGTCCTAAACCAAAGTCTCAAAACCTAAGGAAAGCTAATATTTCAATTCCAGTCCAAGGCCTAAGACCAGAAAAGACTAATCTTCCTTGTCAAGCAGACTTCCCACTTACTTAGCCTTTTTATTTTATTCAGGTCTTCAGTAGATTGGATGAGAGCCACTCCCATTAGTGAGGGCAATCTGCTTTACTCGGTCTACTAATTCAAGTGTTAATCTCACCCAGAAACACCCCCACAGCCCATTAGAATAATCTTTATCCAAATAGTATTTGCTCAAACTTCATGACTTAGTAAAGTTGAATTAATCATCACACATTTTCAGAGAAGAAACTGAGATGGGATAAAGGAAAAATAATAAAATATGAATGTATTAATAAATTAAAACTTTAAATTAAAAAATTGCAAGGAGGTCAATCCTAAAGAAAATCAATCCTGAAAAGTCATTGGAAGGACTGATGCTGAAGCTCCAATACTTTGGCCACCTGATGCAATGAACTGACTCAATGAAAAAGACCCTGATGCCAAGAAAGATTGAGGGCAGAAGGAGAAAAGGGTGACAGAGCATGAGATGGTTGGATGGTATCACTGACTCAATGGACATGAGTTTGAGCAGGCTCTAGGAGATGGTGAAGGACAGGGAAATCTGATGTTGTGCAGTCCATAGGGTCACAAAGAGTCGGACACAACTGAGTGTGTGTCCGAACAACAACTTGAAATTTTACGCAAGATACATTGGCCTCAATTTTGAGAAATCTCTATCAGCAGTTTTGCTTGACTCAAAATATTAATTTTTTTTAATCTCATTGACCTTATTTTGAAAGTGAAAGTGCAAGTCTCTCAGTCGTGTCCAACTCTTTGCAACCCCATGGACTTTATAGTTCATGGAATTCTCCAGGCTAGAATATTGCAGTGGGTAGTCTTTCCCTTCTCCAGGGGATCTTCTCAACCCAGGGATCGAACCCAGGTCTCCTGCATTGCAGGTGGGGTCACAAAGAGTCGGACATGACTGAGCGACTGTACTGAACTGAACTGAACTGATCTTATTTTTAAATGTCTAAATTTGGCCTAGATTTAGGGAAAATATCCCTAACAGATTTTGTGTTTGCTTGAGTTTCTATAAACATTTATCTCCAAATATCAGTTTTTCTCATGAACTACAAAATGAGCAACTCAAATATGTCTAGAAGAGTTAAAGGCTGTGTTCATAGCACACAGTAGATGACATGCACTTGGCAAAATTCCTCACTGCATCCTTAGACCAAACACTTGAACATAAACTGTGTTATATTGATTTGTGAAACAGAAATTCTTCTGTCTGCAAGGCACTATTTGGAGGTGTATTGTTGATTAACTGAGCATCCCTCTGAAGTTCATGGGGCAGAGGTCATTTCTCTTTTGTTCATTTTCCTATATGAAGCACCTAGCACAGTCCTTGGCATGCAATAAGAACTCAATAAATACTTGTTGAATGACCAAACAGATATGGATGTAGTGACTCTTAGATCTCCCCAAGAGCAAAAACTGTAAGCCAGTTGCAGCACATCAAATTCTAGTTCATTTTAGCCATTTGATTTAGAATTTAGATTGCTTGACTTTTGCTGTCTAGGTCTCAATGCAACTTAAAATTTACTGAGCAAGCTTTGTACATAAATTACCACAATGTAAGATATAAGAACAACAAGAATTAGCAATCAAGAAAAAATATGCAAAGGAGGGAATAATATTCTGAAAATGTATGCAAAATTTCAACATGATTACTTAACACGCTCCTACAGTGTGGCATATTTTATAATCTTATCGAATGTAGTGTAATGCTACCATCATTTTTATTTACTGCCTACTTATCTGGCAGTAAACAAATATGCAACAGCAAAACCTGACTAGTAAAATTTTCCTCATATAAGTTTCATTTTTCTTTTTAATTGTACATAGAAACTAGCCTATGCTAAAATTTTCAAAATCAGTATTTTATAAGATCTTATTAAGTGAAATATCTGTTATAAAAATGATAGAATTATCTTATTTATATGAATTATAAAAGGAGAAAAACAACATGAACCAAACATATAAGCAGGATTTAAGCAATCTGTATTTAAGAACGTTTTCGACTGAGTGATCTTGTTCAGTTTCTCATCAATGCTGATTGTTTTCTATTTTAAAATGGGGTTATGAAAGTAGTTTGTAGACTGAATACAATTATAATTAATGATCATATGAACTGATTACTATATATAGTTTTTAAACACGTTCAGTTCAGTTCAGTTCATTTGCTCAGTCGTGTCCGACTCTTTGTGACCCCATGAATCGCAGCACGCCAGGCCTCCCTGTTCATCACCATCTCCCGGAGTTCACTCAGACTCATGTCCATCGAGTCCATGATGCCATCCAGCCATCTCATCCTCGGTCGTCCCCTTCTCCTCCCGCCCCCAGTCCCTCCCAGCATCAGAGTCTTTTCCAATGAGTCAACTCTTCGCATGAGGTGACTAAAGTACTGGAGTTTCAGCTTTAGCATCATTCCTTCCAAAGATATCCCAGGTCTGATCTCCTTCAGAATGGACTGGTTGGATCTCCTTGCAGTCCAAGGGACTCTCAAGAGTCTTCTCCACACCACAGTTTAAAAGCATAAATTCTTCAGTGCTCAGCCTTCTTCACAGTCCAACTCTCACATCCATACATGACCACAGGAAAAACAGCCTTGACTAGACAGACCCTAGTCAGCAAAGTAACGTCTCTGCTTTTGAATATGCTATCTAGGTTGGTCATAACTTTTCTTCCAAGGAGTAAGCGTCTTTTAATTTCATGGCTGCAGTCACCATCTGCAGTGNTTTTTTTCTCTTCCTTACTTTAAATGTAAATAATGACCCCAGATGGGGAAACAGTGGAAACAGTGGCAGACTTTATTTTGGGGGGCTCCAAAATCACTGCAGATGGTGATTGCAGCCATGAAATTAAAAAACACTTACGCCTTGGAAGAAAAGTTATGACCAACCGAGACAGCATATTAAAAGGCAGAGACATTACTTGGTCAACAAAAGTCCATCTAGTCAAGACTATGGTTTTTCCAGTGGTCACACATGGATGTGAGAGTTGGACCGTAAAGAAGGGTGAGTGCCAAAGAACTGATGCTTCTCCAACTGATGTTGGAGAAGACTCTTGAGAGTCCCTTAGACTGCAAGGAGATCCAATCAGTCCATCCTAAAGGAGACCAGTCCTGGGTTTTCATTGGAAGGACTGATGCTGAAGCTGAAATTCCAGTACTTTGGCCACCTGATGCAAAGAGCTGAGTCAATTGAAAAGACCCAGATGCTGGGAAAGATAGAAGGCAGCAGGAGAAGGGGACAACAGAGGATGAGATGGTTGGATGGCATCACCGACTCAATGGCCATGAGCTTGGGTTAACTCCGAGAATTGGTGATGGACAGGGAGGCCTGACATGCTGCAGTCCATGGGGTCACAAAGAGTCGGACACGACTGAGCGACTGAACTGAACTGAAAGACAACTATCGGAATAAACTAGCTTATAAGTTTAACAGCATACAGAACAGCACAGGGATCATATAATGTAATGTAGATAGAAGAGCCGCTTATTTTTCTGCATTTTCACAGAACATTTCATGGATCTTTAATTGTTCTTAAACAATGTCTTTTCTTTCTATTTTATGACCATTATTATAAGAGCTAATTTCTTACTACATATCAGTAGCTGCTGTTAGGCAAATATCTGGGCACATGCAGAAAAACATGTTATAAAAATATCTTTGGAGATAACTGGAAAAGGGAAGTGGTTATCTTTATCCAAACTTCAATCAAGGGGTATTGTGTCCCTGGTGCATTGTATCTACAGTACACAAAATAACAACCGTTGTCCTGTAGTGCCCACACGTAATTAGTTATTTCCCTTCTGATATGCCTAGCAAGGTGACTTAGCTTCAAGGGTCACCTTCCATTCAAAAACCATCATGGCTACATGTTTGCTAAAACTATTAACTCACAGCAAAAGCTGTGCTTTTGTATGAGTGTACAAAGCCTTGAAAAAACTTTCAGTTTTGGATAGTCACAATCGAGTTATTTGTATAGGTATAAACATCCATCAAAGACCACCCATCTCTCTTCAGAGCACAATGAAAACCAGTTAAATGCTTGTTAAATCTGAGTAGCAAGAATGTTATTAGCAGCTCTTATGATTGTATTTTCTTTATTGTTTGCCAAAATGTGCTCAGAATTAAATAGGATGAAAATTTAGATATGAGATTCTGATACACAGAGAGGCTACAGAGAGACCTTCTTTGTTTTCTGACCTCACACACTACTCTATATGTTTCATTGATCTATGACAGCCATTAATTTGGAATTTTTTACTTTTCTGTAATCATGCAATAAACCCACCTATATTTAATTCTTTCCTTTTTCTTCTCAGTATAGTTAAATAAAGTGTCTTTTCCTCCATGAAATGTCACATTTCCACCAATATCTGGATCTCATCTCCCCTGTCCATCACAAGTTTAGCTGTCCTTAACTACCCTGCTTGGGAAAACCAGACCACCTGACCTGCCTGCTGAGAAATCTGTATGCAGGTCAGGAAGCAACAGTTAAAATTGAACATGGAACAACAGACTGGTTCCAAATAGGAAAAGGAGTACATCAAGGCTGTATATTGTCACCCTGCTTATTTAACTTGTATGCAGAGTACATCATGAGAAACACTGGGCTGGCGGAAGCAGAAGCTGGAATCAAGATTGCAGGGAGAAATATCAATAACCTCAGATATGCAGATGACACCACCGTTATGGCAGAAAGTGAAGAAGAACTAAAGAGCCTCTTGATAAAAGTGGAAGAGGAGAGTGAAAACATTGGCTTAAAGCTCAACATTCAGAAAACTAAGAACACAGCATCCAGTCCCATCACTTCATGGCAAATAGGGGGAGAAACAGTGGAAACAGTGGCAGACTTTACTTTTTTGGGCTCCAAAATTACTGCAAATGGTGACTGCAGCCATGAAAATAAAAGACGCTTACTCCTTGGGAGAAAAGTTATGACCAACCTAGACAGCATATTAAAAACCAAGGACATTACTCTGCTAACTAATGTCTGTCTAGTTAGGGCTATGGTTTTTCCAGTAGTCATGCATGGATGTGACAGTTGGACTATTATGAAAGCTGAGCACTGAAGAATTGATGCTTTTGAACTGTGGTGTTAGAGAAGACTCTTGAGAGTCCCTTGGACCGCAAGGAGATCCAATCAGTCCATCCTAAAAGAGATCAGTCCTGAATATTCATTGAAAGGACTGATGTTGAAGCTGAAACTCCAATACTTTGGTCACTTGATGTAAAGAGCTAACTCATTTGAAAAGACTCTCATGCTGGGAAAGATTGAAGGCGGTAGGAGACGGGGATGACAGAGGATGAGATGGTTGGATGGCATCACTGACTCAGTGGACATGAGTTTGAGTAAACTCCAGGACTTGGTGTTGGACAGGGAGGCCTGGCGTGCCACACCCTATAGGGTCACAAAGAGTCAGACAGGAATGAGCGACTGAACTGAACTATCCTGCCTAAAGCATTTCTATCATTGTCGGTGTGACAGCACTTATGAAATCTGACATTGTTTTACCTATATGTCCATTTTCCCCTAGCTATAATTAAGCTTCATGAGGGTAGGGAGTCTGTCCAGCTGGTATGATATTCTCTGGCACATAGTATCTGCCTGGAACTTTGTAGGTGCTCATTTGGGGCTTCCCAGGTGATGCTAGTGGTAAAGAAACTGCCTCAGTGCTGGAGACATAAGAGACATGGGTCCAGTCCCTCGATCGGGAAGATCCCCTGGAGGATCTCTATGTGTACTGGATGGCAACCCACTCCAGTATTCTTGCCTGGAGAACTGCATGGACAGGGGAGCCTGGTAGGCTACAGTCCACAGGGTTGCAAAGAGTTGCACGTGACTGAAGTTATAGTATGCAATTCTGTTGAAAAATAAATGATTAAATAAAATCATTACTGTGTTTGAAGGATTAAAAATTGGTTTACCACCAAATTCTATAAGTTAATAGAAAATATATGAAACAAGGTTCTATTATCTACTATTAGCTAATATTAACATAATTTGCATGAAATAATGAACTAGAATTTAATACACTGAATATTAGGCAGCATTTGGGGAATTACCCTGGGAACAATAAAACTTAAGATCTACTGTCAACCTGTATGACTTTAAAAGGTCCCTGTGCATAAATAATGTGGACCTAAGGATATCTTAGTTTCCTTTCAACTTTAAAATTCAGCCCCTTTGCAGTTTGAGTCATTACAAAAGCTATAACATTATTGTGGCTAGAATTAATGACAAAGATTTCAAAAGAATCTGTGATGTGAAATAGACCTTTTCAAACACTAAAATTAGCTTGAACTATCCAGATATAAAACCTACCATGTAATGCACAAATAGCTGGGACCTTCTTCCAACTTTCTTGCCTCTCAGAGCCTAAGCCTGGATTTAAATGAATAAACAGAACACAATGAGATTAGTGCTAGACAATGAAAAATATACAATACATAGGAGTTGCTGTTGAAATCTAGTGGAGAGAAGTTAATTGGCCTGACAGAGCTAGGAAGTCTCCATAATCCTGGAAAAGGGAGAACTTTCTTACACAAGTAGAGAGTAAATGTTCTTCAGAAGGGATAGAGTACATTCACATTTCTTTGAATGTTTGAGAAGTGATAGTGGTTTAGAGTCAGGTGGCACAGTGGTGAAGAACCCACCTGCCAATGTAGAAGACACAAGAGACACAGGTTCAATTCCTGGGTTGGGAAGATCCACCGTTTTAGGAAATGGCAACCCACTCCAGTATTCTTGCCTGGAAAATTCCACGGGCAGAGGAACCCGGAGGGCTACAGTCCATGGTGTCACAAAGAGTTGGACAGGACTCGACAATTGAGCACACGTGCGCATGTGCAAGCATATACACGTGCAGTAGTTTAGCGCATATACAGTTTAAGAAAAAGAAAGACAACAATTGTAGATAATTAGGCAGGAGAGTGAGATTGGGAACAGTCTGTAAAGGTCTTTTTTATTTGGCTGTGTAGAGGATCTGTCATGGGAAGAAAACAAACACATAAAAACAACAAATATTTTTGCAACTATAAGCAGATTAAAAGCTTACAAAATTGAACGGGAATGGGTTCTAGGCTGTTTCCAGGAATGTCTTCCAAAATGATTTTGTTGACCTAAAGTAAATAGAATGCCAGCATTTCCCCTGCAAAGATGGTATTATTCAGAATCAGCAGAGAAGAGCAATTCAGGATCTGTAAGGGTGATGAGGATTGTGCAAGTCCCATGTGGCAAGGGAAGGGGAGCAAGGTTTATAGAGAGGAACTGGAACTTGAGAGGGCTGTAGTAAACACACCGTCTCTGGTTTTTCATTTGCTGAGTCCTTGCCGGGAAAGAGAAATAGTCTTTCTTCTTCCTGTTGGACTCTTTCAGTGTGTGATTACTCCCTTTTCTGATCTCTCTACTCTATTTAATTGAAGTTTCTGTTTATTATTTTTTTTACAATATCAACAAAGATTCAATACAAAAATCAGAAAGCTTGATACAGTCACTATAATGGCCTTTCAACACTTGTGAAATTGTGACACCACTACAGAAAACCTAATTATCTTTACTTCCAAACATGACAGCAGAAAACACACCAGTGCAACAGAAACATGAATAATCAATAATGGTCGCTCTCACTTCCTCACCTGTCACTCTTTCCACAGTCCAATCTATCTTCCCAGCACGGCCATGTCACCTTTCCAGATGCAAAGCAAATGTTTCTAACTGGTACAACTTAATTTGCATTCAGAAGCCTAGCCCTAAGAAACTTTGAAGACAGAATTTTTTAATCACTATAATACAGGAGTTACAGCAGAATGAAATTAGAGTAAATGTGGGTTCAATCCAACATATTTACTGCAATAATGCATATGACATTTGAACTTTATCTTGTAGGATATGGGATTTAAACACAAAGAGTTTCTTGAAAATATTTGAGAAAAGCTTTGAGGTAAAATTTTGGTATAACAACAATGTTTTATTTGTAGGAAATTGGGAACACTGAAGTAGATCAAAGAAAGTTAAAGATTAGGAAACAGAGCAATCCTCAAACTTGGAGAGTTAGAATACATGTAGAATAAGTGGGATTTGATGTAAATAGTAGAAAAACTATTGTTAGTTCTTGTGTGGAGAAAAAACAAGATGTTAATAATATTTTAGGACAATTGCTGCCATGTTAGTGCATGCTGTAAAGAAGGAGAGTCTTGGAATTGGTGAGAATATACTATATCTGCTAAGTCTGAAAATGTCAAAGAAATGTCAGGTCTGTGTGTGTTTCTTATATGTAGTGGTTTTAAGAAATATCAAATGCAATATTTAGTTCATCCAATACAAACAGAGAATGTTTAACTCAACTTTGTATTCAATAAATAGATATTCATTTCTATTCTCATTTCTAGATAAGGAATTAAGGCGACTCTGCAATCCCATGGACTGTAGCTTACCAGGCTCCTCCATCCATTGAATTTTCCAGGCGAGAGTACTGGAGTGGGTTGCCATTTCTTTCTCCGTGGGATCTTCCTGACCCAGGGACTGAACCTGGGTCTCCCACATTGCAGGCAGATGCTTTACCTTCTGAGCCACCAAAGCTGGTGAGAGTTTAAGTAACTTGCCTGAAGCCACACAGCTGATAAGTAGTAGAACTAAGTCAGTAAAGATGAATAAGTTGTCTACAGTTCACTCATATAAATACAGGCAGACATGGTATTTATCAGGATAAATTTTAATAAGATATATTTATACTTACTTTTGACCTGAAGAAAAAAAAGATATTTTTGTATTCAGGCCAAATCAACAGTGAGGACTATTTTAACATAAGATTTAAAAGCATTCTAGATCAGCTATTCTTTTTTAATCTTAATTGAGCCCCACTATGGAGTCCCTTTTGTTGTTCAGTTATTCAGTTATGTCTGACTCTGTGACCCCATGAACTGAAGCTTGCCAGGCTTACCTGTCTTTCACTATCTCCTGGGGTTTACTCAAACTCATGTCCACTGAGTCTGTGATGCCATCCAGCCATCTCAACCTCTGTCTCCCCCTTTTCCTCCTGCCTTCAATCTTTGCCAGCATGAGGGTTTTTTCTAAATGAGTTGGCTCTTCATATCAGGTGGCCAAAGTATTGGAGCTTCAACTTCAACATCGGTCCTTCCAATGAATATTCAGGGTTGATCTCCTTTAAGATTGACTGGTTTGATCTCCTTGATGTCCAAAGGACTCTCAAGAGTCTTCTCCAGCACCACAATTTGAAAGCATCAGTTTTTCAGCCCTCAGCCTTCTTTATGGTCCAACTGTCACAACCACACGTGACTACTGGAAAAGCTATAGCTTTGACTATATGGACCTTTGTCAGCAAAATGATGTCTTTACTTTTTAATATGCTGTCTAGGTTTTTCACAGCTTTTTTTTCCAAGAAGAAAGAGCTTTTCCATGGCTGCAGTCACTGTCTGCAGTGATACTGGAGGCCAAGAAAGTGAAGTCTATCACTGTTTCCCTTGTTTTTCCAACTATTGATATGAAGTGATCTCTGTAAAGTATTAACTCAGGTGATATTTCTCCATTAAGCTTTTTGAGACATTTCCACCCAAAAGGGCTCCTTCTTACCCCCCATATTTGCATGTTAACTCTCTTCTACCAACCAAGCTGCAAGCCCCAGGCCACATTCTTTCCTCCTTAGTACATGTCACAACATTTAGGCGTAAGAAACTTTTAATAAATAAATATATAGAGATGGAGGACCATGTGATTATTTCTGTCTACTTAGGGGAAAGCCTCCTCTGATTGTGAACTAATTGCAAAGGCATCTGGTCTAATGGAAAAATGATAAATACACCATCCAACACTCTCATGTTCTCCATTTGCCACAGTAGGTTTCTCATAACCTAATTAACAAAATACGATGAATCTGGGAAAGATGTATAGAAGAGTCTGCCCCCAATCATGTGTAGAGAAGCTTAGATTCACAGGGTAGAGGGGCTGTCATCATTAGTCCTACTGATGAAAAAAGTATGGCTGGTTTCCCTCCAATGTCTGAATCTCTTTTCCGTTTGAAGACTCTTCAACAGTTGACTTTACTACCTCCTTTCTTCCTGCTGGTTATTGGAAGAGAAATTGTATCACAACCTCCAACTGACAAACGAATGAGGCCAAGGCCATTTGGAGTGTCATTTTTTCTCTACAAATTATAGAATAGTCCCAACTCATATAACTTAAATAAAAATTATAAAATTGATCCCCCACAAAAAAAAAAAAAAAAAATTTAGCCAGGACCAAAGACTGTAGATCTGAAGGGCAGATCTATAGTCTAAGGGCATTTTGGTTACCAAACTATCAAAGAGCTGGGTCCTTGTTAAGTAAAAGGCAATGGAATAAAACTGTGTATTAAAGATATCTAATTGTCAAAACCAATAAAATTAGGAAAGAGTACAGACTCTAGAATAATAAACTGATTGGATTTGAATTTCAGCTCTGCCACTTATTAGTTCATGCCCTTGGACAAAATTTTTGAAGACTCAAGGCCTCAGTTTCCTTGTCTGCAAAATATGAACAATATCTACCTATCTGAGTTGATGTAAGATGAAATGAGTTAATATGTGAAACAGTTTGAACAACTCCCATATCAGGTTGTACTCTAGAAATGTTAGCTGTTCTTGGTTATTCATTGATCTCAAGCCACTTTAAGACCTTCCCACATCTTTATCCTCCATTTATAGGAAAATTTCTTGAAAGAGTAATCAGTAATGATTCTCTTCATTTCTTTTCACCTTTAGATGACTTTCCTATTTTCCATGATTACTGTGACACTAGAACCATTTTTGTCATGATTACCCATGGTCTCCATGTTGCCAAATTCAAAAGCCATTTGTGATCCATATACTACTTAACATCTCAGTAACATTTAATAGTTTTCATCACTGTCTTCTCATTAAAACACTTTGCTTTCTTGGCTTCCAAGGGATCACAATTTCCTTGGGTTCCACTGTGCTTGGTGACACGTCCATCTTAGTCATTTCTGTCTCTTCTTTTTCAATAAATAAATCTTTGAATGCTGCAGGAGTCATTCCTAGATTTTCTTCTCCATACACAGCATCATCTTTGGTAATCTCATACAACTTGTTGACTTTAAATAGTATCTTTATGTGTTTACTGTATATTTGTGATTCCAGCTGTGACTCCAGCTCACACTTCTCCAATGGCCTCTTGACTCAGGCTAGAAAAATCTACATGCCTTCTTGATATCTCTAACATGCAAAAAGCATAATATAAATCACAAGTTAAAACATCCAAAGCAAAATACATCCAATTTGCCATTTCTGATCCTCTCTCAAAGGAGAGTGTTTATCTTATCTTACAACAGTCAGTATAGACTTTGTCTGCTTCTTCTTTGGGATAAAATATCATAGCAAAATACAATACGTATTTAGATTATTCTTGCGTTCTAAGTTTCTAAAAGTAAGAATCCATGTGTCACTAACCCCTGCATTCATTCTGCACCCATTACAGTCCATAACACTCAGTGGATATTCTGTAAGTGATAAAGCGGATGAAAGCACGCTACCTTAGGGAAGATTTATACTGATGTCTCTCACCTTTGGTCTCCACAAGTGGAAGAAGAAACCATGAAAATCATTGCTAACACTTTCTTTTAATTATTCTGTTATATTTTAAAATCTCATTTTCAGAGGTTTCCAGAGCTAGTCTTTTTCTATTATTGTATTAGAAATATTGGTTGTGTTACTGAAACAGCTCTTACTCTCTATATGCGCCAAGAGAAAGCTCCTTGTTTACAACCACTGGGTAAACATAAAGATTGGGGCACTGGGGTTAAGCCATAGTCTGAAAATAACAATGTTGTAGAAAACAGTTGACACTTCCTCCAAACTTAAGCATAATATTACCACATGACCCAGCAATTCTCTCCCATGTGTATACCTGAAAGAATTCAAACTAAGTATGCAAGCAAACACTTGTAAAAGAGTACTCGTAGCAGCTCTATTAATAAATAATAGCAAAAAGTTGAAGACAACTCAAATGTCTGTCACCAAATGAATGGATAAGCAAAGTGTAGCACTGAAATACAGAATCAAGAAAAGAATGAAGAAAGAAATCATGCCATAACATGGATGAACCTCAAAAATATTATACTGCATGAGAGATGTCCAACAGAAACAACTGCATGTTCTATGATTCCATTTATATGAAATATGCAGAATAGACAAGCAAGGTAGCACATCAGTTGTTACAAAGGGACAGTGGGAAGTGGGAATGAAGAGTGACTGCTTAATTAGTATGGAGTTTCATTTTGGAGTGATGAAAATGTTTTGAAACTAGATAGAGGTAGTTGTTATAGTAGTGTGAGTGTACTAAGCGCAACAGAAATGCACACTTTAAATAGTTCTATTTGTTTTTGGTACCTGGAACATAGATACCTGGAGCAATACATATATACTTATGTATTGCTCCAGGTATCTCTGTCACTTAATGCTTCTGAGATGGACAGGTGGTTGGAGGCCAGTAAATGACTCTGCTCCATAAGGGGTTCTGGGACTATTGCATATATGCCATTCTTTATGAACTCATCAGGCTTCCCTGGTGGCTCAGAGGTTAAGGCGTCTGCCTCCAATGCAGGAGACCTGGGTTCGATCCCTGGGTCAGGAAGATCCCCTGGAGAAGGAAATGGCAACCCACTCCAGTATTCTTGCCTGGAGAATCCCATAAACTGAGGAGCCTGATGAGTTGCAGTCCACGGGGTCACTGGACTCATCACGCCAGAAGGTGAAGAGGAAATAAACAATCTCTTGATGAGGGTGAAAGAGAAGAGTGGAAAAAGCTGGCTTTAAAGTGAACAATCAAAAAATTAAGATCATGGCATTAGTCTCATCACTTCATGGCAAATAGAAGGGGGGAAGTGGAAGCAGTGATAGACTTAATTTGGGCTCCAAAATCATTGTGAATGGTGATTGCAGCCATGCAATTAAAAGACACTTGCTCCTTAGAAGGAAAGCTATGACAAACTTAGATAGTATATTAAAAAGCAGAAACATCACTTTGCTGACAAAGGTCCATATAGTCAAAGCTATGGCTTTCCCAATAGCCGTGTATGAATGTAAGTGTTGGACCATAAAGAAGGCTGATGCTTTCAAATTGGGATGCTGGAGAAGACTCTTGAGAGTCCCTAATACCGCAAGGAGATCAAATCAATCAATCTTAAAGGAAACCAACACTGAATATTCATTGGAAGAACTGGTGCTGAAGCTGAAGCTCAAATTTTTTGGCCACATGATGCAAAGAACCAACTTTTGGGAAAGATTCCGGAAAAAATGGAAAGCAAAAGGAGAAGGGGGTGGCAGAGAATAAGATAGTTAGATGGCATCATCGACTCAATGGACATGAGACTGAGCAGATTCCAGGAGACAGTGAGGACGGAAGCCTGGCATGCTGCAGTCCATGGGGTAACAAAGAGTTGGACATGAGAGTGACTGAACACGAACAGAAACGTGGATTCATGATATTCTCTAGTCTGCATAGTTCAGATTGGTTGGTGAGCATCTACTTCACTGTCTTAGCCTTCAGGAAGAGAAAACTGAAGATGTGAAGGCAACTTCTTTCCTCTATTAAGGCCATAATCAAGGCAGTTGCATCATTGCTGCTTACATCTCAGAGCCTGGAAGTTGATTATAATGCCACATCTAACATCAACAGACCAGGAAATATGTCAGGTTGAACCCCTTTAAAATTCCGGATATTCTGTTTGCAGTAAAAGGAAGGAGAAAATGGATAATGGAGAGTAATTAGCAGATTCTGCTAAAAAGGTGATTGATAAATATTTTGCTAAAAAGTAGAAACACATGTTTTCAGATTAGAAAATAGAAACTGGATAGTCAAAAGTTGCATAGTCATCAAATTTTATTTAGAGAACCATATTTATAATGTAAGATTTCTTGTCAAGACTGTGACACATGTTAAAAAATATTTCACTTCAGTGTAGTATTATAAAGACAGAAAATTCCTTATTTCTTACACAAAGAGAAGGGCCAAAGTTATATTTGTTGGTTGAAATAATACATATAATGTATTTTCTAGATAATTTTATCAGTATAAAATAAGTCAGAATCTAATGGTCAAAATTAATTTTTAATATTAAATTCAAGCTCTATGAAGAATGTGTTTGCTGTTTTTCCTCAGTGGCCGTACAAAAATACCCAGATTCAGTATCACAAGGAAACAAAACAAAATGAAAAACTAAAGAGGAGTCACTAGAGCCTTTAATGCCCAGACTTGATTTACATGGTACAAAATCTCTCTGGATTTAGAACCAAACTTCTTTTTCTTATTTCAAATTAAATTACTGAGGAATTCAGCCTCCTGATATTTGTTCATTGCAGGTTACGGTTTTATATTTTTACATTTGAAATTGAAAAAATGTATAAACATAGTAGAAGTAATAATACCCAAGGTATCTAGTCTTAAGAGTCAAACACAAGTTTGGATTTAGCCTTGGCATGAGACTGTTTGATTGACATTTCCATTGCTAGAGTTAGCACAAGTCATTTCAAGATCCAACTGCATTTCATTTTGCCTTATCTGTGGGTTATCGTTCTTACAAGAATCACCTCATCCTGGCAGGATCTTGATTTAAGACTTTAAAACTCAGTGAGGCTCAAAGAGATTTTGCAAGGTCACAACACTGTAGGTTTGTTTGGTAATACAAAACCTGAAGATGGAATGCCAGCCCGTGCAGGATCTAAGCGTGGGTAGACATGTCACACAGTGCATTCTTATGCACAATCAAGATGACTTTGAAGGTTGTCTGGCTCACAGTTTCTTCTTATGGGCCAATTTCAATATTTCTTGCAGTTACACAAAATTCTATTTCTCCTCAGTTTCCTCACCTCAGGAAATGTTTGTAGTCACTATCTCAGTGAATATTCTAAATGTACATTTTCTTTATTACATTTTCCCCCAATTGGGTGGGTTTTTCACCTGTGGAAAGTAGGTCTTAGTCTGATAAATCACATACCACATACAAGTATTTGAAGATATACAGTGTGGTTATCACCCACTCAGAAAGCTCGTGGAATATAGAATTGAGATTATTCATGTGGAAATGATACATGCACCAAAGGTTACAGACAACTTAGTTTCTTGCATGCATGAGGGCAGTCAACCATTTTGCTACAACTTTGTATGATGCATTTGTGCACAATGATGTTCTTTTTCAATTTAAAGATGGATGACCTTTCATGTTAAGCTATCTGCAATTCACATCTTTACTGAGGATTTAAATATGTCTTATAAAAATCATGCAATATTTCATATAATACAAAGGAGAGTCAATTATGTCATCCATATATAGGTTATATATAGATGTTGTTATATATATATACATATATATCAATTATACCAAGCTATATATAAATTAAATAATTAATGCATCATACTTTTCTTTCTGTTTAGCACAGGCATCATAGCATGATGAATAAGGTTACACATTTGGAGTCAGATTGAGTTTGACTTCAGATCAGAACTAGCGTTTTCAAGCAGTGTGTCCTTGAGCTGACTCCTAAGCACTCTGGGCTGCAGCTGCTTCATCTAATAATTGGAGATTATAAACATGCCTCATTAGATTATTATGAAGATTAAATAAATTACACATATGTAAATCATTAGGCACTTAATGTGTATTCACCTGTGTAGACATTTTTATATTTTAAATAGACTGGTACATATGGGAGTATAGGGTAGAGCTGTGCTATACAATTCTGGCATGTTATAATCAGGAGTGAGATAGGTAATAAATAATTTACTACTATAATTAAAAAATTCATAAGTGCAGTTCAGTCACTCAGGCAAGTCCTACTCTTTGAGACCCCATGGACTGCAAGTACGCCAGGCCACCCTGTCCATCACCAACTCCTGGAGTTTACTCAAACTCATGTCCGTTGAGTTGATGATGCCATGCAAACATCTGATCCTCTGTCGTCCCCTTCTACTCCCACCTTCAATCTTTCCAAGCAAAAGAGTCTTTTCAAATGAGTCGGTCTTTGCATCAGGTGGCCACAGGTTTGGAGTTTCAGCTTCGGCATCAGTCCTTCCAATGAATATTCAGGACTGATTTCCTGATTTTCCTAGGATGGACTTGTTGGATCTCTTTGAAGTCCAAGGGACTCTCAAGAGTCTTCTCCAATAACACAATTCAAAAGCATCAATTCTTCGGTGCTTGGCTTATTTAAAGTTCAACTCTCACGTGCATACATGACTACTGGAAAAGCCATAGCTTTGACTAGACAAATGTTTGTTGACAAAGTAATGTCTCTGCTTTTTAAAATGTTGTCTAGGTTAGTCATACCTTTTCTTCTAAGCAACAGGTATCTTTTAATTTCATGGCTGCAGTCACCACCTGCAGTGATTTTGAAGCCCAGAAAAATAAAGTCTGTCACTGTTTCCCTGTTTCCACATCTATTTCTGATGAAGTGATGGGACTGTATGGATCTTTGTTTTCTGAAAGTTGAGTTTTAAGCCAACTTTTTCACTCTCCTCTTTCACTTTCATCAAGAGGCTCTTTAGTTCTTCACTTTCTGCCATAAGGGTGGTGTCATGTGGATATCTGAGGTTATTTGGTCTCCTGCATTGCAGACAGATGCTTTACCAACTGAACCACCAGGGAAGACATACAGACAGCCGAAAGGCACATGAAAAGATACTCAGCATCACTAATTATTAGAGAAATGCAAATCAAAACTACAATGAGGTATCACCATCACCTCATACAAATCAGAATGGCCATTATCAAAAAGTCTACAAATAATAAATGTTGGAGAGGTTGTGGGAAAAAGGGAACCCCTCTATGCTGTTGGTACAAATGCAAATTGGTACAACCACTCTGGAAGACAGTACTGAAGTTCCTTAAAACACTAGAAATAAAGCTACCATAAAGTTGACTCATTGGAAAAGACTGATGCTCGGAGGGATTGGGGGCAGGAGGAAAAGGGGATGACAGAGGGTGAGATGGCTGGATGGCATCACCGACTCGATGGACGTGAGCTTGAGTGAACTCCAGGAACTGGTGATGGACAGGGAGGCCTGGTGTGCTGCAGTTCATGGGGTCTGCTTTCCCAATAGCCGTGTATGAATGTAAGTGTTGGACCATAAAGAAGGCTGATGCTTTCAAATTGGGACGCTGGAGAAGACTCTTGAGAGTCCCTAATACTGCAAGGAGATCAAATCAATCAATCTTAAAGGAAACCAACACTGAATATTCATTGGAAGAACTGATGCTGAAGCTGAAGCTCCAATTTTTTGGCCACATGATGCAAAGAACCAACTTTTGGGAAAGATTCCGGAAAAAATGGAAAGCAAAAGGAGAAGGGGGTGGCAGAGAATAAGATAGTTAGATGGCATCATCGACTCAATGGACATGAGACTGAGCAGATTCCAGGAGACAGTGAGGACGGAAGCCTGGCATGCTGCAGTCCATGGGGTAACAAAGAGTTGGACATGAGAGTGACTGAACACGAACAGAAACGTGGATTCATGATATTCTCTAGTCTGCATAGTTCAGATTGGTTGGTGAGCATCTACTTCACTGTCTTAGCCTTCAGAAAGAGAAAACTGAAGATGTGAAGGCAACTTCTTTCCTCTATTAAGGCCATAATCAAGGCAGTTGCATCATTGCTGCTTACATCTCAGAGCCTGGAAGTTGATTATAATGCCACATCTAACATCAACAGACCAGGAAATATGTCAGGTTGAACCCCTTTAAAATTCCGGATATTCTGTTTGCAGTAAAAGGAAGGAGAAAATGGATAATGGAGAGTAATTAGCAGATTCTGCTAAAAAGGTGATTGATAAATATTTTGCTAAAAAGTAGAAACACATGTTTTCAGATTAGAAAATAGAAACTGGATAGTCAAAAGTTGCATAGTCATCAAATTTTATTTAGAGAACCATATTTATAATGTAAGATTTCTTGTCAAGACTGTGACACATGTTAAAAAATATTTCACTTCAGTGTAGTATTATAAAGACAGAAAATTCCTTATTTCTTACACAAAGAGAAGGGCCAAAGTTATATTTGTTGGTTGAAATAATACATATAATGTATTTTCTAGATAATTTTATCAGTATAAAATAAGTCAGAATCTAATGGTCAAAATTAATTTTTAATATTAAATTCAAGCTCTATGAAGAANACAAAGAGAAGGGCAAAAGTTATATTTGTTGGTTGAAATAATACATATAATGTATTTTCTAGATAATTTTATCAGTATAAAATAAGTCAGAATCTAATGGTCAAAATTAATTTTTAATATTAAATTCAAGCTCTATGAAGAATGTGTTTGCTGTTTTTCCTCAGTGGCCGTACAAAAATACCCAGATTCAGTATCACAAGGAAACAAAACAAAATGAAAAACTAAAGAGGAGTCACTAGAGCCTTTAATGCCCAGACTTGATTTACATGGTACAAAATCTCTCTGGATTTAGAACCAAACTTCTTTTTCTTATTTCAAATTAAATTACTGAGGAATTCAGCCTCCTGATATTTGTTCATTGCAGGTTACGGTTTTATATTTTTACATTTGAAATTGAAAAATGTATAAACATAATAGAAGCAATAATACCCAAGGTATCTAGTCTTAGGAGTCAAACACAAGTTTGGATTTAGCCTTGGCATGAGACTGTTTGATTGACATTTCCATTGCTAGAGTTAGCTCAAGTCATTTCAAGATCCAACTGCATTTCATTTTGCCTTATCTGTGGGTTATCGTTCTTACAAGAATCACCTCATCCTGGCAGGATCTTGATTTAAGACTTTAAAACTCAGTGAGGCTCAAAGAGATTTTGCAAGGTCACAACACTGTAGGTTTGTTTGGTAATACAAAACCTGAAGATGGAATGCCAGCCCGTGCAGGATCTAAGCGTGGGTAGACATGTCACACAGTGCATTCTTATGCACAATCAAGATGACTTTGAAGGTTGTCTGGCTCACAGTTTCTTCTTATGGGCCAATTTCAATATTTCTTGCAGTTACACAAAATTCTATTTCTCCTCAGTTTCCTCACCTCAGGAAATGTTTGTAGTCACTATCTCAGTGAATATTCTAAATGTACATTTTCTTTATTACATTTTCCCCCAATTGGGTGGGTTTTTCACCTGTGGAAAGTAGGTCTTAGTCTGATAAATCACATACCACATACAAGTATTTGAAGATATACAGTGTGGTTATCACCCACTCAGAAAGCTCGTGGAATATAGAATTGAGATTATTCATGTGGAAATGATACATGCACCAAAGGTTACAGACAACTTAGTTTCTTGCATGCATGAGGGCAGTCAACCATTTTGCTACAACTTTGTATGATGCATTTGTGCACAATGATGTTCTTTTTCAATTTAAAGATGGATGACCTTTCATGTTAAGCTATCTGCAATTCACATCTTTACTGAGGATTTAAATATGTCTTATAAAAATCATGCAATATTTCATATAATACAAAGGAGAGTCAATTATGTCATCCATATATAGGTTATATATAGATGTTGTTATATATATATACATATATATCAATTATACCAAGCTATATATAAATTAAATAATTAATGCATCATACTTTTCTTTCTGTTTAGCACAGGCATCATAGCATGATGAATAAGGTTACACATTTGGAGTCAGATTGAGTTTGACTTCAGATCAGAACTAGCGTTTTCAAGCAGTGTGTCCTTGAGCTGACTCCTAAGCACTCTGGGCTGCAGCTGCTTCATCTAATAATTGGAGATTATAAACATGCCTCATTAGATTATTATGAAGATTAAATAAATTACACATATGTAAATCATTAGGCACTTAATGTGTATTCACCTGTGTAGACATTTTTATATTTTAAATAGACTGGTACATATGGGAGTATAGGGTAGAGCTGTGCTATACAATTCTGGCATGTTATAATCAGGAGTGAGATAGGTAATAAATAATTTACTACTATAATTAAAAAATTCATAAGTGCAGTTCAGTCACTCAGGCAAGTCCTACTCTTTGAGACCCCATGGACTGCAAGTACGCCAGGCCACCCTGTCCATCACCAACTCCTGGAGTTTACTCAAACTCATGTCCGTTGAGTTGATGATGCCATGCAAACATCTGATCCTCTGTCGTCCCCTTCTACTCCCACCTTCAATCTTTCCAAGCAAAAGAGTCTTTTCAAATGAGTCGGTCTTTGCATCAGGTGGCCACAGGTTTGGAGTTTCAGCTTCGGCATCAGTCCTTCCAATGAATATTCAGGACTGATTTCCTGATTTTCCTAGGATGGACTTGTTGGATCTCTTTGAAGTCCAAGGGACTCTCAAGAGTCTTCTCCAATAACACAATTCAAAAGCATCAATTCTTCGGTGCTTGGCTTATTTAAAGTTCAACTCTCACGTGCATACATGACTACTGGAAAAGCCATAGCTTTGACTAGACAAATGTTTGTTGACAAAGTAATGTCTCTGCTTTTTAAAATGTTGTCTAGGTTAGTCATACCTTTTCTTCTAAGCAACAGGTATCTTTTAATTTCATGGCTGCAGTCACCACCTGCAGTGATTTTGAAGCCCAGAAAAATAAAGTCTGTCACTGTTTCCCTGTTTCCACATCTATTTCTGATGAAGTGATGGGACTGTATGGATCTTTGTTTTCTGAAAGTTGAGTTTTAAGCCAACTTTTTCACTCTCCTCTTTCACTTTCATCAAGAGGCTCTTTAGTTCTTCACTTTCTGCCATAAGGGTGGTGTCATGTGGATATCTGAGGTTATTGATATTTCCTCTGGCAATCTTGATTCCAGCTTGTGCCTCATCCAGTCCATCATTTCTAATGATGTACTCTGCATATAAGTTAAATAAGCAGGGTGACAGTATGCAGCCTTGGCATACTCCTTTCCCTGTTTGGAACCAATTTGTTGTTCCATGTCCAGTTCTAACTTTTGCTTCTTGACCTGCATACAGATTTCTCAAGAGGCAGGTCAGGTGATCTAGTATTCCCGTCTCTTGAAGAATTTTCCACGTGTTTGTTGTCATCCACACAGTCAAAGGCTTTGGCATAGTCAATGAAGCAGATGTAGATGTTTTTCCAGAACTCTATTGCCTTTTTGGTGATCCAGCAGATGTTCACAATTTGATCTCTGGTTCCTCTGCCTTTCTAAAACCAGCTTGAACAACTGGAAGTTCATGGTTCATGTACTGCTGAAGCCTGGCTGGGAGAATTTTGAGCATTACTTTACTAGGGTTTGAGATGAAGGCAATTATGCAGTAGTTTGAGCATTCTTTGGCATTGCCTTTCTTTGGCATTCCAATCTTTGGGACTGGAATGAAAACTCACCTTTTCAAGGCCTGTGGCCACTGCTGAGTTTTCCAAATCACTGGCATATTGAGTGCAGCACTTTAACAGCATCATCTTTTACGATTTGAAAGAGCTCAACTGGAATTCCATCACCTCCACTAGCTTTGTTCTTCATGATGCTTCCTAAGGCCCACTTGACTTCACATTCCAGGATGTCTGGCTCTAGGTGAGTGATCACAACATTGTGATTATCTGGGTTGTGAAGATCTTTTCTGTACAGTTCTTCTGTGTATTCTTGCCACCTCTTCTTAATATCTTCTACTTCTGTCAGGTCCATACCATTACTGCCTTTTATTGTGCCCATCTTTATATGAAATGTTCCCTTGGTATCTCTAATTTTCTTGAAGAGATCTCTAGCCTTTCCCATTCTATTGTTTTCCTCTATGTCTTTGCACTGATCACTGAGGAAGGCTTTCTTATCTCTCCTTGCTATTCTTTGGAACTCTGCATTCAGATGCTTATAGCTTTCCTTTTTTCCTTTGCCTTTTACTTCTCTCCTTTTCACAGCTATTTGTAACACCTCCTCAGACAACCATTTTGCCTTTTTGCATTTCTTTTTCTAGGGGGTGGTTTTGATCTCTGTCTCCTGTACAATGTCCTGTACAATGTCACAATGAACCTCTGTCCATAGTTCTTCAGGCATTCAATCAGATATAATCCCTTGAATCTATTTCTCACTTCCACGGTATAATCATAAGGGTCATACCTGAATGGTCTAGTGGTTTTCCCTGCTTTCTTCCATTTAAGTCTGAATTTGGCAATAAGCAGTTCATGATCTGAGCCACAGCCAGTTCCTTGTTTTTGCTGATTGCATAGAGCTTCTCCCTCTTTGGCTGCAAAGAATATAATCAGTCTGATTTTGGTATTGACCATTTGGTGATGTCCATGTGTAGAGTCTTATCTTGTGTTGTTGGAGGAGGGAGCTTTCTATGACCAGTGCATTTTCTTGGCAAAACTCTATTAGCCTTTGCCTTGCTTCATTCTGTACTCCAAGGGCAAATTTGCCTGTTACTCCAGGTATCTCTTGACTTCCTACTTTTGCATTCCAGTCCCCTATAATGAAGGACTTCCCTGGTGGCTTAGATGGCAAAGCGTCTGTCTACAATGCATAAGACCCAGGTTCGATCCCTAGGTTGGGAAGATCCCCTGGATAAAGAAATGGCAATCCACTCCAGTATTATTGCCTGGAAAATCCCATGGACAGAGGAGCCTGGTAGGCTACAATCCATGGGGTTCCAAAGAGTTGGACATGACTGAACGACTTCACTTTCACTTTCCCCTATATTGAAAAGGACATTCTTTTTGGGTGTTAGTTCTAGAAGGTCTTGTAGGTCTTCATGGGATCATTCAGCTTCTTCAGCACTGGATTACTGTGATATTGAATGGTTTTCCTTAGAAAGGAACAGAGATGATTCTGTTGTTTTTGAGATTGCATCCAAGTACTGCATTTTGGACTCTTTTGTTGACTATGATGGCTACTCCATTTCTTCCAAGGAATTCTTGCCCACAGTAGTAGATATAATGGTCATCTGAGTTAAATTCACCCTTTCCAATCCATTTTAGTTTGCTGATTCCTAAAATGTTGATGTTCACTCTTGCCATCTCCTGTTTGACCATTTCCAATTTACCTTGATTCATGGACCTAACTTTTTAGGCTGCTATGCAGTATTGCTCTTAAAGCATCAGACTTTACTTCCATCACCAGTCACATCCACAATTGGGTGTTGTTTTTGCTTTGGCTCCATCTCTTCATTCTTTCTGGAGTTATTTCTCTACTGATCTCCACTAATGTATTGGGCACCTACCAACCTGGGGAGTTCATCTTTCAGTGTCCTATCTTTTTGCCTTTTTATACTGTTTGTGGGATTCTCAAGGCCAGAATACTGAATTGGTTTGCCATTCCCTTCTCCAGTGGATCGCATTTTATCAGAACTCTCCACCATGACCCGTCCATCTTGGGTTGCCCTACATGCATGGCTCATATTTTCATTGAGTTAGACAAGGCTGTGGTCCATGTGATCAGATTGGTTAGTTTTCTGTGACTGTGGTTTTCATTTTGTCTGCCCTCTGATGAAAAAGAATAAGAGGCTTGTGGCAGCTTCCTGATGGGAGAGACTGACTGAGGGGGAAAATGGGTCTTGTTCTAATTATTGGGGCTAAGCTCAATAAATCTTTAATCCAATTTTGTTCAATTAACAAATGGGTGGGGCTGTATTTTCTCCCTGTATTTGACCTGAGGCTAAACTATGGTAGAGGCAATGAAGATAATGGGGACCTCCTTCAAAAAATCCCATGCACACACTACTACATTCAGTGCCCTCAACCCTGCAGCAGGCCACCGCTGACCCACACCTCCACCAGAGACTCCTGGACACCATGGGCAAATCTGGTTCAGTCTCTTGTGGGGTCACTGCTCCTTTCTCCTGAGTCCTGGTGGACACAAAGTTATGTCTGTGTCCTCTAAGACTCTGTTTCCCCAGTCCTGTGTAAGTTCTGGCAGCTCTATGGTGAGGTTAATGGTGACCTCCTCCAAGAGGGCTTATTCCATATCCAGATCTACTGCACCCAGAGCCCCTGACCCTGTGGCAGTCCACTGCTGATCCGTACCTCCTCAGGAGACACTTAACCACAGTTCTGTCTCAGTCTCTGTGGGATCTCTGGGTCCTGGTCCTGGTGTGCACAAGGTATGTTTGAGCCTTCTAAGCATCTCTGGCAGGTATGGTGTTTGATTCTAAACACAATTTTGCCTCTCCTACCATCTTGCTGGGGCTTCTTCTTTGTCCTTGGATGTGGGGTACCGCTTCAAAGTTGCTCCAGGACCGTGCAGCTTCCACTTTAGCACCTACCATCTTGCTGGGGCTCCTCTGCCTTTGGACATGGGGTATCTCCTCAAAGAAAATTCATAAAACTGGCAGCTTCTTCTTTTCTCTATTTATACTACAAATTTAAAATTACAATCTACATTTATAATACTTTTACTCACTCTCATTCTGAAACCCTTGTTTGAATAGGAGCCAACATTGATAGGAAGAGAGTGGTATGTGGGCTTTTTATGTGCCCCCAAAAAGCAGCTCTTGTGCTTCCTGATGGCTCAGTGTTAAAGAATCCACCTGACAATGCAGAAGACACAGGTTCGATCCCTTCTCCAGGAAGATCCTACGGGCTTTGCACCACAGTTGAGCCTGTGCTCTAGAGGCCAGGAACTGCAGCTCTGAGCCCATAGCCTGCAAATACTGAAGTCCATGTTTCCTAGAGCCAGTTCTCCACAACAAGAGAAGCCACTGCAATGAGAAGACCTGCACCACAACCAGAGAGCAGCACTCACTTGCTGCAACTAGAGAAAAGCCCACACAGCAACAAGGACCCAGCACAGTCAAATATAGCTCAGTTGGTATAGAATCTTGCAGTGCGGGAGACCCCCGTTCAGCTCCTGGGTAGGGAAGATTCTCCTGGAGAAGGGATAGGCTACCCACCCCAGTATTCCTGGGCTCCAGTATTCTGGCCTGGAGAATTCCATGCACAGTATAGTCCATGAGATCTCAAAGAGTTGGACATGACTGAGCGACTTTCACTTTCACTTTCATTTAAAAACTAAAATGAAAAATAAAAGCAGCTGTTATATGACTCCTGGCTATGAGGACTGGGTAGAAGAATAAGCATATAGAGAAATAAGTCAAGTAATAGAAAGGAACTTCTTTCTGCTGAGATGGGAACAAAAGAGATAAAAATAAATAAGAAAGCTGATAAATAAATAATAGGAGATGATTGAATTCGGCACCCTCCTGTGTGTGCGTGTGCTCAGTTGCTTTAGTCATGTCCAACTCTTTGCAACCCCATGGATTGCAGCCTTCCAGTCTCCTCTGTCCATGGGATTTCCCAGGCAAGACTACTGGAGTGGATTGCCATTTCCACCTCCAGGGGGTCTACTTGACCTAGGAATGGAACCTGCATCTCCTGCATTGGCAGGCTGATTCTTTTACTACTGAGCCATGTGGGAAGTCCTTCACTCTCCCACCGTGTACCCCAAAATACCACAACTTTTGACACGTGAACCTTCAGTGTAAAAATTGAGCATAGTTTATTGTCCCATACTTTGGACCCCAAATGTTGTGTAAGTTCCATAAAGGATCCAAAATTTTGATGAAACTTGATGGTCTGAGTCCTGAGGACTTTGTCTAGACTGAATAGTTTTAGCAGCTACACTATGCCTATGCATAGGCATTTTGGGTGCCGAGAATCTTAAATATTTGTGTGGATAAAACTTTTTGCTTATCATTTGCTAAAGAGAGTTTGGGTTTTAACATGAATTATCCAATTTTATCTTCAAAATAGTACTTGATGGAAGGAGAAGAGATACAAAGGAAAAAGCAGTTTAATGAAAGTACTTATATTTCTTTCTATAGTCTACTATTAGGCCTATGCCTTTCCAGGACAGTTATGTTATAGACTGGTGGAAGTGTTCTTCTTTATCAGAAGGTAGTCTGAGATATTAACCAATAGTCTGACATTTAAAATGATGAATGAATACAGAGGAAATGCATTCCAAAGGAGGAGCTATCCAAGAGAGTATTCCAAAGAAGGTGAAACTAAACCTAGCCATGGCTCTCAGCGGGATGATTTTGTCCTATCCTATCCTTGCATCCCCCTAGGACCTATGGAGAAATGTTTGTCATAACTTGCATTGAGGTTGCTACTCTCATCTAGTAGATAAAGTTCAGGGATGCTGTTAATCTGACAACACATAGGACAACCCCACGTAAAAACAACAATTATACAGCCTAAAATGTTAATAGTGCCAAGTTTGAGAAACCATGAAAAAGAATATGACACTTGCATATAACAGTATTTTATTTCCAGACTTAGCTCTTGAAAACTCCCACCACAAGAACTGTTGTTGTCTGAACCCAACTCAGTAATTTGTATCTCTGCGTGTATGTGTACGTGTTGGGAAGGAAAAGGAGTTGTGAGATGGCATTAAGAGAAGAAAAAAGGCTATAAGCCCTATCACATATATTCTAAGACTTGGGAGTCAGAGCACCATTAGGAAATAAGAAGGAATTCGATACAATTATTAACAAACTGCGTATGGTTGAGGCAATATGTTGGATCCTTATTAGTGTTTTTGCTATAACTGTTTGTCCTGACCACAAGCTACCTACTTTTTAATGTGTATAGATAAGTGAGAAGAGAGTAAATCACTTGCTCAGTCATATCCAACTCTGTGACCCAATGGACTATAGCCCACTGGGCTCCTCTGTCCATAGAATTCTCTAGGCAAGAATACTGGAGTAGGTAGTCATTCCCTTCTCCAGGGGTCTTTACTAATGTTTATCTGACTGTAAGTGTGATTATCTATTATAAATGATCTGTTGCTTCTCTCACCTTGGTGAAATTCTCTCCTCTTTTGCTTTTCATAATGCATTATTTCCTCATTTTCCTACTTTCCCTCTGAACATTGCTTCTCCATCTCCTTGACTTGCGCCTTTCAATTGTTCCTCTTTATCACATTGAATGATGATTTTCATTGGAATGTTTTCATTACTTGGCACAGTGTTTTGTATGCCTTTTGCCTAAATATTTATCTCCCCATCTTCACCCTTAAGCAAACACATGGACACTTTTCTAGAAACTTCATTTCTAAGATTCACATTGTTGTACATGGAATAGACATGCTGCCTGAAAATGCTTCATGGGAAGGCTGAGACTAGGCCCGTCAGAACTTTCCCTCAGATTTTTAGAACCAGAACAGAACATTAAAGTGCCCCACTGTCATTATATTCACATACGTCAACAAAATAGAGGCATTCGGAGGCAGAGAGGAAAGAGAGAAAGATAGAGAATATAGCTGTGTAAAGGAATAGCTAAGGAATGCCCAGTAGAGGTAAATAACCCTGACAATGTTAGTCATTATCTCCCTTTATCCCTCTGGTCCACTCTTACTTCCACCCTTGAATAGTTTAAGAGAACAGCATAAAAATTCTTTATATAATCTTACTTGAATCTGATTTGTGTGTTGTGTAATAGAAGTACTTNTCTTGGGTTGCCCTACATGCATGGCTCATATTTTCATTGAGTTAGACAAGGCTGTGGTCCATGTGATCAGATTGGTTAGTTTTCTGTGACTGTGGTTTTCATTTTGTCTGCCCTCTGATGAAAAAGAATAAGAGGCTTGTGGCAGCTTCCTGATGGGAGAGACTGACTGAGGGGGAAAATGGGTCTTGTTCTAATTATTGGGGCTAAGCTCAATAAATCTTTAATCCAATTTTGTTCAATTAACAAATGGGTGGGGCTGTATTTTCTCCCTGTATTTGACCTGAGGCTAAACTATGGTAGAGGCAATGAAGATAATGGGGACCTCCTTCAAAAAATCCCATGCACACACTACTACATTCAGTGCCCTCAACCCTGCAGCAGGCCACCGCTGACCCACACCTCCACCAGAGACTCCTGGACACCATGGGCAAATCTGGTTCAGTCTCTTGTGGGGTCACTGCTCCTTTCTCCTGAGTCCTGGTGGACACAAAGTTATGTCTGTGTCCTCTAAGACTCTGTTTCCCCAGTCCTGTGTAAGTTCTGGCAGCTCTATGGTGAGGTTAATGGTGACCTCCTCCAAGAGGGCTTATTCCATATCCAGATCTACTGCACCCAGAGCCCCTGACCCTGTGGCAGTCCACTGCTGATCCGTACCTCCTCAGGAGACACTTAACCACAGTTCTGTCTCAGTCTCTGTGGGATCTCTGGGTCCTGGTCCTGGTGTGCACAAGGTATGTTTGAGCCTTCTAAGCATCTCTGGCAGGTATGGTGTTTGATTCTAAACACAATTTTGCCTCTCCTACCATCTTGCTGGGGCTTCTTCTTTGTCCTTGGATGTGGGGTACCGCTTCAAAGTTGCTCCAGGACCATGCAGCTTCCACTTTAGCACCTACCATCTTGCTGGGGCTCCTCTGCCTTTGGACATGGGGTATCTCCTCAAAGAAAATTCATAAAACTGGCAGCTTCTTCTTTTCTCTATTTATACTACAAATTTAAAATTACAATCTACATTTATAATACTTTTACTCACTCTCATTCTGAAACCCTTGTTTGAATAGGAGCCAACATTGATAGGAAGAGAGTGGTATGTGGGCTTTTTATGTGCCCCCAAAAAGCAGCTCTTGTGCTTCCTGATGGCTCAGTGTTAAAGAATCCACCTGACAATGCAGAAGACACAGGTTCGATCCCTTCTCCAGGAAGATCCTACGGGCTTTGCACCACAGTTGAGCCTGTGCTCTAGAGGCCAGGAACTGCAGCTCTGAGCCCATAGTCTGCAAATACTGAAGTCCATGTTTCCTAGAGCCAGTTCTCCACAACAAGAGAAGCCACTGCAATGAGAAGACCTGCACCACAACCAGAGAGCAGCACTCACTTGCTGCAACTAGAGAAAAGCCCACACAGCAACAAGGACCCAGCACAGTCAAATATAGCTCAGTTGGTATAGAATCTTGCAGTGCGGGAGAGCCCCGTTCAGCTCCTGGGTAGGGAAGATTCTCCTGGAGAAGGGATAGGCTACCCACCCCAGTATTCCTGGGCTCCAGTATTCTGGCCTGGAGAATTCCATGCACAGTATAGTCCATGAGATCTCAAAGAGTTGGACATGACTGAGCGACTTTCACTTTCACTTTCATTTAAAAACTAAAATGAAAAATAAAAGCAGCTGTTATATGACTCCTGGCTATGAGGACTGGGTAGAAGAATAAGCATATAGAGAAATAAGTCAAGTAATAGAAAGGAACTTCTTTCTGCTGAGATGGGAACAAAAGAGATAAAAATAAATAAGAAAGCTGATAAATAAATAATAGGAGATGATTGAATTCGGCACCCTCCTGTGTGTGCGTGTGCTCAGTTGCTTTAGTCATGTCCAACTCTTTGCAACCCCATGGATTGCAGCCTTCCAGTCTCCTCTGTCCATGGGATTTCCCAGGCAAGACTACTGGAGTGGATTGCCATTTCCACCTCCAGGGGGTCTACTTGACCTAGGAATGGAACCTGCATCTCCTGCATTGGCAGGCTGATTCTTTTACTACTGAGCCATGTGGGAAGTCCTTCACTCTCCCACCGTGTACCCCAAAATACCACAACTTTTGACACGTGAACCTTCAGTGTAAAAATTGAGCATAGTTTATTGTCCCATACTTTGGACCCCAAATGTTGTGTAAGTTCCATAAAGGATCCAAAATTTTGATGAAACTTGATGGTCTGAGTCCTGAGGACTTTGTCTAGACTGAATAGTTTTAGCAGCTACACTATGCCTATGCATAGGCATTTTGGGTGCCGAGAATCTTAAATATTTGTGTGGATAAAACTTTTTGCTTATCATTTGCTAAAGAGAGTTTGGGTTTTAACATGAATTATCCAATTTTATCTTCAAAATAGTACTTGATGGAAGGAGAAGAGATACAAAGGAAAAAGCAGTTTAATGAAAGTACTTATATTTCTTTCTATAGTCTACTATTAGGCCTATGCCTTTCCAGGACAGTTATGTTATAGACTGGTGGAAGTGTTCTTCTTTATCAGAAGGTAGTCTGAGATATTAACCAATAGTCTGACATTTAAAATGATGAATGAATACAGAGGAAATGCATTCCAAAGGAGGAGCTATCCAAGAGAGTATTCCAAAGAAGGTGAAACTAAACCTAGCCATGGCTCTCAGCGGGATGATTTTGTCCTATCCTATCCTTGCATCCCCCTAGGACCTATGGAGAAATGTTTGTCATAACTTGCATTGAGGTTGCTACTCTCATCTAGTAGATAAAGTTCAGGGATGCTGTTAATCTGACAACACATAGGACAACCCCACGTAAAAACAACAATTATACAGCCTAAAATGTTAATAGTGCCAAGTTTGAGAAACCATGAAAAAGAATATGACACTTGCATATAACAGTTTTTTATTTCCAGACTTAGCTCTTGAAAACTCCCACCACAAGAACTGTTGTTGTCTGAACCCAACTCAGTAATTTGTATCTCTGCGTGTATGTGTACGTGTTGGGAAGGAAAAGGAGTTGTGAGATGGCATTAAGAGAAGAAAAAAGGCTATAAGCCCTATCACATATATTCTAAGACTTGGGAGTCAGAGCACCATTAGGAAATAAGAAGGAATTCGATACAATTATTAACAAACTGCGTATGGTTGAGGCAATATGTTGGATCCTTATCAGTGTTTTTGCTATAACTGTTTGTCCTGACCACAAGCTACCTACTTTTTAATGTGTATAGATAAGTGAGAAGAGAGTAAATCACTTGCTCAGTCATATCCAACTCTTTGTGACCCAATGGACTATAGCCCACTGGGCTCCTCTGTCCATAGAATTCTCTAGGCAAGAATACTGGAGTAGGTAGTCATTCCCTTCTCCAGGGGTCTTTACTAATGTTTATCTGACTGTAAGTGTGATTATCTATTATAAATGATCTGTTGCTTCTCTCACCTTGGTGAAATTCTCTCCTCTTTTGCTTTTCATAATGCATTATTTCCTCATTTTCCTACTTTCCCTCTGAACATTGCTTCTCCATCTCCTTGACTTGCGCCTTTCAATTGTTCCTCTTTATCACATTGAATGATGATTTTCATTGGAATGTTTTCATTACTTGGCACAGTGTTTTGTATGCCTTTTGCCTAAATATTTATCTCCCCATCTTCACCCTTAAGCAAACACATGGACACTTTTCTAGAAACTTCATTTCTAAGATTCACATTGTTGTACATGGAATAGACATGCTGCCTGAAAATGCTTCATGGGAAGGCTGAGACTAGGCCCGTCAGAACTTTCCCTCAGATTTTTAGAACCAGAACAGAACATTAAAGTGCCCCACTGTCATTATATTCACATACGTCAACAAAATAGAGGCATTCGGAGGCAGAGAGGAAAGAGAGAAAGATAGAGAATATAGCTGTGTAAAGGAATAGCTAAGGAATGCCCAGTAGAGGTAAATAACCCTGACAATGTTAGTCATTATCTCCCTTTATCCCTCTGGTCCACTCTTACTTCCACCCTTGAATAGTTTAAGAGAACAGCATAAAAATTCTTTATATAATCTTACTTGAATCTGATTTGTGTGTTGTGTAATAGAAGTACTTTTAAGGTGCCTAGAAATCCTTCTTCATCTATACCTTCCCACTAAGCAATCCATTCCACTCTGTTACTTTATCTTGGGGAACCACACTACAAGCCAATTACTATGTGAGCAGCTTCACATTGTAGTCTTATCATCGTTATATTCCATCTATTTCCTCAAAGTTCCTCTTCCTCTAATAGTATTTCTATCTTGTGAAAGTGTTAGTTGCTCAGTCGTGTCTGACTCTTTGTGACCCCATGGACTGTAGACTGCAAGGTTCCTCTGTCCATGGAATTCTCCAGGCAAGAAAACTGGAGTGGATTGCCATGCCCTTCTCCAGAGGATCTTCCCCACCAGGAAGATTTCTATCTTCGGACAATCCAATTTGCTTATTTGCCTAAATCAGAAATAAAGGCATCTTCAACACCTCCATTGCTTTTGTTATGTTTTAAATAGAGTTGTAAAATTTTGTATTTATTTATTTTGGCTGCAGTGGGTCTGTGCGCTGCTGCATATGGGCTTTTTCTAGTTGCAGTGAGTGGGGGCTACTCTTCATTGCGTGCTTGGTCTTCTCAATGTGGTGTCTTCTCTTGTAGCAGAGCACAGCCTTTAGGGTGTGAAGGCTCAGTAGTTGGGGCACAAGGGCTTAGCTGTTCAGCACTATGTGGGATCTTCCCAGATAAGTGATTGAACCTGCATCCCTCACATCGGCAAGTGGATTGCCAACCAGGGAAGTCCCGCTTTGTTTTTAAAGATAAATAATACTTAATGTGATAACTTTAACCAAAAATAATGAAAAAATCTATGATGAATAAAACACCAAATTTCTAAATAGAGACAAGATCAGCAATAGAACTAAGTCAGCCCCCTTTTTCTCTAGAGCCCTGCTTTATCCCCTCTCACTATCACTTTCACTTAATTTTTCAGACCCTTGTCAGTGTTTTCCTGGGCTATGGAAATAGCCCCCTAACGGTTCTCTCTACCTAAACTAAAGTCTGTCAACTTTTCCTTAACTAAGCTAACAAAGTCCTCTTTCTAATATGCAAATCTGATTATATCCCTTCTCTGCTTAAGACCTTTGCAATGGTCTCCCTTTCTATCTGTCCCTGAATAGCTGTGTAGTGCTTTACGATCAGATTTCTGACTTTGTCCCCTGCCTCGTCTTCTACTCCTTTAAGAAAATCCTATAACCTGTAACACTGAACTTTATACTTTCATGATACTGACCTTCCTCTGCTTCTTAAAATGCTTTTGTCTCTCTAAATGTTCTTCTCTGCTTTTATGTCTTTGCCTGGTGTGGTCTTCATAACTTATCCCCAATCTACTTACTGAGTACTTCACTTTCATCCTTCAAACCCAGTCCAGATTTACTTAATCCAGGAAGATAGATATTAAATATCATTGCCCTTCAGTCCTCTATTCTAAATCTTTTCCCTCTTCTTTTGGTATTATCCACTTTCTCCTTGGATTATCTCAACCACTTCTCCTAGCTCCTATTATTGATGATTTTCAAAGTGGGGATATGATCCCTCATTCTGAGCATCACGCATGTATATCCAATTGCAGCTAATATGTAAAACAGACAGTTCAAGTTCAATATGTACAAAAATGAAATTGTTTCGTTCCTTGAATTGCTTTTTATTGGATTTTCTCCATTTTGGAAAACTACATAACCATTTATTTAAGAAAACACCCGGAAATCACTTTTGGCCCTTCCTTCTCTCTCATGTTTGTAATATTCCTCCAGCGTTCAAGGCCCGAAAGACGTTTCAGCCATCACATTGGCATTGCCAGTATGTACATATTTCCTAGTGCCACCGTCACCAGTGCAGCTGCCAACACTGTTACTGGCATTTACCTAGCGACCCCAGCCAATGTCATGCCCCAAGAGTGCTTGCTAACACCCTCAGCACCAGTGCTGTCAACGCATCACACTCTTTATGTCCTAGAGCAATTTATGGCTCTTCTAAGTGCTACTATTTAGTTTATGTTTCAGCCCTTTAGCCAGAAGAGTTGCGTCTGAAATAATGAGATCTGGGCTATGTAATAATCTCAGGGACACAAACCATGCTCAGAATCATTCTTCCCTCCTGTGTTCAATGTTTGCCATTAAACCTTCAACCAAATTTACCCATCTTGACCTTTTTTCCCCGGGATGAATTTTTACTTTTCTAGGAGGTTTTTTTGATCCTTCATGTAAACAAACTTCTTTCTGCTCTTAACCAGTCTTCCAAGTTATGCCTGAGCACGTGTGAATCTGACAGTAAATACAGCTTAGGCTTATGCAGTGACTATTTGCCACTTAGACATCTGTAGTCAATGAGTAGTTGTTGAATAAATAAGATAACTTATGTCTTTTATTTTTATGCTGCTTCCTTTTTCCAAAATACTTCTGATCATGTTCTAACAGGTTTTCTTTTTCTCTGAGGTCTAAAGAATCATTATTAAAGAACTGTGAAGTGAAATCGCTCAGTCGTGTCCAACTCTTTGCGACCCCGTGGACCGTAGCCTACCAAACTCCTCCATCCATGGGGTTCTCCAGGCAAGAATACTGGAGTGGGTTGCCATTTCCTTCTCCAGGGGATCTTCCTGACCCAGGGATCTAACCCAGGTCTCCCGCATTGCAGGCAGACACTTTAATCTCTGAGCCACCAGCATATATATTACAATTGCCATTTCAACTGCATAGAATTCAAAAATATAAATACTGTTATTTACCCAAATATCTAGGAATATAGAATAATTCATCAGTTGTATTTAATCAGATCATTTATAAATGGTAAATTAAAAGGGAAAAGAAGTAAAAGACAAGATACCCAGTTCTCTCTAGGGCCAGTCTTTTGAACAACCAATGCCTTGCACATTAGCTGGCATGTGTTATTTTTGGTCTTCAATATCTGTTTGTGAAGGGAGCACTATCGTCTCGGTGAATCTTGACTTTCACAGAATCCTTTGGACAAGAAAGTCATGCTCTACCTTTTAAATGATGTTCACTTTATTGTTTAAAGGAAAATCTGTTTATCTCTATTCACAGACTCAATTCTTCCAGCCCCACAATGTGTGGATTTTTTTCTGACACCAGGAATTCACAGTAGACACTGGGTGGACATCCTACAAATCTACTCAACTTTGACACTCTCTACTTGAAGAAAGTTAGTCCTACAGGCTAAGGGCTCAGTCCCACAAGACTACCCCCTATTTCAGATGCTAATGGTAAGCTGAGGTCTTCTGACCAAAGAACTATAAGTTGGAATTACCATAACCCCCTCCTTGGGTTTGACAATTTGCTATAATGACTCACAGAACTGAGGGAAATATTTTACTTATGTTTACTGGCTTGTTATAAAAGGATACTAGAAATAGCCAGGTGTAAGGAATCCATAGGGCACAATATTGAGCAGCCATGTGCAGAGCCTCTCTGTGTTCATCAACCTCCCAGCACCTACATGTATTCATCATCTTGGAAGTTACCAAATCTTCTTGGTCAGGAATGTTTATACAGCCTAATCTCCATCCCCATCTTCCCCTTTTTAGAGGTCAGTGAATGGAGCTGACCATGCCAACCTTCTAATCAGTCTTTCCATTGACCAGCCCCATCCTGGGGCTATGTAGGACCCCAACCCAAATCACCTCATTAGCATAACCTCAGGTGAGATCAAAAGGGGTTTCTGATGAATAATAGAAGATACTCTTATCGCTCAGGAAATTCCAAGGATTTTAGGAACTCTGTGCCAGGAACCAGGGATAAAGTCCAAATATATTTCTTCAGTTCAGTTCAGTTCAGTCGCTCAGTCGTGTCCGACTCTGTGCGACCCCATGAATCGCAGCACGCCAGGCCTCCCTGTCCATCACCATCTCCCGGAGTTCACTCAGACTCACGTTCATTGAGTCCGTGATGCCATCCAGCCATCTCATCCTCAGTCGTCCCCTTCTCCTCCTTCCCCCAATCCCTCCCAGCATCAGAGTCTTTTCCAATGAGTCAACTCTTTACATGAGGTGGCCAAAGTACTGGAGTTTCAGCTTTAGCATCATTCCTTCCAAAGAAATCCCAGGGTTGATCTTCTTCAGAATGGACTGGTATAATATATTTCTTAGTATACCATAACTATCATGCTTTTTAATGAGTATGTAAAAAGGTAATTTGATGTTATATCAACTTTCATGATATAATATGTGGTTAAAGCTATATAATATGAAAAATAAAGATTTATAAAATACTAAAACCAGGTAAAATTGAATTAAAGTGAGAAAATACAGTCATTTGAGTCAAAAATGCTATAGACATTTAAAACAGTCCTCCCAAGGAAAACAAATATCATATAACAACACTTCTATTTGGAATCTAGAAAAATGGTACAGATGAACTTATCTGTAAAGCAGAAACAGAGTCACAGCTGTAGAAAACAAGCTTACGGTTACCAGGTGTGGCAGGGCGGGGGCAGCGATGAGTCGAAAGATTGGGATTTATATATACATATATACACACTATTCTGTACAAAATGGGCTTCCCTGGTGACTCAGTGGTAAAGAATCTGTCTGCAATGCAGGAGACCTGGGTTCAGTCCCTAGGTTGGGAAGATCCTCTGGAGAAGGGAATGGCAACCCATACTCCGTTATTCTTGCCTGGAGAACCCCATGGACAAAGGAGCTTGGTGATCTATAGTCCAAAGAGTTGGCCGTGACTAAGTGACTAACACACCACATAAACAGGTAACTATGAGAATATCTACTGTATAACCCAGGGAGCTCTACTCAGTGCTCTGTTGTTGGGAACATTAGGAAAGAAATAGAAAAGAGAGTGGATAAAGGTATACGTAAGACTGATTCACTTTGCTGTATATCAAGAAACTAACAAACATTGTAAAGCAACTATATACTCCAGTAAAAATTAATAAAACCAACAAAAAACAAGTTCTCTCATTCCCTTTTCTTCTTTTTAAAAAATATAGGTAGCCCCAACAATATATCATCCAGATCTCTCAGTGAAGCACAGATAAATTCACAGAAAATGAACCGATACAGCACTATTTAATTAATGCTATTTATTTGAGGTAATGTGCCCAGCTACAGCACAATTACCTGGAGTGGTTTTTAAACATGCAGGTTCCCAGCAGGCTCTGGGCCCCAGGAATCTTGATTTCACCAGTATCCCTAATAATGTGATGCACACAGAGTTTAAAAGCTACTGATTGAAGGAATTGAAAATAACAACATGGATTGTATTCTGGATAAACTGTTATAGATCTAATTAAATTATACTAGAAAGAATATTTTACAGTTAAATGTCATTGAATAAAATAACAAAATGTAAGTGAGAGTTAAGAAAATGTTTGCTTGGTGATATTTTTGCCTCAGTTTCTGTTTGTGTCCAGTGTCTTTGTCTATTCCTTTCCCATGAATGAAGATTTTAGTTTATGTATCAGCTTCCCTGGTGGCTCAGAGGTTAAAGTATCTGCCTCCAATGCGGGAGACCCAGGTTCGATCCCTGAGTCGGGATGATCCCCTGGAGAAGGAAATGGCAACCCACTCCAGTATTCTTGCCTGGAGAACCCCATGGATGGAAAAGCCTAGTAGGTTACAGTCCTTGGGGTCGCAAAGAGTCGGACACGACTGAGCAACTTCACCTCACCTCACCTCACCTTAGAAGTATTAGTCAAAATGTCTAAATCAGCTTGGTTAAAACTGCATGAGGCAATCCAGACAAGATAAACAGGTATCTATGCTTAAGTGCTTAATAGACACAAGTTAGTGAAAACAAGTGTTTTGTCAATAACTACCACCTTTTCTTTTAAGAAAATTCTTTAATGTAAAATGTTTTCATTTTTTATGAAAGAAAACTAAGTATTTCACAGAAACCTTAATTAAACTTCATTTTGTACAGTCTTCTTTCTTTTTCTAGAAACATCTTTGTCCTAGCTTCAGCTTTTCTATTTTGAAAGGTTTCAAAAATGTCTTCTTTCTTATTTTGGTAGGGAATAATATGTTGAATCCGTACTGAGTACATGGATTACATATCCAGAAGAGGAACAGGTCCAGCTAAGCAACTCTTTTTCTTCTTTGTTGGATATCAGTGTAGGTTCTAATGAGCTCAGTCTCCTGGGGAGCATTTTAATGGTTTTTTTTTTCACCTCCCCTGATGACCATGTTTATGCTAAGTTTTGATACAGTAGACAAGACTTGTGTAGTAATTAGCATTCAAATGGACCACTGATTTCCCTTTCCTGAGTGGGTCTATTTCCAGGTTTAGAAATGGTTTAGAAATGGGTTAGAGCTTATAATAATCAAGACATATTAACAATTCAAATGTTAAATTAAAAATACAAGATACCAGGGTGCAAAAAAGAAGCATCACCCTTGTCACAGATTTGTTAAACCACTCAATGGGAACAAAATAATGAAGAGGGCAAACTTTCATGGCTAATGGTCTATGAGCAAATGTGAGTGTAGCAGCAAGAAGAATAAAATGCTAAGTACAAGGTCTAAGCAATATTGAACAGTGGAATATGCTGGGGGTTTTTTTAGGTTTAAAACTTCTCAGTGTCTTTAATTGTCTTCTATGTAGTCATTTGATAAAATTCAAGGAAGAGAAAAATGAGATAAAAATTCAGTGTACCTGCTTGATAGCTATTTTAGGATATTTTAGGGATTCATCTGATGACATTAATAAGGAGTTGGCAATTATTCCAGACCAACACTGGAGATCACAATTATTTTACAAGTTCCTTAAAAATTGTCATAGTTTCTGAAAACATTTAACATTTTATATAGTAACATCGGGGGACACAGAAACCCTTCAAAATCTTATGAAATCCTTGTGCCTTAACAGTACCATCCTTAGAGAAATGCACATCTATTCATACAAGCAATAATACTGTTTCTGATCATTAAATTAAAAAGATGTAATAAAGAGTAGAGTGACTTTACACTTCAAGTTTTCAATGAATAATAGTCATTGAATTCATGTGTATATATATATATATATATATATATAATTGGTCTAACTATGATTTTCCTTTTTTTCTAAGTATATGCTTATATTGAATGGTTAAAAATTAATAAAATAAAGAACCTGAATAAAATCATACACTTAAAAAGTTGATTTTACAATATATCACCTTCTCAAACACTTACAATATAATAAAAGGATAACAGTTGGTGAACTATAATCTACCAGATTTTCAGAATATCAAAATAGTCATTATTATTCACATCTACAAATGAATGGGAAAGCAGAAGAAATTAAACTCACAGTATTTTATTTAAATAACTAGTTTTGCTATATTTATGCTCTACACAAATAACATGAATATATTTTTAGCACAATTAACCAAATACCCTTGAGCCTAGTTTCCTGTTCATGGCTTTAGGCTGGTTAATGTGAAATTTAATTTGTGCTAATCTTCTCAAAGTTAGCCAAGTGTGAAATACACTGTACGTTGGATTTATCCAACGTACAGTAGCATTGAATTGATGTAAAATTTTAGAAAATAATGTCTTAGAATTTTCTAATCAAAAGAAAAAGAAGTAACATCAATGATCCATTATTAGGGTTGAAACTATGCTACAATTATAAAGGGACAAAATGTCAAGGGTAGGCCAGTAGTCACTGTATATCACAAAGAGCTCTTAAAGTGAATTTATAAATTATAGTACTCTATTTAAAGACACAGCTGCAAATTATTTCTTTTTAAGCCGGAAGCCAAGAGTTGTGGAGAAATCACCTGAGTGTGGCCTGTTAACAACAACAAAAAATTCTGTTCTGGTCCCAGAAACTATCTAATCATGTAATTGTTCAAGATCAGAGGAGCTAAGGGAGCTTCCTCGGTGGCTCAGACAGTAAACAATCTACCTGAAATGCAGGAGATCTGGATTCAATCCCTGGGTTGGGGAAATCCCCTGGAGAAAGAAATGGCTACCCACTATGTATTCTTGCCTGGATAAGTCCATGACTAGAGGAGTCTGGCTGGCTACAGTCCATGGGGTTCCAAGAGCCCCATGACTGAGCGACTAACACTTTCCAGCTAGTCAGGATAGAAGGAAAATAATGTAATATATTTTTACCTGGCTAATACAAATTTTATCAATAAAGTTTTTAATAAATTACAACACAGGACTTTCCAGGTAGCATTATTGGTAAAGAACCAGGCTGCCAATGGATGATATGTAACAGATGTGGGTTCCATCCCTGGTTCAGGAAGATCCCCCAGAGGAGTGCATGGCAACACACTGTAGTCTTCTTGCCTGGAGAATTCCATAGACAGAGGAGCCTGGTGGGCAACAGTCCACGGGGTCACACACAGTCAGACGCAGGTGCACAACTAACACTGCTATTACTAGAAGAGTCAAAATTTGGAGTTTCTCTTCTGTATAGGAACTGTCCTGACTCTCTTCAAAGTATAAAATATGGAGGACTCTTTCTATTTAGAGAAGTCTGTGAAACCATTTAGGTGTCCAACCTAGTTACATACCTACTTCCTCAAAAATGATTTAGTGGCACAGATAAATAACTTTTAAATGCACAGTAGGTGGTAAAAAAAAAAAATGGGTGTAGTATACAATTTGTATTCTAAATGCACAGGGCTATTACACTGAAAGAAAATTCTACAAAACACTTAATGGATTTAACTTGAAAAGGAGTAATGATGTGAAAAAATATATAGGAGAAGAAGCAAATTGCATGCAATAAGGCAGAAAATAAAATTCAGTGAGATTTAGGTTTGTACAAACAGAGTTATCTCAAACAAGTCACTCAGTTTGCATTCTTTTGGGGGAACGCAAAACAGAGCTACGGAAAGTAAGGGTTGAATAACTTGATCATACAAAATTAAAATATACATTTGTGTGCATGTGCATCTATTTAGGTACATGATACTGAAAGCCATATACCCAGGGATCAAACCCAGGTCTCCTGCATTGCAGGCAGACGTTTTTCCCTCTGAGTCACAAGAGAAGTCCTAGTTTAACAATATACCAGCATTTAAAAGAGATGAAAGGCAAATAAAGGGGAAAATCATTTCAAATAACTCATAGTAACCTATTATTCGATGATGAGCTCAATATGTTCAGTTAAAATGCACAAAATTTCTTTGAAATTTAAAATGCTATCAAGTATAAGGTACTATGAGACATAATACATTACATGGCAAAGGCAGAAAAATTTATGAATTGTGAAAACAATTTTATTCTTTTATGTGATTGTGAATACACATTTGTGGAACAAATAAATATGTTTTCTTCCTGTATGAAGACAATGGTATGAAACTATTTTTAATATAATGAGTACTTTATTTCTTATGGAAGATAGTCAAACCAGATATAAAAAGATAGGTGGGAAAAAATTATTTAGTTATATTTAGGATGCTTTTATTGCTTTTATTTATAAGAGAAAGACTTGGAAAAAAGAAAAGAAAAATTCACAGGTTAATTAAAACAATAACTTTATTTCCTAATTTAAAAAGAGCTACAAATTTCAAATTTACCTTGTAATAGATGCAAAAATTTCTTCATAATTTGAAACACTGCAGTCTAATTTGTCCAAAAAAGATGTTGAAAAATGTAACACTCATACCTTTTAGAATAAAAAACACACTCAATAATCTACATCAGAGAACTTTCTAGATAAACTGGCTGGTTGGAATACTTTTCTCTTTTGATCATAATTAGAAAAATAATGTATGATAGCAAAATGGTCAATAGTTAGCTATGGCTGTACTTTTATTATCTTCATAATTATCCCTATGTATTATGAAGCTGTTGACAAGTTATTTATAAATAACTGTGTAGTAATTGTGTAATTGTCTAGTTTAACAAGTGATTCAGAGTCTCATCATTAAATATGTGTGATTTCGTGATCTATCTCTTCTAGACAGAGTAATATATATGCAATATATCTTCTCAGGCATGGCTCCAAGTTTTTTTTTTTTTTTAATTGCAACTTTTCTTTACCCATTTAAATTCTATCATCTTTCAAAGACTTTCATTGAGTTTCACCTCCTTTATGAACCACTTTCTATATTTTTTAGCCAACACTGATTATTTTATTTCTGATTATCCAGATTGCCTTTCTGCAATACTTATTGATTCATCAGAAATATTAGGAGGAAGTCTAGGGTTTAAATTTACAATCAAGTGGTAGAAGAAATCTGCTTAAATAAAATTGATAAACCAGAAATTTGAAAAGAAAAAGATATTTAATGGCATAAAATGTGACAAAGGAGATCATAAAGTCAATAGACAATATTTAGAGAAAATTTTTTTCAACACAATGATGTAAGATTCAGTTCAGTTCAGTTCAGTCACTCAGTCATGTCCGACTCTTTGCTGCTGCTGCTAAGTCACTTCGTCGTGTCTGACTCTTTGCGACCCCATGAATCACAGCACGCCAGGGCTCCCTGTCCATCACCATCTCCCGGAGTTCACTCAGACTCACGTCTATCGAGTCCGTGATGCCATCCAGCCATATCATCCTCAGTCATCCCCTTCTCCTCCTGCCCCCAATCCCTCCCAGCATCAGAGTCTTTTCCAATGAGTCAACTCTTCACATGAGGTGGCCAAAGTACTGGAGTTTCAGCTTTAGCATCATTCCTTCCAAAGAAATCCCAGGGCTGATCTCCTTCAGAATGGACT
>SJYX01011650.1:161629-184099 GCA_006410675.1 Oreotragus oreotragus
GCTCAGCTTTCTTCACAGTCCAACTTTCACATCCATACATGACCACAGGAAAAACCATAGCCTTGACTAGGCGGACCTTAGTCGGCAAAGTAATGTCTCTGCTTTTGAATATACTATCCAGGTTGGTCATAACTTTTCTTCCAAGGAGTAAGCGTCTTTTAATTTCATGGCTGCAGTCACCATCTGCAGTGATTTTGGAGCCCAAAAAAATAAAGTCTGACACTGTTTCCACTGTTTCCCCATCTATTTCCCATGAAGTGATGGGACCGGATGCCATGATCTTCGTTTTCTGAATGTTGAGCTTTAAGCCAACTTTTTCGCTCTCCTCCTTCACTTTCATCAAGAGGCTTTTTAGCTCCTCCTCACTTTCTGCCATAAGGGTGGTGTCATCTGCATATCTGAGGTTATTGATATTTCTCCCGGCAATCTTGATTCCAGCTTGTGTTTCTTCCAGTCCAGCGTTTCTCATGATGTACTCTGCATATAAGTTAAATAAGCAGGGAGACAATATACAGCCTTGACGTACTCCTTTTCCTATTTGGAACCAGTCTGTTGTTCCATGTCCAGAACGTGGTCCACTGGAGAAGGGAATGGCAAGCCACTTCAGTATTCTTGCCTTGAGAACCCCATGAACCAAGAGCCCAGAATGGGGTTAAACACTTTATCCCAAGATGAGAAATGTTGGAGGAAATCCAACCTTGTCAAATTATTTTTTAAAAATGATGTCTGCAAAGCACCAGCCACTCTGCTCAGTTATGAAGATAAGAAGTTAATTAAGACATAGTCTGTGTCCTCAAACAACACACACTCTGATGTGGAGTTGTAGTTATTTTTCAGTTGCTCATTCATATCTGACACTTTACAACCTCATGGACTAGAGCACATCAGGTGTCTCTGTCCTTCATCATCTCCCAGAACCTGCTCAAACTCATGTCCGTTGAGACGGTGATGTCATCCAACCATCTCTTCCCCTGTCGTCCCCTTCTTCTCCGGCCTTCAATCTTTCCCAGCATCAGGGTCTTTTCCAATGGGTCAGCTCTGCATCAGGTGGCCAACATATTGGAGCTTCAGCTTCAGCATCAGTGTTTCTAATGAATATTCAGGACTGATTTCCTTTAGGATTGAAATCAGTCCTGAAATTGAAATTGAAATCAGGATTGACTGATTTGATCTCCTTGCAGTTCAAGGGACTCTCAAGAGTCTTTTCCAATACCACAGTTCAAAAGCATCAATTCTTTAGTGCTCAGCCTTCTTTATGATCCAAATCTCATATCCATACATAACTACTGGAAAAACCATAGCTTTGACTATATGGACCTTTGTCAGCAAAGTAATGTCTCTCTTTTTTTAATATGCTGTCTAGGTTGGTAACAGCTTTTCTTCAAAGGGGCAAGCATCTTTTAATTTCAAGGCTGCAGTCACCATCTGTAGTGATTTTGGAGCCCAAGAAAATAAAGCTTGTCACTGTTTCCATTGTTTCCCCATCTATTTGACATGAAGTGATTGGACTGGATGTCAAGATGTTAGTTTTTTGAATACTGAGTTTTAAGTCAGGTTTTTCACTTTTTCACTTTCATTAAGAGGCTCTTTAGTTCCTCTTTGGTGTCTGCCATAAGAATGGTGTCATCTGCTTATCTGAGGTTATTGATATTTCTCCCTGCAATCTTTATTACAGCTTGTGCTTCACCCAGCTTGGCATCTCACATGATGTACTCGATATATAAGTTAAATAAGCAGGGTTCAATAAGTTAAATATACTGCCTTGATGTATTTCTTTCCCAGTTTTGAACTAGTCTCTTGTTCCATGTCTGCTTCTAACTTTTGCTTCTTGACCTGCATACAGGTTTCTCAGGAGACGGTTAAGGTAGTCTGGTATTCCCATTTCTTGAAGAATTTCCCACAGCTTGTTGTGACTCACACAGTCAGAGGCTTAGAGGCTTTAGCATAGTCAATGAAACAAAAGTAGATATTTTTCTGAAATTCTCTTGCTTTTTCTTATGATCCAGTGAATGTTGGCAATTTGATCTCTGGTTCCTTTGCCTTTTCTAACATCTGGAAGTTTTCAATTCATATATTATTGAAGCCTAGCTTAGAGGATTTTAAGCACAACCTTGCTAGCATGTGAGATGAGTGCAATTGTGTGGTAGTCTGAACATTCTTTGGTATTGATCTTCTTTGGGATTGGAATGCAAACTGACTTTTTCCCATCTTGTGGCCACTGCTGAGTTTTCCAAATTTGCTGACATACTGAGTGCAGCATTATCACAGCGTTATTGCTTAGGATTTGAAATAGCTCAACTGGAATTCCATCACCTACACTAGCTTTGTTTGTAGTGATACTTCCTAAGGCCCACTTGATTTCACACTCCAGGATGACTGGCTCTAGGTGAATGATCACACCATCATGGTTATCTGGATCATTAAGATCTTTTTTTTTTTTTTTCTTTTTACAGTTCTTCTGTGAATTATTGCCACTTCTTAAAATCTTTTGTTACTGTTAGGTCCATAACGTTTCTGTCCTTTATTGTGTCTATCTTTGCATGAAATTTTCCCTTCCCTTAGTATCTCTAAGTTTCTTGAAGAAATCACTAGTCTTTCCCATTCTATTGTTTGCCTCCCTTTCTTTGCATTCTTTGTGTAGGAAGCCTTTCTTATCTCTCCTTGCTATTTTTTGGAATTCTGCATTCAGATGGGTATATCCTTCTTTTTCTCTTTTGCCTTTCACTTTTTAAAAATCTTTTTCCTCATCTATTTGTAAGGCATTCATTCAACCATTTTTCCTTTTTGCATTTCTTTTTCTTGGGGGTGGTTTTGATCACTGCCTCCTGTACAATGTTAGGAACCTCAATCCATAGTCCTTCTGTCCTTAGTTCTTCAGGCATTCTCTCTATCAGATATAATCCCTTGATGTGGAGTAGAGATAAGTAGCTCTGACTATAGAGCACCATGATATCAAACGAACAAGACAAGAGAGGATATCTGACAAAGGTTAAAGACATAAGAAGATATTTGATAAAGGGTTAATATCCATTATATATAAAGAACTCATACAGCTCAATACTATACACACACAAAAATAAGTAACCAGTAATGGCCAGAGGATATAAATAGATAGTTTTCCAAAGAAGACATACAGATGGCTAATAAGCATGTGAAAAGCTGCTTACCTTGACAGATTATCAGGGAAATGCAAATCAAAACCACAGTGAGATATCACCTCATATCTGTCGGAGTGGCTATTATCAAAAGAACAAAAAATTAAAATTAAAAAGATTGTGTGGAAAAAAAGAACACTTCTACATTATTTGTGAGAATGTAAATTGGTTCAATTCCTATGGAAAACATCATATAAGTTCCTCAAAAAATTAAAAATACCATATGACCCAGCAATCCCACTTCTGAGTATTTATCCAAAGAAAAGGAGACAATAATTCAAAAGATTTATGTACCCCTCTGTTAACTGCTATAACCAACATATGGAAACAACATTAATATCAATCAATGATGAATGGATAAAGATATGGTATATACATACAGTAGAATACGACTCAGCCATAAAAAAGAATGAAATCTTGCCTTTTGCAACAGCATGGGGCGATGTTGAAGGTATTATGCTAAGTGAAATAAGTCAAACAGAGAGAGACAAATATACAGTATGATTTCTGTCATGTGCGGGATTTGGAAAAAACAAAACCAGCAAAACAAAACTCATAGATAAAGAGAACAGATTGGTGGTTGACAGAAAGAAGGAGCATTGAAGGGTGGGCAAAATAGTCACCCATTTTGATCAAGAGGTACAACTTCTAAGATATAAAATAAATAAGTCATGGGGATGTTAAAAAAAAAGATATGCAAGGGAATGCAATACTTAGGTAAAAAAATCAACAAGATTGCAATAATAGAGCATTAATTACAATAAATAGATTTAGATCTTGTGAAATAAATTATGGCAGAAGTATCAAGAATATAGAAGACAAGGAAGCCAATTAGAAAAAAATGATGTGCAACTGAAGAGTGAATTTCTTTAGACTTAATGGAAAACACTCTGATGCTGGGAAAGGTTGAATGCAAGAGAAGAGCATGACAGAGTATGAGACGGATGGCATCTTCGATTTAGTGTACATGAGCTTGAGCACGCTGCAGGGAATAGGGAAGGACCAGAAAGCCTGGCATGCTGCAGTCCATGGTGTCACAAAGAGTCGGACAGGACTGAGTGGCTGGACAACAACAGCAACAGATATTAAGGAGGTCTTGGATGATTCAAGTAGAAATGTTTTTGTAATTCCTGGTTTAAAAAAGGGAAATTGAGAATCCAACAAAAAAGAGATGATAGTTGATGGAGAAAGGTGACAAAGCAGCCAGAAGGGGATTGAATCAAAGCCCAGGTGGAGGTTTTGCTTTGGGTTTGGGGACACTCCTTCCACTAATAAGGATGGAGGGAGAAGAAGATGCCTATTCTCATTTATGGCAAGTCTGCAAATCTCATCAAGCAATAGTGCAGAGAAAGTAAAGAGCTACAAGAAGAACTGCTTATTATTTATTGGTGCTTATGCCAGATAATGTTTATCTAACCCACATCTTATAAGCCACCTTCTATATTCTGAATATCAGACAGTTGTTTAGATAGCTCACCACTTGCCTTTACTCTGAAGGCACATTTATTTTACAGTGAGGCTGAACTTCAATCACTCTGAAATAAGACAAAAGGAGGTCCGTTTAATGAAACTGGAACACTGAGACACAAGGAACCTTTAATGAGATGGTGATATCTTCACACAGTGTCACTGATGGCAATGATATACCTCTTATCAAAGTTTTTTTGAGGGAACATTTTTGAAAGAAAAATCCCAAAGCACAGTGAAAATGAAGTCACAAAAGAAATTGAACTATGTGTGTATTGGTGGTGGTTGGGGTAAGGAGACATTTCTGTCTTAGTAAAGGTGGGATAGGGGAGGCTGATTGCATTGAACTCTCCTTCCTTTCAGGGTCATTATTCCTCCAACAACAACCTGAGTCTGGGACTTTGTTTATTCTCCTGTAGAGAAATCTTTCTCTAGAGTACAGGACCAGTTCTTGCATAGAAAAGAACAACTGTCATTTTTCACATGGCCCCCCAAACAGCTCTGGCAGTAGAATATCAGAGAAGCAAGGCCCTCAACACCTGGTTAGGTTGATATACTAGTGCTGAAGCCAGATTGCTGATAGAAATGTTATTGGCCCAATGCCTAAAATTCATGGAGTACAAGAAGTAGTCCAAGAAGCAGAATCTTGAGGAGGACCAACATGCAAGGTCATGCCAGTCACCCTTGAGGGAACTGTCTGATGAGGCTATTTAGGGTCCTTATGGAAGGCAACATGACGCAACCAGTGAAGCCAGAGAGTTGTGGGGCATCTAGGGAAATGTCCTGATTAGAAGAGGAAGTTAGAGGATGTGTTTTTTATAGGAAGAAGATAGCCTATAAACCCACTAAAGTTTCCAAAGAAATCACCCAGGGTGAAATGGAAAAATTACCCATTGTTCAATTTTCTCTACATAGCTGGGTGTTTGGCATCATATATAGGAAATAGATAGACAATGGTTTCCATTTTCATCTTGATGTGAACTGTCCTACAGACAGGACTAAAATGTGGGAATAAAATATTTTAACCAGTAGTTTAATTCTTGGCATTAAAGGAATCCTAACAAAATTATCTGTGTCCTTTCAACCATATGCTAGAATTATCATAAGGTTTTTTCGTATCCCCCCTTCTTCCTGATGGATAGTAGGAAGAAACAATCAAACTAGTTCATGAGGACCTTATATGCTTCTACTGGACAGCTGTAGGAATAACTTTTAAAAGTTAACCCATAAGCCTATATTTTAAAAAATAGGACACATTATGGATGCATTTGAACGAAAAGTGAAAGCAAATACTATTAAGCAATGTCTATACAAAGCCACAAACCTCAAGAGTGTACACTTAAAAAAAAAAAAATCCTGAGTTGGGGTATTCAGGGTGGCCTCTACACAGATGAGCTTTCTAAATGTTCCTTCAGCCTTGGGGACAATCATAGAGAGAAAAAACAGAATTTTTATGGAGTATCCTGGCTTCTAAACACCCCCGTGTTCCTGATTCATAATGCAGGGTGATGAATCCCCTGGGAAAATAACAGTACACAATGTATTTTGTCAAGAACACACCGTGGTCTGTCTGTTGCTCTTGTCATGTCTTGTCCTACTATGTTTTAATTCATCATTTAGGAAGGAAGTTCAGAAAGACAGAGCAACCCACAGAAACTCTTTGTTCATATCATTGGCTCAGGATTTTGTATGGGTATGTATACACACACAAATACACACACACACACACACACAAGTGCTTTGAGACACAAAGGAAAAAGCAGCTCTACTGCTGCTATATATTTCTATTAAGGATACAATCAAAATTTATCGAAGCATTTCAGAATTCTTCCAATTAAGATTTCATATACTTCTCTCTGTAATGTATTTGTTTCTTTCCTGACTTTTCAGGAGTATTTTTAAATGAAGGTTATCATGATTATAGTGTGAAATAGCAACTTTCTTCTATTTCAGCCTTATTTATCCTACTCAGAGCCATTTCTAGGCTATAGTCCAAAATAGCCTCTAACCACTGAAGCTGTTCAATGAAGTGTATCAGAAAGCAATCCTTGAAACAGCTCTCAAAATATGTGTTCTTCCTTCATTTGAACATAGTTGCATGCCAGTCATCAGCAAAGTAATTAAAATCCTGCCAGGATCAAAGAACGTGCCCTGCTACAGCTTTTGACAATCTATAAAAACATTTCCCCATCTCCTTTTGTTAAGGTCCTGGCAACCTACACTCCAGCAATATCCAAGAATCTACTTATGCTCTTTATAGATCTTAATTTGTTTCCCAATAGATGTCAACAATTTTTTTTTTCTATAAAGTGCATGCTGTGTTTCCAGTTTTCGCCATTTCTCAGTATTCCCTCATCATTGTGTAAAGCACCTGTCTTAACAACTTTACTATTCTACCTTTCATCTTGGATGTACATATATTTGACGTTAATATTTTCATTGAGGTTACACTGCTTGAGGACTTGTCGTGAACTCCTATTTATTGTGTACATCAATTATTTTTATGAGTTCTCCCTCTGGTAATAATATAACCCTTTGCAGATTTTTCTGGTGCAATCTATTGAGTCCAGATACACTTTAATAGGAGCTTTCTTGACTTAATCAGAGAATACAGAGCTGAGGGAGGTAGACAGCCCCTTTCTGGATTATTCTGCCTTCTCATCAATAATTGAAAAGACCAGCTAAGTCATTTTCCATATTCTCTCCAAACGCTTTTCCTCCCCTCTGAATGCAATTGACATGTAACTCATATCATTTTACTCAAGATTTTTGAAGTTTTGGGGGGCTCTGAGCCCAGCTGTGTGACAGAGTATCAAGAAGCAAAGGAAACAACTTCCCTGAATCCAAATCTAGTTGTGAGTGCAAAGAGACACATAGAATTGTTTCAGATAAAATAAGTAATTCAAACAAAAATATGTCAGCTGAAAAACATAGGTAACTGAGGCAAACTTAACGTTTGTTTTAAATTATGTGAGTAGTTGCTTACATTTAGCACTTTGTCTACAATTAAATCAAAGAAGGCAATGGCACCCCACTCCAGTACTCTTGCCTGGAAAATCCCATGGATGGAGAAGCCTGGTAGGCTGTAGTCCATGGGGTTACTAAGAGTCGGAAACGACTGAGCGACTTCACTTTCACTTTTCACTTTCATGCACTGGAGAAGGAAATGGTAACCCACTCCAGTGTTCTTGCCTGGAGAATCCCAAGGATGGGGGAGCCTGGTGGGCTGCCATCTATGGGGTCACACAGAGTCGGAAACGGCTGAAATGACTTAGCAGCAGCTACAGTTAAATTCTGTATCACTAGCAATGTTCCCGGAGAAGGCAATGGCACCCCACTCCAGTACTCTTGCTGGAAAATCCCATGGACAGAGGAGCCTGGTGGGCTGCAGTCCATAGGGTCACTAAGAGTCAGACACAACTGAGTGAATTCACTTTCACTTTTCATTTTCATGCACTGGAGAAGGAAATGTCAACCCACTCCAGTGTTCTTGCCTGGAGAATCCCAAGGACGGGGGAGCCTGGTAGGTCTATTGGGGTCGCACAGAGTTGGACATGACTGAAGCGACTTAGCAGCAGCAGCAGCAGCAGCAATGTTCCATTCTCACAATTTCTGCTGCTGCTGCTAAGTCACTTCAGTCGTGTCCGACTCTGTGTGACCCCATAGATGGCAGCCCACCAGGCTCCCCCATCCCTGGGATTCTCCAGGCAAGAACACTGGAGTGGGTTGCCATTTCCTTCTCCAATGCATGAAAGAGAGGACAGACTGAGCGACTTCACTTTCACAGCGTATACATCCATCAAATCATACATTGTTCGCTTTAAATATTTTACAATTTTAGCATTATACTTCATTAAAGCTGAAAAAAGCCTAGCTACAAAAAGGTGAATGAAGGGGGTATGGGGACCCTAATAAATTNCATTACTTTGCCGACAAAGGTCCGCCTAGTCAAAGCTATGGTTTTTAGATGTGTATAAGAGACAGGAGTACTGGGGTGGGGTGCCATTGCCTTCCCCGCTCACAATTTCTAGGGCCTGGTAAAACGTATTTGAAAGTTCTTTGCCACCTAGGATTTAGGCTAACCCCACAACTCCAGCATTACTTTAGATTTCTAATGTATTTCTAATCATTGCCTCTCAATGTTCAGTTCAGTTCAAATCAGTCACTCAGTCATGTATGACTCTTAACAACCCTGTGAATTGCAGTACACCAGGCCTCCCTGTCCATCACCAACTCCTAGATTTTACTCAAACTCATGTCCATTGAATCGGTGATGTGATCCAACCAACTCATCCTCTGTCATCCCCTTCTCCTCCTGCCCTCTATATTTCCCAGCATCAGGGTCTTTTCAAATGAGTCAGCTCTTTGCATCAGGTGGCCAAGGTATTGGAGTTTCAGCTTCAGCATCAGTCCTACCAATGAACATCCAGGACTGATCTCATTTAGGATGGAATGGTTGGATCTCCTTGCAGTCCAAGGGACTTTCAAGAGTCTTCTCCAACACCACAGTTCAAAAGCATCAGTTCTTCTGCACTCAGCTTTCTTTATAGTCCAACTCTCACATCCATACATGACTACTGGAAAAACCATAGCCTTGACTAGACAGACCTCTGTTGGCAAAGTAATGTCTCTGCTTTTGAATATGCTGTCTAGGTTGGTCATAACTTTCCTTCCAAGGAGTAAGCGTCTTTTAATTTCATGGCTGCGATCACCATCTGCAGTGATTTTGGAGCCCCCCAAAATAAAGTCAGCCACTGCTTCCACTGTTTCCCCATCTATTTCCCATGAAGTGATGGGACTGGATGCCATGATCTTAGTTTTCTGAATGTTGAGCTTTAAGCCAACTTTTTCACTCTCCTCTTTCACTTTCATCAAGAAGCTCCTTAGCTCTTCTTCACCTTCTGCCATAAGGGTGGTGTCATCTGCATATCTGAGGTTATTGATATTTCTCCCTGCAATCTTGATTCCAGCTTGTGCTTCTTCCAGCCCAGCTTTTCTCAAGATGTACTCTGCATAAAAGTTAAATAAGCAGGGTGACAATATACAGCCTTGACGTACTTCTTTTCATATTTGGAACCAGTCTGATGTTCCATGTCTAGTTCTAACTGTTGCTTCCTGACCAGCATACAGGTTTCTCAAGCAGCAGGTCAGGTGTTCTGGTATTCCCATCTCTTTGAGAATTTTCCAGTTTATTGTGATCCACACAGTCAAAAGCTTTGGCATAGTCAATAAAACAGAAATGTCTGACAGAACATGGTCCACTGGACAAGGGAATGACAAACCACTTCAGTATTCTTATCTTGAGAACCTCATGAACAGTATGAAATGGCAAAAAGATAGGACAATGAAAGATGAACTCTCAACTTTACTATCAGTGTATTGATCTGAAATACATTCTTGCTCATTTATAGAGTTAAATATGACACTGAAAAACATGCTTAATCCTTCAACTCTTTCATTAGATGAGTCACAATACCATCTATAAAGTTTTAAGAAAAAATGAACTTTAAGATTTAAAAAGGGGATTCTCAGGTGGCTCTAGTGGTAAAGAACCCCCCTGCCAACGCAGGATACATAAGAGGTGCAGGTTCAATCCCTGGGTTGGAAAGATCCCTTGGAGGAGGGCACAGCAACCCACTCCAGTATTTTTCCAGTATTGTTGCCTGGAGAATCCCAAAGACAGGGGAACCTGGTGGGTCACACTTCATAGGACATGACTGAAGTGACTTAGCATGCATGCAAGACTTAAAAATTTTTTCTGAAGATGAAATAGCTTTTGCTTTCAATTTACTTGTAATTCTGCAGATCTGTTACACTATTTTTTTCTGGCATGATGATGTTTGGTTTTGTGTATATAGATGAAACTTTACCTTCTTAAGTCTTCTTCCTCCTCATTTACCCTCCTGATTATCATATTGTTACTCTGCTTTTCCCTTGAAATTACAAAAATGGAGAAAATTTGTGGACTAGCAGTTTGAAACTGTGGTAGCACAGTCCCATTTAGAGGCATGAACATGTATGCTTGTATGTGAGGGGTGGGGTGGAGGGATCGCAACCTTTTGGTTGTCAAACTAACTGTAATGACAGACATTTATTGGACAAGATTGACATATTAAAAAACCGTTATCTCTAATTATTAAAGTAATTTTGTTTTAAACATAAAAACACATGGTTTTGAGAAAAACTAAAAAACTAAAAGTTGAAGTGTGGGAAATTCAGGTCTTATATTCAAACTTCTCACTTTTCTCTACAAACGTAAACTCACTCTTTGAAGTGCCAAACCCTGATATTTTATTCTTTTCTACTTGCCTCTCAAACATTTTCTTCTCAGAAGGTCAATTCTTTAAAAATTATATTTCTCCAGAGAAGTTTCTTTGTCAAATCCATCCTGACACTAGAAGTTCTCCCCAGTTGCTGTCATTTTTCTAGAGGCAAAATGTAGTTATGTGCTGTGTCACCAATGACCCTTTCATGTTCGTTGATTTCTCTGAAAACATCAAGCTGCCTCAATAAACAAGCGCCATAGCTGACAGTACTCACATTACCTTTAGAAAAACTTTCAACTTCCTTTAGAAACACAACTACATTATCTCCAGTGTGCTATACCTCTCTTGTTAACATTTTCAACATCGTATTATCTTATTCTGCTGTGTACTATCATTTATTTTAAATTCTATATTGAGATAAGCAAAAATTATTTTTCTCTAAAAAATAACAATTATGACAACTTTTTTGTGTTTCACGAATTCCTTTTAAGAGTTGTCTTTATTTTTTAACTTGTAGCAATAACATTAACAATAGTCTGAGATATTAATGAGTTAATTTTACTTTTATAATGACTTTTTGGATTTCATGGATAGAACAATGAAAACTGCATTGATTGACAGTCAAATATCTACAATATACCAATACATAGAACATCAGGAACTTGTAAAATGTCTGTATATAACAATACTATAAGTCTAACACAAGAGTTTCGCTGATAATTAAAACTATATTTTCTTAAAATTTATTTTCACTGTGTAATACATGGTTGACATACACAATATCCCATGTTAGGATGGAATCTGTTACTCTTCCCTGCTCATTTTGAAGGTAGAGATCTTCAAGATGGTTTTACTCTATCACTTCCACATTCAAAAACCATCAGTGATTCTCCTTGTCCATAAGATGAACTTCGCGTTATATGATGTTCTCATCGCAGTTACCCGTAATCTGCATCTGTATTGTCCTCATGTTTGGAAAGTTTTATTCCAGCCGCAGTCTACCTAACTCCAGTGCAGAGTTTATGGCCATGCTCCTCCCTGAACTGCTGCCCTTAGTTAATGATTTCTTTATTTATCTAGCCAAAAAGTGTAGACCAACCACTAGATGCTTCATAATGTTCTCTAGGGAAGGAATACACGAACTGAGACCTAACCAGCCAGAGACCAGCATGTGGAGATAAACAGAAGAGTTGAGACTAGAATTATTGGGTTTCCCTGGCAGCTCAGATGGTAAAGAATCTGCCTCAGTGCAGGACACCAGGACTCAGTCCCCGGATTGGGAAGGTCCCCTGGAGGAGGGCATGGCAACCCACTCCAGTATTCTTGCCTGAAAAATCCCATGGAGAGAGGAGCGTGGCAGGCTAGAGTCCATAGGGTCACAAAGAGTCACACACGACTAAGTCTCAAAGCACAGAACAGGAGACTATAATAAACCAAGACAGCATCTAATTCAACAGCTTTAAGGTAAAGGAAGTTAGAATATTTGAGAAACAGAAAGAAAACAAGTGTAGTAGAAGCATAATATTTCAGGATGAAACAGGTTAAGAGACATAGACCTGGTAGGTAATAGTAATGAGTGTAGAAGAACACAGACCAAAAGTTGCTCAGAAAATAAATGAAACCACCTTTGTAGCAATATCAATCCAAATTAAATTTGTATGTCTTGTATGACCTTTGACTTAGCAATGCCTACCTCTCAGATACCCTAACACATATGTGACCAAAGTTTGGACAAAGTTATCATTGTAATATATTATGAAAAGATGAAAAGCAGCTCAGATATATCCATCAGTGGGGACCTAGGCAAATAAATTAAGGTACATTATACAGTAAGGTATTATGTAGCTGATAAATAATACAAAACTCTGCAGTGCTGTTATAAAAACAGCTCCAAGATACAATGTTAAGTGAAAAAAGCAAAATGCAAATTGTGTGATGCTATGATGCTTTTATATAAAAAAAGAGGAAAAATAAAAATACTATAATTCATTTTCTGTTGCTGCCATACAAATTAACACAGACTCAGCAGTTTAAAACAATATAAATTTATCATTTCATGGTTTTCGTAAACTTAGTCATGTTAGGGTCTCACAAAGATGAAATCAGTGTGTTGGGCATTCCAGTCTCTTGGGAGATTCTTGAAGGAAATGGCAACCCACTCCAGTACTCTTGCCTGGAAAATCCCATGGATGGAGGAGCCCAGTAGGCTACAGTCCATGGGGTCGCAAAGAGTCGGACACGACTGAGCGACTTCACTTCACTTGGGACAGGTACACTTCAAACTCGATCAGGTTGTTGGCAGAACGATTTTCCCTATGATCATAGGACTGGGGTCTCTATTTTCTTGTTGGTTTTTGGCTGGGAGTTCTTTTCATCTCCAGAGGCCACTCACATTCCCAGTGTAAGAAGGCAAGTGAAGTTGCTCAGTCATGTCCGACTTTTTGCGACCCCATAGACTGTAGCCTACCAGGCTTCTCCATCCATGGGATTCTCCAGGCAAGAATACTGGAGTGGGTTACCATTTCCTTCTCCAGGGGATCTTCCCGAACCAGGGATCGAACCTGGGTCTCCTGCATTGGAGGCAGATGCTTTAACTCTGAACCACCAGGGAAGCCCATAAGAAGGCAGGCGATCTTCAAACCAGCAATGGCTACTTGGTTCTTCTCACTCTTCAAATCTCTCATTTCCCATCTGCCTCACTCTCTGCTTTCCTCTCTGTGATTTACTTTTATGCTTTCCTCTTCTGTTTTAAAGGGTTTTGTGACCTCAGACCCAGAATAATCAAAGATAATCTCCCTATTTTAATGTTAGCTGATTAGTAACCTTAATTACATTTGCTAAATCCCCACAGTAGTCACTAGATTAGCATTTGGTTAAAAACCAGGGGACCTAAATCCGATGGGACATCTTTAGAATTCTGCTTTCTACAGATATATTCCTGTGTGCTTTTGATATTCAAACTGAAGCTCAATTTACATTTAAAAAAAAAGAAAATGTAATAACAGTGGCAACCTGGGGGTATATGTGTGTACTAGTGTGGAGAGGAAAATGACACTGAAAATGGAGAAAGGCATAGAAAGATTCTAATATTCTTGTAGTCATGTTTAGACCATGTAACAATATAAGTAATATAGCATATGAGATTTTTAAAGCATCACATAACTAGCCAAACCATATTTAAAACANTTTTTTTTTTTTTCCCCTCCTGTTTTATTCAAGACTCTTTTTTTTAAGCCTGTATAAAAACATAAGTATAAATCTGCATAGTAAATAGAATTCTTCTTGCTCAGACTATTGCTTTGTTATTTGAGGTCCCAGCTGGGTCAATAATCATCCTTTGGGGAGAAAGCTCAATATTTTTCCAATTCATGTAAGCTAACACAGGCGATGCCATCAGAGGCTTTACATCTTTTTTATGCCCTTCAAATGTTATGACTTTGCATGGGCTTTTCTGAGATGATTAATGACAGGTGTGACTGGGAGAAGTAATTATAGGGAGTGACTGGAAGTTTAAGACTTTGGGGATGAAAGTAAATGATAGGAACATGAAAGTTTCAGCAATGAAGTCAACTTGTGACAGGCACAACATGCTCATTATGGAAATTTTGAAGTAGAATAAAGATCTGAAAAGTAAGTTTGAAATGGAAAAATGATTTAATCATTAACCTCTTTACTGGGGAGACTAAAGGCATATCCTGTGTTGAAAGCACTTGTGATTTGGAAGGCTAATTATTCATACTCCTACAATTATATTCTATTTCATGCCTAAGCTCTTCGTACATTCTCAGGGACTGTACAGTTTTCTCTGGTTTTGAGGTTTTGAAGGTGGTTTCTCACATGGTTTGGAAATTCTAAATGAAACACTCAAATAATTTAATTTTTTACTAGTCCTTTATAGGCATCAAATTAGCTTATGTGAAGAAGCCTTGTAGAGGGACCAAGAGCATTTCCAAGCATCTGTTGACTTTCTTCTTGGTTGGTCCTTTGGTAACACTGAAAATTTAATTAGATTATAAACATCTGAAAAGCAAAACTCATATTTTATATACTATTTATCAAGCAGCATCTAGCTTTGTGCTTCACAAATGATAGCTTTAAGATGACTGTATAGGTGTATGTTACAGTCCATGGGGCCCGAAGAGTCAGATACAACTTAGAGACTGAACAAGAAAAACATGGAATGAACAACTGGCAAGATCATGGATTCCTTCGAAGAAACGAAGGAATTGAGTAGCATATCTGAGCATTAACTTTGGACAAATGAGTTTTAATGATTTCAAAACAAAATTATTTTATCTATTTGAATTTGCAAAGTAAAGGGTTACTTCTTACTTAGAATCATAAAACTATGTATGTGCATCTGTGCATGCTCAGTCATGTCCAAAACTCTTTGTGACCCCATGAACTGTAGCCCACCAGCCTCCTTTGCCCATAGAATTTTCCAGGCAAGAATACTGGAGTGGGTAGCCATTCCCTTCTCCAGGAGATCTTTCTGACCCAGGGATCAAACCCTCAAATCCTGCATTGACAGGCAGATTCCTTACCACTGCACCACCAGAGACCATTTTCCACTATGCAGACTAAAAAGAACTTGGGTACCAAATTTAAGTTATAGAAATTATATATATCTAAAAACAATAAAAAGACAGGAAGCAGTCAACAGTTTTTGTTGTTGTTATTGTTGTTGTTGTTTCTGGGAGGATGGATCAGGAGGGGACAATTTACCAACTTTAAACTTTAGTTCTTCATGGCACAACTCAATTCATAGCTACTATCCAGCCACTGTTATTTCTTTCTTTCTGGACAACAGTTGTTCATACCACCAACATTCATCCTATAAATAGGATGCCACCATCCATCCTACTTCTTGAATTAATAACTAAGATTTTCTCTGGACATTGACACACTTCCCATTTTTAATCCATGTGTTTAGGTAAGATTTCACTCCTATCTCCAAAAGAAGAAAATATGAGTCAAACCTAGCTAGTTGCCCATCACATTTCAATGTCTTCAATGCTTGGACAAATTATGTAAACAAATACAAGCCACGGGAACATGGTTTTGGAAGTAGTCTGGGAAAATAACATACTGGACCCACGTGAACCAATACTACTGACACAAAACAACTTATAATCAAAGAATATCAAGTTGTGATCACACCATTTTAACACTAGTTCAACTGGGCCTTAAATTAGAGCCACCTTCAGTTGGTAATTCTTCCCTGGTGGCTCAGAGGTTAAAGCATCTGCCTCCAATGCGGGAGACACAGGTTTGATCCCTGGGTCGGGAAGATCCCCTGGAGAAGGAAGAGGTAACCCACTCCAGTATTCTTGCCTGGAGAATCTCATGGATGGAGAAGCCTGGTAGGCTACAGTCCATGGGGTCGCAAAGAGTCAGACACAACTGAGTGACTTCACTCACTTACTTCATTTGGTAAAGCATCTGCCTGCAATGCAGGAGACCCAGGTTTGATCCCTGGGTTTTGAAGATCCCCTGGAGAAGGGAATGGCAACCCACTCCAGTATTCTTGCCTGGAAAATTCCATGAACAGAGGAGCCTGGCAGGATACAGTCCGTGGGTTTGCAAAGAGAAACTCCTGAGTGACCAATACTTTCACTAACCTTTATCAATTTTCTGAACCATAAATTTCCTTTTATTTCCTAACCTAAACTGAGTTGGGTTTTCTGCTAATTGGTTCTGAAACTTCCCTGACAATTGACCTGCTCATAGGCAACATGACATGTAGTTGTCTGTTTCTAAGCAGAGCTGATAAGTAATGTCAAACTACAGGCACTCCTAGATGGCTATGATTTTCTGAGTGATGGATCTCCCAGAGTGAAACTCTGTTTTTCATGCCACTTGTGAACAGAATCTGGAGAGGAGACAGCATGTAATTTTGGCTGCCTGCCACAAATTAGACCTCGATGAGAAACAGCTTCTTTGCTTCAATGTTAATAACACTTCTCCACAGCTGACAAATTTGCCTATTATCTTTGGCATAAGGGGTAGTAAGCATTGAGTGAATTGTTGGTGGTCCCAAACAGTAGTGGTTTCTGAAGTCTGAAGATGGCTGGAAATTCTAGGTTTTTCTAGAGTCAACTCATGAGCATTCAGGCAGAGGAAATCAAACCTACAAGAGATGATACAGAGCAAGAGACAGTCAGCATCACTTTTCAAAGGAATGTCCATAACCATGCACACGTGTAACTCTTAACATTAGACACTTAACTAATATCCATTGTTGGATCAAGCATGCCAAATTCAAACTTAGTCATCAAAGCATCCAGAAATCTACAAGTTTACCTAACTTGAAATCAAGACCCTACCTGCTAGAGAGTTTTGCTCAGAAATAATACTTCTTCAGTAAGGCTGGGATAAAAATAGAGAACAGAACTAGTGTTTAATCTAGTTATACAGTAGTAAAATGCAGTTGTTTCTACCTTCGGACATGAAGGTCATTTTCAGAGAACTGGAAGTCCTCTGGCTTTTATAGATGTGTCCCAGAGCTGAGATTAGACAAGAAAGAAGAGGGCGGAACTAACTTGTGGGTTTTAAAATTTGAAGTCAGGTGTTGCTGAAAGTTTGGTAAAAATTAAGTCCAAGAACAAGACCATCCAAAAGAAAATAAATCCTAAGACTATGAAATAAGACTAAATTTGAAGTTATGGAAAAGCAAGAGATACTACCAGAATGTAGAAAGCTAATAAGGCAGAACTAGTGAAAGGAAATTCTTAAACCTTCTAAATGTAGGTGCAGAGAATATTTCATGAAGAATTTGGGCCATGCTCATACTCTAGGAACAGTTAGCAAGTTTGTACAACTACCCTGACCTCCAGATCATTCTTCCTTTTAGATTAGAATTAGTCATAGTAGTAACTTGTCTCAGAGCCCTCCTATTCTTTATTAAAAAAAAGAAGTGTATCCACAAAAATTAGAATTGTAAGAAAAGAGATGATTCTTGCAAAATGAGCCATCCAGTTACTCTCTGAAGGATTAATAGTTTAATAGTAGTGTACCCGTTGCTACTTTTGTTTATTACGTGTTCTTTATCTGCTAGTATTGAGATTGCTCTTCAAAACATTTCATTCATGTCTTCAGTTCAGCAGTCTGAGGTGAAATGAAAAAAAAAAATAGTAGCAATATATGAGTTTGTCACAAAGCTGAATGTATTGAATTTAAAGGAGAATGATGTACTAATATGATCATTCTGAGATGTTGTTTCTGCAGTTTAGTGTTTAAAAATTTCTTTATAGAATAACAGTGATGAGAAATAGTAGTTAACAAAATAGTCTTGCCTGTGTAAAATATAAACTGATAATCCTGTACTGGTTTCCAACTCCTATACGCACACATCACAAACATACCCTATAAACACATACACTGTAAGGTTCAAATATATTCTAGAAAACTCAATGGTGTGACAGGAAAAAATGGAGGGCGGGGGCGGTGTTCAGGAATGGGGAACTGAATTATCCTGGGTGAAGCTGGTAATTATGTTTTGAGGTAGAATTGCCAGTCATCTAAGAGGTGAGAAACAATTGTTTGAAACAAAATTCCTCCAGATAAGTGAAATAAATCTCCAACAACTCCCATATGATGACATAATATATACTGAAACCAGTGTTGCATAAATAATGTATTCAATTGGCGGCTGTGAATGCATTCGCAAAGTTATTGATGACCTTTCATCATGATTTTCTAACTTTGTTTTGCTCTACCACTCTTGAGTTACAATCTCATCAATAACTCATTGAAATGATGTATGTGGGGTCAGTAAACAAATGAGGTATATCTAGTCTACCTGGTAAGCAATAATGTCTCTATATACTACCTGACAAAAATTTTTGGATCATGTTGATCACCCTCTTTGTATAAATATTATTTCAGTGCTACATGCACTGGCCTTTATTTACAAATATTTCTAAGGCTTGATGATTTAAGAACTGACAAAATAAACTTTAAAATATTAAAAATACTTTATAATACAATAAAACTTTATTTTAAATTAATGATTTCAGTGAGTTAGTGATATTAATCCAAAATAGTCTATGTAGACTAGGTCTAAACATGTGGAAGAATAACAATTTATTTCCTTAGGCAGATATTTTTGACTCATGTAGACACAATTCATGTACATTTGTAGTGCTCGATGATTTTATTATAAAAATGGAAGAAGTATATGTTTTAAATTATTTTTTGACATCTTATAGCTCTAAAAAAATAAAGGAATACTCAGAAAATTATGAGAGCATGTCAAAAGGACATAGAAGCCAGATTGAAGGAATTCCCAATAGCCAAACATGGGGGATTTTGAGCAGGATAGAAACTGAAAATAAGTACTGATTATAATGTGTTGGGCTTCCCTGGTGGCTCAGATGGTAAAGAATCTGCCTGGAACACAGGAGATCTGGGTTCAATCCCTGGGTTGGGAAGATTCCCTGGAGAAGGGAATAGTTGAATCACAAACTGGAATCAAATTTGCCAGGAGAAATATCAACAACCTCAGATATACAGATGATACCGCTCTAATGGCAAGGAGTGAAGGGAAAAAAAAGAGCCTCTAGATGATGGTGGGAGGAGGGTGAAAAAGCTGGCTTAAAACTCAACATTCAAAAATACTAAGATCATGGCATCTGATCCCATCATTTTATGGCAAATAGAAGGGGAAAAAAGTGAAAACAATGACAGATTTTAACTTCTTGGATCGAAAATCACTGCAGATGGTGACTGCCAACATGAAATTAGAAGACACTTGCTCCTTGGAAAGAAAGCTATGACAGACCTGTGGGTGTGTATGTGCTCACTCACTTCAGTCATATCCAGCTCTTTGTGACCACATGGACTGTAGCCCTCCAGACTCAGCCCATAGAACTTTCCAGGCAAGAATACTAAAGTGGGTTGCCCTGCCCTCTTCCAGGGAATCTTCCCAATGCAGGAATCAACCTCATGTCTCCTGCATTGCAGGTGGATTATTTACCACTGAGCTGCTGGGGAAGCTCCATGACAAACCTAGATAGTGTATTGGAAGGCTTCTAGTCCAAGCGAATCTCAAGAGTCTTCTCCAGCACCACAATTCAAAAGCATCAATTCTTCAGCACTCAGCCTTCTTTCCTGGTGGCTCAGATGGTAAAGAATCCACCTGTGTTTGATCCCTGCGTTGGGAAGATCCTCTGGAGAAGGAAATGGCTACCCACTCCAGTATTCTGGCCTAGAGAATTCCATGGACAGAGGATCCTGGTGGGTTACAGTCCATGGTTTCACAAAGAGTCAGACACGACTGAGCTACTGTGATTTCATAGCCTTCTTTACTGTCCATCTCTCGCATCCATACATGACTATTGGAAAAATCATAGCTTTGACTTATATGGACCTTTGCTGACAAAATGATGTCTCTGTTTTCTAATACATAATGACAAACCTAGATAGTCATGTACTGATGAAAGAGTTGGACCATAAAGAAAGCTGAACACCAAAGAACTGATGCTTAATTGTGATGCTGGAGAAGACTCCTGAGGGTCCCTTGAACTGCAAGGAAGTCAAACCTGTCAATCCTAAAGGAAATCAACCCTGAATAGTCTTTGGAAAGATTGATGCTGAAGCTGAAGCTCCAGTACTTTGGCCACCTGATGCAAACAGCTGACTCGTTGGAAAAGACTTTGATGCTGGGAAAGATTGAGGGCAGGAGGAAAAGGGGCTGACAGAGGATGAGGTGGTTTGATACCATCACCAACTCAATAGACATGAGTTTGAGCAAACTCTGGGAGATGGTGAAGGACAGGGAATCCCAGAATGCTGCAGTTCATGCAGTGGCAGAGTCAGATATGACTTAATGACTGAACAGTAACAACAAATAATAATATTATCAACATTAAAATAATATAAATATCCTTGAATCCTGATGAAGATAGACATTTGAGTGTATAAAGGGATTTGCTTCCAAATAGTGGAAATCTGATGAACAAATACAGAAAAAACAGCATAAACAGGAAACTATTATTTAGAAAACACATGATCAATAGCAATTTTAACTAATTCTTGCAACTAAGAATCAATAGTTGCTGAAATTAGTGGGTAAATGTAAAATATGAAACAAGTATTTGTATAGTCTCAAAGTATCTCTTCATATAACTTTTATTAATTACAATGGAAAAATTACCTTTATAGTTGGGAAACCTGGTAGATATCATCTTAACAAGCTGGAAGAGATTTATATAATCATATATATATCATATTTATATCATTAATTGGACATATTGATACTTTGAGCCATTGAGATATGAAACAGTGAGAAAGAGTAAATACCACACTTCTAGAGATATTATTTCCAAAAATACATAGCATGATTTCCACCATGAGGAACCTCAGACTAGTGAAAATTGAAGCACACTCAACAAAGTGTATCTTTAGCACTCTTCAAATGTGAGAATTTCGATAAGACAAATGCTAAAGAAATTATCTTTCTTTAGCACAGATCAGAGGAAACTAAGGAGAAGCAGGACATTTGGAAAACAGTAGGAGAAATATGAATAAGGTCTACAAATTAGTTAACAGTATTGTGTAGATATTAATTTCCTGGTTTTGATAACTGCTTTGGTTATATTAGATGCTAGCATTTGGAAAAGCAAGGTAAGGAATACACAGAAATTCTTCGTATTCTTTCTGGAACTTTGGTTAGACAATTTCAACCTGGAATTGTTTTTAATAGGGGGGTGTTACTTTTGTTGTAAGTAAACTTAAAATAATCAACACAAAGCTTCCCAGGATCATCCTAACTAAGGACTTTGATAGGAATTTAGAGGAGAGAACATCTTGTTTAGCTGGAGCAAGCCAGGTTCTATCTATACCTCAAGCCCTGAGGCCTTCCTTTCAACCTAGCTGTGGCCAATCAATTCATACCTATCAGTTTAGTGCAGTTGCTAAGTCGTGTCTGACTCTTTGTGACCCCATGAATTGCAGCACGCCAGGCCTCCCTGTTCATCACCAACTCCCGGAGTTCACTCAAACTCATGTTCATTGAGTCAGTGATGCCATCTGCCCATCTCATGCTTCTCCTCCTGCCTCCAATCCCTCCCAGCATCAGAGCCTTTTCCAATGAGTCAACTCTTCGCATGAGGTGGCCAAAGTACTGGAGTTTCAGCTTTAGCATCATTCCTTCCAAAGAACACCCAGGGCTGATCTTTAGGATGGACTGGTTAGATCTCCTTGCAGTCCAAGGGTCTCTCAAGAGTCTTCTCCAACACCACAGTTCAAAAGCATCAATTGTTCAGCACTCAGCTTTCTTCACAGTCCAACTCTCACATCCGTACATGACTACTGGAAAAACCATAGCCTTGACTAGAAGGACCTTAGTCAGCAAAGCAATGTCTCTGCTTTTGAATATGCTATCTAGGTTGGTCATAACTTTTCTTCCAAGGAGTAAGCGTCTTTTAATTTCATGGCTGCAGTCAACATCTGCAGTGATTTTGGAGCCCAAAAAAATAAAGTCTGACACTGTTTCCAGTGTTTCCCCATTTATTTCCCATGAAGTGATGGGATCGGAAGCCATGATCTTAGTTTCCTGAATGTTGAGCTGTAAGCCAACT
>SJYX01011650.1:186383-201959 GCA_006410675.1 Oreotragus oreotragus
CTATCATTTTGCCTTTTCATACTGTTCATGGGGTTCTCAAGGCAAGAATACTGAAGTGGCTTGCATTCCCTTCTCCAGTGGACCACATTCTGTCAGAGCTCTCCACCATGACCTGCCCGTCTTTGGTGGCCACACAGGGCATGGCTTAGTTTCATTGAGTTAGACCAGGCTGTGGTCCTAGTGTGATTAGATTGACTAGTTTTCTGTGGTTATGGTTTCAGTGTGTCTGCCCTCTGATGCCCTCTTGCAACACCTATCATCTTACTTGGGTTTCTCTTACCTTGGACGTGGGGTGTCTCTTCACAGCTGCTCCAGCAAACCACAGCTGCCGTTCCTTACCTTGGATGAGGGATATCTCCTCACCACCGCCCCTCCTGACCTTGAATGTGGAGTAGCTCCTCTAGGCCCTCCTGTGCCCATGCAGCCGCTGCTCCTTGGATGTGGGGTAGCTCCTCCCAGCTGCCGCCCCTGGCCTTGGGTGTTGGGTAGCTCCTCTTGGCCATTCCTGTGCCATTGCAGCCTGGCATTCTCAGCCACTGCCCCTGACCTCAGACATGGGGTAGCTCCTCTCGGCAGTGCTTGTGCGCGGTCGCAGCCACCCATGGTATGAATTAGGGGAATTCATGTGTTTCCCTAAACTAAGTCTTTAGAACCAAACCCCATCTTAAATAGGACGATAATGTACATGCATGTGTGCTCAGTCTCTTCAGTCGTGTCCAACTCTGTGCGACCCTGTGACTGTTGCCCTCCAGGCTTCTCTGTCCACAGGATTCTCCAGGCAAGAATATGTATACCTACAGCTGACTCATGTAGATGTTTGGCAGAAACCAACACAATGCTGTAAAGCAATTATCCTTCAATTAAAAATGGCAAAACCAATACAATATTGTAAAGTAAGTAGCCTCCAATTAAAATAAATAAATTTATATTAAGTTTTTTTAAAACTAAAAATAAACAATTTTTTTTTTTTTAAAAGAACACTGCAGTAGATTGCCATTTCATCCTCCAGGGAATGTTCCTGACCCAGGGACTGAACTCATATCTCTGATGTCTCCTGCATTGTCAGGCCTGTTCTTAAGCACTAGTGCTACCTGAGAAACTTAAAATAAATAAATTTATATTAAGTTTTTTTAAAACTAAAAATAAACAATTTTTTTTTTTTTAAAAGAACACTGCAGTAGATTGCCATTTCATCCTCCAGGGAATGTTCCTGACCCAGGGACTGAACTCATATCTCTGATGTCTCCTGCATTGTCAGGCCTGTTCTTAAGCACTAGTGCTACCTGAGAAACCCAAAAAAGATGGTGTGTATGTGTGTGGGTGTGTATGTATGTTTGGTTTTTTTTTTTAGTCAGTTATGTTCAACTCTTTGCAACCCTAAGGACTGTAGTCTGCCAAGCTGTCCATAGAATTCTTCTCCAGGCAAGAATACTGGAGTATGTAGCCATTCCCTTCCCCAGGAGATCTTCCTAACCCAGGGATTAAACCTAGGTCTCCTGCATTGTAGGCAGATCCTTTTACCATCTGAGCCACAAGAGAAGCCTTAACTCTATCACATCAACCATACTGCTAGTCCAGTCCTGACCCTACATCCTATTTCTGATAAGCCTTGTTCCATTGAATTTTAGGTGCCCATTTAAATTCTTCAATCCCTTCAGCACTATAGTCCTACCTTTATCCTGAGCCATCTTCTATTTCTTAATGATAAACTTCCCAGATGACAAATATTTGCCAACTTGTTTAGGCAGACCTGACCCCTCTGACAATTCCACTTTCTCTGCCATCTCTATTATTTCCCATTAACCCTCACCACAAACCAGCTCCTCATCGACATTCTATGTTATTCCTTGTCTATTGTGCAAAATCTTTGAATGCTTGCCATTGTAAACCTTTTGTAGCTACATCTATTTCCCCAGGTCATGCCCTATCGTGCCAAGTATCCTGTCACCCCACTATGGCTGATACCCAGACAAGTTTAATGCTTTATCCATTGCTTTTACATAGGTGCTATGGTTCTTCTTACATGCAAAATGTATCCTAACAGCTTAGACATGCAACACCCACAGGATGATAAAATTCATCAGGAATGCTCATGAGAAGCCATTCTGATAGGCCGTTGGGAGGGATTTTATGACCATATCTTTTAACATTACTGTTCATAACTACATTATGAAGCAAACTTTAACTGCTGCTGTCAGTGAGACAGATACTAGAATTAGATAACTCAGCAAACAGAATCAGAAGTAGAGGTAATTATTCTCTTTGTCCTCAAGAACGATATATACCTTATATTTTCCTTATAGAAATTATATTCAACTATAGTTTAACCTCTGTTCAGATTGTGAGCAACTTGAACATAACTTACAGTAATTTGTACTTTTTCTGAGTTGTAGACCATATGATACACATAGATTGGACTGACTGCTGGACCTGGGAATCCTAGCATGGCTTTATTGTACTCTGATATTCAGTACATGCACACGGAGAAACTCTCATCAAAGATGTGCGGACTAAAATGTTATCTAAAGTTACTCAACTGTAATTTTGCAATTTAGACACTAAATTATTTGTTCTAGGGGTATCTCAGAAAGTAGAAAATTGAGATTTTTTCCTCATACATGACTTTTATCTCATATGTGATTGGTGAATGACAAGAGCCCCAAGATTTGTTGTATTTTATTCTTTTCTTATTTCTGTACAGTGATAGTTTTAAAGTTGACTTAATTTTATCCAGGGGTGAAAGCTCACTCTGCTTATTTAATTTATATGCTGAATTCAGTTCAGTTCAATCACTCGGTCATGTCCAACTCTTTGCGACCCCATGGACTGTAGCATGCCAGGCCTCCCTGTCTGTCACCAACTCCAGGAGTTTACTCAAACTCATGTTCATTGAGTCGGTGATGCCATCGAACCATCTCACCCTCTCTTGTCCCCTTCTCCTACCTTCACTCTTTCCTAGCATCAAGGCCTTTTCACATGAGTCAGTTCTTTGCATTAAGTGGCCAAAGTATTGGAGTTTCAGCTTCAGCATCAGTCTTTTCAATGACTGCATCATGTGAAATGCTGGGCTGGATGAAGCACAAGCTGGAATCAAGATTGCTGGGAGAAATACCGATAACTTCAGACATGCATATGACACTACTCTTATGGCAGAAAACAAAGAGGAACTAAAGAGCCTCTTGACGAAGGAGAGTGAAAGAGAGTGAAAAAACTGGCTTAAAACTAACATTCAAAAAACTAAGATCATGGGATCCTGTCCCATCACTTCATGGAAAATAGATGGGGAAACAATGGAAACTGACAGATTTTATTTTGGGGATCTCCAAAATCACTGCAGATGGTGACTTCAGCCATGAAATTAAAAGATGCCATGAAGAAAAACTATGACCAACCTAGACAGTGTATTAAAAAGCAGAGACATTACTTTGCCAACAAATGTCAATTTAGTCAAAGCTATGGTTTTTCAAGTAGTCATGTATGGATGTGAAAGTTGGACCATAAGAAAGCTGAGCACTGAAGAATTGATGCTTTTGGATTGTGGTGTTGCAGAAGTCTCTTGAGAGTCCGTTGGACTGCAAGGAGATCCAACCAGTCCATCGTGAAGGAAATCAGTCTCGAATATTCATTGGAAGGACTGATGCTGAAGCTGAAGTTCCAATATTTTGGCCACTTGATGAAAAGAACTGACTCATTGGAAAAGACCCTGATGCTGGGAAAGATTTAAGGAAGGAGAAGAAGGGAATGACAAAGAATGACAGGGTTCGATGGCATCACCGACTCAATGGACATGAGTTTAGTACACTTGATTGTACCATGATTGAGAAAGTTTTATTGGACAATACTAAATCAGGAGTGGAAAGAACTCCAAGGAATTTTTGATGTCTGAAATATTTGAATGTCACCAAGAAATTGCTAACTCTCAAAAGACTTTAGTAACACCATAGTGAGAAGCAAGAGAGGCCATATGGAATATTAAAGGCTAATTTTTTCCCTAATAAAAATATCCATGTCCTTATAAATTCAATTATGCTAAACTTCTATATAAATGTCATATTCTCTATGAAACAATTTTTTTTCTGCAGTGCTGTGAGTCAGAGCATATCTTTTGCTAGAAGTTTTAAATATATAATCACATTTTTTTCTGACTTATTAGCAGCTTACAGTAGCTTAAAAATATAAGGTGCGTACCTAACAAAGTCACAAGTATAACATGTAATGCCCTGTTTACAAAAATATATCCAGATTTTTCTCCACAGAAATGTATGTAGCTCAGTTTCTAATATTTTAAATTGTTGAATCCCATAGTCCATTGAATTAAATCATATCTAAAAGTAGTGTCTATGATAATATCTTTTCATTTGATCTTAATCTGCAGAAAGAGAATTAGTATCACACATATAGCTTAAAATGTTAAACATATTGAAGATTAAATTCAGCAATTAAAATAAATGTGAAGCTAGGAATCAAAAATTGTGACATGACTATACTACAGAAAAATCATTTTTGATTCTTTAATATTATTTCTCAATTAATTTTAATTTTGCAAAACAAATATGCCAGGCAGTCTTTTGGGCTGAGATCATAGAGATGAATACCACACCAAAATGTCTTTTTCATATTCTGTTGAGAAAAGCAGACAAGAATGGGATGTCTTGTACAGTTTTATTTGTTCAGTGATGCTGGTAGATCATCTATGAACATCTGGCTGACTAGATATCTTAACATTCATATATTTTGTCTAGCCACAATTGTCAGCTTATGCTGAGAACTGAACAGTCAGGCCTGATATAAAATATTGGCTATATTCTGCTTGTTGTGCAATATATTCTTATAATCTATTTTACTCATAATTGTTTGTACCTCTTATGGGCTTCCCTGGGGGCTCAGATGGTTGAGAATCTGCCTGCAATGTGAGAGACCTGGGTTCAATCCCTGGGTCAAGAAGATCCCCTAGAGAATGGAATGGCTACCCACTCCAGTATTCTTGCCTGGAGAAGTCCATGGACAGAGGAGCTTGTTGGGCTACAGTTAATGGGATTGCAAAAAGTTGGGCATGTTCACTTTCTTAATCTCTTACCTCTGTGTTGCCTCTCTGCTCTTCTTTTTCTCCAATAGTAACCAATAATTTGTTATTTATGAGTCTCTTTTTTACTCATATACTCACTAGTTTGTTATATTTTCAGATTCCACATATACGTGATATCATATTTATAAACTATCTTTTTCTGTCTGACATTTCACTTAGCATCATGCTCTCCAAGTCCATCAATGTTGCTGCAAATGGTAAAATCCTATTCTTTTATATGACTGAGTAGTATTCCATGGTGTGTGTGTGTGTGTATATATATATATATATATCCACACCAGATACATGATTTCTAAGAGGGGAATGATGATAGAATTTTCATGAACCTTGTCTTTTTATACACTAAAGCTTTCAAAACTTTGATTTATATTTCTTTGTTATTGCAATGAGAACTCTTTGTAAGCAAAATAGTTTTAGAGGAGAATTTCTCAAATATTCTATCATTTCTCTTTGAACTCTAAGTTATCATGTATCCCATAAATAGTTCATTTAGTTGCTCTTTGAGGTGGATCAGCCTTACTGAATATGCTTGTATAAAAAAGGTATCTTCCTCCTCAACTTTCTATTACAACTTGTACAGATCAAAGCTGAGGTGTTTGTTTGTATGTACTTGTTAAGATACTTGTTCACTGCTGCTGCTGCTGCTAAGTCACTTCAGTCGTGTCCAACTCTGTGCAACCCCATAGACAGCATCCTACCAGGCTCCACCGTCCCTGGGATTCTCCAGGCAAGAACACTGGAGTGGATTGCCATTTCCTTCTCCAATGCATGAAAGTGAAAAGTGAAAGTGAAGTCGCTCAGTCATGTCTGACTTTTCGTGACCCCATGGACTTCAGCCTACCAGGCTCCTCCGTCCATGGGAGTTTCCAGGCAAGAGTACTGGAGTGGGGTGCCATTGCCTTCTCCGACTTGTTCACTACACTAGATAACATCTCATGGTAAGGAATTGTGTCTTAGTAGCTTTGTCCTTTAAATTTGCCCATCCTTGGCCTTAGTTGAATGGGTAAACAAATGAATAAACTACTACAAATATCTTATTATTTCTTTATGCTAGATTCCCCTATCTCTTGTTGTAGTTCTCACAATTACAGTTAACTCTTCTACACATTTAGGAATTTGTTAATGTTTATTTCCTACCTTGAATATAGGTCCTTGAGAGTACAGACTTCACTTGTTGGAAGGGATAGCAGAACAATTAACTAATGTTATATGAAAAGTTTCACCATCCCAGGTGGTGCTAGTGGTAAAGTATCCACCTGCCAATGAGGAGATACAAAATATGGGTTTGATCGCAGGTTCAGGAAGACCCTCTAGAGAAGGTCATGGCAACCTACTTCAGATTTCTTGCTTGGAGAATTCCTGGACAGAGGAACCTGGTGGACTACAGTCTATGGGGTCACAAAGAGTTAGACATGACTGAGTGCTAGCACACACACACACACACACACACACACACACACACACACACGGAAAGTGGAAATAAATAAGAATACAGCAGAAAGACCATGACTAGAATTGTAGGTTGGAGACTCGCCTACTCAGTGGTATTTACAGTCTTGAAAAGGTATAACTGCATTGAGGAGTGAAAAGATAGGCTCAACTGAAGGCTTGGGCGACAGTCACATTTAATAAATGGGGAAAGAAAACAGAAAAAGAAGGAAAGACATAGAAGCAGTGATTAGAGAGATTGGAGAATGGGTAAATGCAAGGCAAGGACAAAAGTGTCTAAGGAATAGAGATTTAATGACACCACAAACCGTAGACAGGCCAAGTAGCACTGAAGAAAAGTAATTAAATTTGAAGGTTATAGGTGACATTTGAGAAATTAAATTAAATATAGAAGTGGGAGTTTAACCATATAAAATAAGATTTATGAAGGGATGGATTGTCCAAAGCAGCAGTTTTGGAGTACATATTAAAAGATTTGGGGGGTAAATGGAAATAAAACACTACAGTACTTTACTATTTAGTAAGAAGTTATATCAAAGGTTCTAAAATTCAAATCAATGAGCTCACCATGTCAGTCTTGCTGTGGACAAGGATGAAGCTGGCAGTAAGGATGTTTACATCATCTCTAATGTCAGAGACATGATATTTATTTCCCTTACTTTATGGTTCTTCTCAACACAGAGAGAATGCTACCACTAAACTTTATGAATTATTTGTATTTTAATGAATTTCATATTATATATGTACCAGGAATTAATAAAAAATCTAATTTTCTGAAAATTTCTACTTAACTATAAGAATGTAGGACATGTAATTCAAATAAAAATAAAAGTTTGAAATTTATTAGCACGTAGTACAGTCTTTTTGCCCCCTGACCGAAGATTATAGACTTTAATAAATTACCTCAGAAATGCTTACAAGACAAAAGTTAATACATAATTTCAAATAAATCCCATTTTTAAAGTAAGCATATACTCAAATAGCTTTTAATGCTAAAATAAAGATATATTTTATATATTCAATATACATTATTCATTCAATTTGTTTGTTTGTTTGCAAGCTTACTTGGTGCCAGATATATCAGTGAACAAAAGCAAGTGAAGATCCCTGCCCTCATGCAGCTTACCTTCCAAGGACATCAGACTGTAAACATAACAAATAAGCACTTATATATTATATGAGAAGGTGATTGAAGTTATGGATAAAACAGAGTAGAGCAGAGTAGTAGGAAGTAAGGGGTAGGAAGGCAGAGTGTAGTCTCAAACAAAGCCATCAGGGTAGGTCTTAATGGAAACTGAACTTGAGCAAAGGTTTAGGGGAAGACTGTAAGGAAGGTAAGTCGAGGGAATTTCTGCAGAAGAGCATCCTTGGGAAAGGAAACAAAGGCTTTGTGATGTATGAGAAACTAACAAGGAGCCCAGTGTAGTTAGAAGCAGGGAGCAAGGAGAAACCAGGAAGAGGGGGCAGGAGATCAGAAAGGTAAAGGGGACTGGGTGAGCATGATCTATGTCTTTGAAGGTCATTGTAAGGACTTTGGTTTTTAATCACAAAGGTAATCAAGTCTCCTTCTCTTTTGCTGGCTCCTATCAAATCTGTCATAGCTGACTTGGGGATACTTTAAATGTTCCCCACATCCATAAACAAATGGATATGTTTATGTATGTTCCAGTCATCTCTACTTCTAGGAATATAATTCAGAAATCTTCCTACCCACAATGTAGTGACTCAGTTTACCCACCATGCTTTGAAAGAGTGAGCTATATAAAAATATGACAGTGTCCTCAATATGCAGCTAGAAGTTAATCTATGAAACTTAATCTTTTTAAATTTTAATTTATTTATCTTAATTGGAGGCTAATTGCTTTACAATATTGTAGTGGTTTTTGCCATACATTCGCATGAATCAGACATGGGTGTACATGTGTTCCCCATCCTGAACACCTTTCCCACCTCCCTCCCCATCCCAGTGCACCAGCTCTGAATACCCTGTCTCATGCATCAAACCTAGACTGGCAATCTGTTTCACATATGATAATATACATGTTTCAATGCTATTCTCTCAAATCATCCCACCCTCGCCTTCTCCCACAGAGTCCAAAAGTCTGTTCTTTACCTCTGTGTTTCTTTTGCTATCTCACATATAGGGTCATCATTACCATCTTTCTAAATTCCATGCTGCTGCTGCTGCTAAGTTGCTTCAGTCATGTACGACTCTGTGCAAGCCCAGAGATGGCAGCCCACCAGGCTCCCCCATCACTGGGATTCTCCAGGCAAGAACACTGGAGTGGGTTGCCATTTCCTTCTCCAATGTATGAAAGTTGAAAATGAAAGTGAAGTCGCTCAGTCATGTCCGACTCTTAGCGACCCCATGGACTGCAGCCTACCAGGCTCCTCCATCCATGTGATTTTCCAGGCAAGAGTACTGGAGTGGGGTGCCATTGCCTTCTCCACTAAATTCCATATATATGTGTTAATATCCTGTATTGCTGTTTTTCTTTCTGACATACTTCACTCTGTATAATAGTCTCCAGTTTCATCCACCTCACCAGAACTGATTCAAATGCATTCTTTTTAATAGCTGAGTAACATTATGTTGTGTATATGTGCCACAGCTTTCTTATCCATTCATCTGCTGATGGACATCTAGGTTGCTTCCATGTCCTGGCTACTGTAAACAGTGCTGTGATGAATATTGGGGTAAATGTGTCTCTTTCAATTCTGGTTTCCTCAGTGTGTAGGCCTAGCAGTGGGATTGCTGGGTTGTATGGCAGTTCTATTTCCAGTTTTTTAAGGAATCTCCACACTGTTCTCCACAGTGGCTATCCTAGTTTGTATTGCCACCAACAGTGTAAGAGGGTTCCTTTTTCTCTGCACTCTCGCCAGCATTTATTATTTGTAGACTTTTTAATGGCAGCCATTCTGACCAGTGTGAGATGGTATCTCATTGTGGTTTTGATTTGCATTTCTGTGATAATGAGTGATGTTGAGTATCTTTTCATGTGTTTGTTAGCCACCTGTATGTCTTCTTTGGAGACATGTCTGTTTAGTTCTTTGACCCATTTTTTGATGGGTCATTTATTTTTCTGGACTTGAGCATATGTTTATACTTTTAATAGTTGTTTTTTTTCTTTTCCCCTGTAGTTGACATCTAGTCTTAACATACTGTGATCAGAAAAGATGCTTGGAATGATTTCAGTTCTTGTGAATTTACCAAGGCTAGATTTATGGCCCAGGATATGATTTATTCTGGAGAAGCTTCCTTGTGCACTTTGAAAAAAAAAGGTGAAATTCATTGTTTTAAGGTGAAATGTCTTATAGATATCAATTAGGTCTTACTGGTCCATTGTATCTTTTAAAGTTTNTTTCAGTTCTTGTGAATTTGCCAAGGCTAGATTTATGGCCCAGGATGTGATTTATTCTGGAGAAGCTTCCTTGTGCACTTGGAAAAAAAAGGTGAAATTCATTGTTTTAAGGTGAAATGTCTTATAGATATCAATTAGGTCTTACTGGTCCATTGTATCTTTTAAAGTTTGTGTTTCCTTGCTAATTTTCTGTTTAGTTGATCTTTCCATAGGTGTGAGTAGAGTATTAAAGTCTCCCACTATTATTGTGTTGCTGTTAATTTCCCATTTAATATTTGTTAGCATTTGCCCTACATATTGAGGTGCTCCTATGTTGGGTGCATATGTATTTATAATTATATCTTCTTCTTGGATCCATCCTTTGATCATTGTGTGGTGCCCTTCTCTGTCTCTTTTCATGACCTTTATTTCAAAGTCTATTTTATCTGATAAAAGTATTGCCACTTCTACTTTCTTTTTGTCTCCATTTGCATGAAATATCTTTTTCCAGCCCTTCTCTTTCAGTCTGTATATGTCCATTGTTTTGAGATGGGCCTCTTGTAGACAACATATATAGGGGTCTTGTTTTTGTATCCATTCAGCCAGTCTTTATCTTTTGGTTGAGGCATTCAACCCATTTACATTTAAGGTAATTATTGATAAGTATGATCCCATTGCCATTTACTTTGTTGTTTTGGGTTCGAGTTTATAAACCTTTTCCGTGTTTCCTGTCAAGAGAAGATCCTCAAGCATTTGTTGAAGAGCTGGCTTAGTGGTGCTGAATTCTTTCAGCTTTTGCTTGTCTATAAAGTTTTTGATTTCTCCTTCACATTTTAATGAGATCCTTGCTGGGTACAGTAATCTGGGTTGTACATTTTTCTCTTTCATCACTTAGTATGTCCTGCCATTCCCTTCTGGCCTGAAGAGTTTCTGTTGAAAGATCAGCTATTATCCTTATAGGGATCCCCTTGTGTGTTATTTGTTTCTCACTTGCTGCTTTTAATATATGTTCTTTGTGTTTGATCTCTGTTAATTTGATTAATATGTGCCTTTGGTTTATCCTGTTTGGGACTCTCTGGGTTTTGGACTTGGGTGATGATTTCCTTCCCCATTTTAGGGAATTTTTCAACTATTATCTCCTCAAGCATTTTCTCATGGCCTTTCTTTTTGTCTTCTTCATCTGGGACTCCTATGTTTCGATGTTGGGGCATTTGACAGTGTCCCAGAGGTCTCTGAGGTTGTCCTCATTTCTTGTAATTCTTTTTTTTTTTTCCTCATCTCTGCTTCATTTATATCCACCATTCTATCTTCCGCCTCACTAATCCTATCTACTGCCTCAGTTATTTTACTGTTGTTTCCCTCCAGAGTGCTTTTGATCTCAGTTATTGTATTATTCATTATTGACTGACTCATTTTATTTCCTCTAAGTCCTTGTTAAACATTTCTTGCATCTTCTCAATCCTTGTCTCCAGAATATTTATCTGTAACTCCATTATGTTTCAAGATTTTGGATCATTTTTACTATCATTATTCTGAGTTCTTTTTCAGGTAGACTCCCTGTCTCCTCCTCTTTTGATTGGTTTGGTGGGCATTTATTATGTTCCTTTGCCTGCTGAATATTTCTCTGCTTTTTCACCTTGTTTAGGTTGCTGTGTTTGGGGTGGCCTTTCTGTATCCTGGTAGTTTGTGGTTCCTATTTATTGTGGAGGTTCCTCCTTGTGTCTGGGGTTGGATGAGTGGTTTGTCAAGGTTTCCTTGTTAGGGAAGCTTGCAATAGTGTTTTGGTGGATGGAGCTGAATCTCCTCTCTCTGGAATTCAATGAGGTGTCCAGTAGTGAGTTTTGAGGTGTCTCTGCATTTGGTGTGACTTTTGGCCACCTGTATTTTAATACTCAGGGTTATGTTCCTGCATTTTGTTGGAGAATTAGCTTGGTGTGTCTTGCTCTGAAACTTGTTGGATCTTGGGTATAGTTTGGTTTCAGCATAGGTATGGAGGATTTTGATGAGCTCTTGTCAATTAATGTTCCCTGGAGTCAGGAGTTTTCTGGTGTTCTCAAGGTTTGGATTAAGCCTCTTGCCTCTGGCTTTCAGTCTTATTCTTACAGTAGTCTCAAAACTTCTCCATCCATACAGCACCAATGATAAAACATATAGGTTAATGGTGAAAAGATTCTCCACAATGAGGGACACCCAGAGAGATTCACAGAGTTACATGGAGAAAAGAAGAGGGAGGAGGGAGATAGAGGTGACCCAGAGGAGAAAAGGGGGAATCAAAAGGGGAGAGAGCAATCTAGCTAGTAATCAATTCATTATGTGCTCTCCACAGTCTGCAACACTTGTAGAGGTTACAGGAGTTCCATAGAGAAGAGAAGAAGGAGGAAGGAGATAGAGGTGACCAGGAGGAGAGGAGGGGGAGTCCAAAGGAGAGAGACAGATCTAGCCAGTAATCAGTTCCTTAAGTGTTCTCCACAGCCCAGACCACCCAAAGAGATTCACAGAGTTAGGTAGAGAAGAGAAGGGGGAGGGAGGAGATAGAGTTGCTCTGGGGGAGAAAAGGAGAGTCAAAAGGGGGAGAGAGCAATCAAGCTAGTAGTCATACTCCTAAGTAAAAATGAGTACTGAAGATTGGATTCTTAAAGGTACAAAATTGATTTAAAAAAAAAACAAAAAGCAAAGATTAAAAATCTAGAGTAGAGGTTAGACTCTCAAAAATACAACATTTAAAAAATCACAAAAATTATAAAAATATATTTGAAATTTGCTTTAAAAATAGAGTCTTGTTTTGCAAGTAATAGTAGGTTATAAAAATGAAAATTAAAGGAGTAATAAAGAACTTAAAAATAAAAAAATTAATTACAAAATGATAATAGTAAANATTTAAAAAATCACAAAAATTATAAAAATATATTTGAAATTTGCTTTAAAAATAGAGTCTTGTTTTGCAAGTAATAGTAGGTTATAAAAATGAAAATTAAAGGAGTAATAAAGAACTTAAAAATAAAAAAATTAATTACAAAATGATAATAGTAAAATATATCTAGGAATATCTCTGGATCTGTAGAGGGCAGTGTGGGATCAGTTCAGTTTCAGAAGTTCCTTGTTCCAGCTTATACTTCTTCTCAAGGTCTATAGGCCTCTTCCAGTGTAGTCAGTGCTAACTACAGGGTTTTAATCTGTTGTACCTGTCACTTCCAGAGCCTTTCCCTCTTCTTTGTTTATTTTGGCCTCCTCTGTTTGCAAGTCTCTTCAGTGTCTAATTTCTTCTCTGACACGAGGGGGTGAAGGTGGTCACTTATTTAGGCTCACTTGCTCAGTTGTGCTGTGGAAAGGGAGGAACACTGCAAACAAATATCACTGACATCTGTGGGGAGTGCTCACGGTGTCTGGGCCACACTGGCTTTGCCCCTGCTCACGGCATGTGCGCTTTCCTGGTCTACACTGCTCAGGCTTCAGGTTGCTCTGTAGGGGAACTGTCTTAAGCAGGCCCTGGGTTGTGTACACTTCCCAGGTCTAAACCACTCAGGTTCAGTTTCTCGGATACTCCACAAAGCCACAGACTCAGATGGGCCTGCGTTTTGTGCCCTTCCCAGGTCCACACAGCTCAGGTGACCAGGTGCCTGGTGAGCACGCTCTCCGAGCTGGGTGGTGCCTCTTATTACCTTCGCGGTGCCAGCCCCTCAGTTTTCTGGGTGCACCACAAGAACACCATCTCAAGTGTGCTGTGTGTTTCCTCTGGGGAGCTGATCTCTGACTGCAACCCTCCTGGAGGATGTCAACCATCCAGAATTACAGGAAGACTTTGTTAGTAAATGGCTGTGCACAGTTTGGTGGAAAATGCCATCTCTGGGGCCAAGGTTGTGCCTTCTGTCTCTGGCTGTTGCCCACCTGTCTCTCTGCCTCCAGCAGGGGGAGGAGCTAGTCCATAGCTGGTTAGCTCTCCTCTGCTATTCCCTTAATCCTTTGTTCTGTGATTGGGCCAGGCTGTGCCTCAGAGCTTTTAGCAGAAAAGTTCTCTTTCTCTCTCTCTTTTTCCTCTCTGGCTATCCCACAGTTTGGGTTACTATCTCATGTTAACTTCCTCAGATTGTTCTAGGGGCATTCAGGCCCAGCCCCCACCTTGTACATACAGCCTGCACCTCCCTGTTCAGCCCCTGCTCACTGCTGGCAGACCCAAGCATCCGGGCTACCTCTCCACTGGGAGTCGTGGCTAGGTGCATATTCTGTGGGTTGATTTTTCTCTTCTTCTCTTGATTATGTTGCCCTTCGACATTCCAAAATGGAAACAGAAACAGACTCACAAACAGACAGACTTGTGGTTTCCTGAGTGGGGCAGAGGAAAAGATTGGAAATTTGGGATTAATGGATGCAAGCTATTATATACAGAATGGATAAACAGTAAGGTCCCATTGTATAGCACAGGAACTATATTCAATATTCTGTGATAAGCCATAATGAAAAAGAATATGAAAGAAAGAAATGTATAATTGAATAACTTTTTTATGAGCAGAAATGAACAACAACACAGTAAATCAACTATGTTACTTGCTCAGTCACGTCTGACTCTTTGCAAGACCATGGACTGTAGCCTGTCAGGCTCCTCTGTCCATGGAATTCTCTAGCCAAGAATGCTGCAGTGGATAGTCATTCCCTTTTGCAGGGGACATTCCCAACCCAAGGACTGAACCAAACTCCTGCATTGCAGGCAGATTCTTTACCATCTGAGTCATCAGGCTTCCCAAATCAACTGTTCTTCAATAAAAAGTGTTTTTTGTTTTTTGTTTTTTTTAAGAAGAAGCAGTAAGAGAAAAGGAGGAAGCAGCAAACTCCAAATTCAGTTCAGCTCAGTCACTCAGTCATATCCGACTCTTTGCGATCCCATAAACAGCAGCACGCCAGGCCTTCCTGGAAATCACCAACTCCCAGAGTCCACCCAAACCCATGTCCATCGAGTTGGTGATCCAATCAAATCATTGCATCCTCAGTCGTCCCCTTCTCCTCCTGCCCTCAAACTTTTCCAGCATCAGGATCTTTTCAGATGAGTCAGCTCTTTGCAAGAGGTGGCCAAAATATTGGAGTTTCAGCTTCAAAAGCAGTTCTGCCAATGAACACCCAGGACTGATCTCTTTTAGGACAGCCTGGTTGGATTTCCTTGCAGTCCAAGGGACTCACAAGAATCTTCTCCAACACCACAGTTCAAAAGCATCAATTCTTCAGCACTCAGCTTTCTTTATAGTCCAACCCTCACATCCATACATGACCACTGGAAAAACCATAGCCTTGACTAGACGGACCTTTTTGGCAAAGTAATGTCTCTGCTTTTTAATATATTATCTAGGTTGGTCATAACTTTCCTTCCAAGAAGTAAGCGTCTTTTAATTTCATGGCTGCAATTACCATTTGCAGTGACTTTGGAGACCAGAAAAATAAAGTCTGACACTGTTTCCACTGTTTCCTCATCTATTTGCCATGAAGTGATGGGACCAGATGCCATGATCTTAGTTTTCTGAATGTTGAGCTTTAAGCCAACTTTTTCACTCTCTTCTTTCACTTTCATCAAGAGGCTTTTTAGTTCCTATTCACTTTCTGCCATAAGGGTGGTGTCATCTGCATATCTGAGGTGACTGATATTTCTCCTGGCAATCTTGATCCCAGCTTGCGCTTTTTCCAGCCCAGCGTTTCTCATGACGTACTCTGCACATA
>SJYX01011650.1:207835-228587 GCA_006410675.1 Oreotragus oreotragus
GAAAGTGAAAGAGGAGAGTGAAAAAGTTGGCTTAAAGTTCAAAATTCAGAAAACGAAGATCATGGCATCCGGTCCCATCACTTCATGGGAAATAGATGGGGAAACAGTGGAAACAGTGTCAGACATTTTTTTTGCCGGGGGGGGGGGGCTCCAAAACCACTGCAGATGGTAATTGCAACCATGAAATTAAAAGACGCTTACTCCTGGGAAAAAAAGTTATGACCAACTTAGATGACATATTCAAAAGCAGAGACATTACTTTCCCAACAAACGTCTGTCTAGTCAAGGCTATGGTTTTCCAGTGATCATGTATGGATGTGAGAGTTGGACTGTGAAGAAAACTGAGTGCTGAAGAATTGATGCTTTTGAACCATGGTGCTGGAGAAGACTCTTGAGAGTCCCTTGGACTGCAAGGAAATCCAGCCGGTCCATCCTAAAGGAGACCAGTCCTTGGTGTCTATTGGAAGGACTGATGCTGAGGCTGAAACTCCAATACTTTGGCCACCTCATGCGAAGAGCTGACTCATTGGAAAAGACCCTGATGCTGGGAGGGATTGGGGGCAGGAGGAAAAGGGGACGACAGAGGATGAGATGGCTGGATGGCATCACCCACTTGATACGCATGAGTTTGGATGAACTCCAGGAGTTGGTGATGGACAGGGAGGCCTGGCGTGCTGCAATTCATAGGGTCACAATGAGTCAGACATGACTGAGAGACTGAACTAGAACTAAGTAACTAAAAATATCAGATATTAATATCTATCCATTTCTTCAAGGAATATTTATTGAACATCTTTATGCTAAATACTAAGAATATAAACTAAAATTAAGATACAGTCATTGCTCACTTATAAAAATAGAGAAAACAACTATGGATTAGATAAAAGAATGATAACTTTAATATACACTAAAATAATGATACACTCCCCTGGAGAAGAAAATGGAAACCCACTCCAGTATACCTCCCTGGAGAATTCCATGAACAGAGGAGCCTGGTGGGCTACATTTCATGCAGTATCAAAGAGTCAGACATGACTGAGTGACTAGAAGCTTATGTACAATATAATTTAACCTATATATAATGAAGATAGTTTAACAATATGTATTTTTTTGTTCATTAAGTTATTAACTAAAAGGAAAAAATCATATAATCATGGGAATAGGTGACAAATGTCTTTTGATAATTTCCAAGTATTTCTGGCATTTGTTTTGGCAAGCTAGAAATAGAAAATAACACAAAAAGTAGAAATTAGAAATAATTATAGATATTATTCTGAAACAGTGAATCACTTGAGGGAGTTTCATTCAATTCAGAAACAAGTTCCCTATATGGACACTATTTTTCAAAAGTCTAGTATGCATTGTTTGTTTGTTTGTTTGTTTTTCCACTGATTGCTTTTGGTTTCTATCGTATTCTATTATACAGTCTACAAATAAAATTATTTTCTCTCTTAAAAAAAAAAGAAATACCTTGTATTGAGTCTTCTCAAAGTCCTTAAAGTGTCACTTAATATTGCTACTTTGAGAAAAGACATGTAGCAGAAAATATTTTACTTATAAAGAATACACTTTTTCTTCAAATGCTTGATCAATAAAATGATTTTCAGCAAATAAAAAGAGAGAAAGGAAGGAAGCAATGAGCAAACAAGTATATAGATACTGGAAAGTATTAGTCACTTAGTCATGTTCAACTTTTTATGACCCCATGGACTGTAGGCCCACCAGTCTCCTCTTCCTATGGAATTCTCCAGGCAAGAATGCTGGAATGGGTAGCCATTCTTTTCTCCAGTGGATCTTCCTGATCCAGGCATTGCAGACAGATTCTTTACCATCTGAGACACCAGGGGAGCCCCTATATAATGAAAAGGAAGAGACAAAATTATAATCATTAATATATTCTTGTGTTCGTGTATGAGCATCTATGCAAAGATGTTCATCAAGTTGTCAATAGTATCTTGAAAGTGGGGATGTTTGAGAATTTAAGAAATTGCAATTTTCTTATTTTTCTGTTTACATCCTATAGTTAGCATGATAAAAATGGTTATAGCTAAATATATAGTACAGTCCCTGCCCTCACAGAACTGTACTGAGGAAAAGAGACATAGCCATGACCAGACAACTGCCTTGTCATAACCTAGCACAATAGAAGCCCTAACTGGTTTAAAGAGAACAGAGAATGAAGTAACTGTGTAAATTACAGGGAAGACTTTGGAAAGTGACAAGACTGAGGAAAAAAGAACTGTTTCCAAGGCAATGAAAATGATGATTGTGAGATTAAGGATTATCAAAATGTGTTTTGTGAGAGGAAATTGTTCCATGTGGCAAAGCACTTGGGGTGCAAGACAAGAAGAAAAGAGTAGCTGATAAGAAAGGAGGATTTAACCAGACTGTAAGATTTCTTTATCATTCCAAGAAGACAGGTCTTAATTTTTTTACCAGTGGTAATCACACATTTTCATTCACGCACACTCAAAATGTTAAAAATTATCCATGTAATATAATGCATATGTGTATACTACATACTATATGCAGTATAAAAATATATACTATATTGTCAAAAAAAACTATACACTGTTTTATATTTCCAAATTGACATAAAAAATTTTATCATAGTTTTAAATGTTTTCAAAGAATAATTTAGGAGGACTTCCCTTGTGGTCCAGTGGTTAAGACTCTGAGTTTCCACTTCAGGGGCTCAAGTTCGATTCCTGGTCAAGGAGTTAATATCCCACATGCTTTGCAGTCAAAGAATAATTTCTGATATATTATATAAATGTTTTAGTTGTACAACTGATCCTTGAACAACATTGTTGTGAACTTCAAGGGTCTACTTACGCACAATTGTTTTTCAAAACATATACCATCAGCTCTTTGTGTACTTAGGTACTGCAATCTTGGATTACACCAACGATGGATCACAAACTTAATACACCACCACTCATTCATTACTCTACGGTTGTGGAACTCATTGGTACAGAGGGCCAACTATGGGACTGAAGCACCCAAAGATTCTGGTGTCCACAGCGCATCCTAGAACCAATCCCTCACAGATGCAGAGAACAATGGTATTTGCAAATCTTGGAGCTCCAGAGTGTCTCATTTAATTTAAATAAAGTATCCTTCATGTAAGCTAAATAAAAGATGTCTTCTCATTTAAACCCATCATCCATATCAGCAAGATAAGCAAATAGATATACAGGTAGATGTGTAGGTAAACAGGGCTTTGCTTATACTGCAATCAATAAAGAATCTGCCTACAATACAGGAAATCCAGGTTTGATCCTGGGTCAGGAAGATTCCCCTGGAGAAGGAAATGCAAACCCATTAAAGTTTTCTTGCCTGGAAAATCATCAGACAGGTGGATTACAAAATGAAGCCTTGACAAAAATAAGTTTTCTGGCTGAAATAAGATAAAGACTCCTTTAACATTTTTTTAAATTATTTTAATTGGAGGCTAATTACTTTACAATATTGTTGTGGTTTTTGTCATACATTCACATGAATCAGACATGGGTGTACATGTGTTCCCCATCCTGACCCTCCCTCACACCTCCCTTCCCATCCCATCCCTCAGAGTCATCCCAGTGCACCAGACTTGAGCATACTGTCTCATGTATCGAACCTGGACTGGTGATCTGTTTCACATATGATAATATATGTGTTTCAATGCTTTTCTCCTCAAATCATCCCACCCTTGCCTTCTCCCACAGAGGCCAAAACACTGTTCTTTATATCTGTGTCTCTTTTGCTTTTTTAAAGATGTGTATAAGAGACAGGTCTTGATGACTGTTGCTTTGTAGTATAGCCTAAAGTCAGGCAGGTTGATTCCTCCCGTTCCATTCTTCTTTCTCAAGATTGCTTTCAGATGACATGATCCCCTACATAGAAAACCCTAAAGACTCCACCAGAAAATTACTAGAGCTAATCAACGAATATAGTAAAGTTGCAGTATATAAAATTAACATGCAGAAATCCCTTGCATTCCTATACATTCACAATGAGAAAACAGAACGAGAAATTGAGGAAACAATTCCATTCACCATTGCAATGAAAAGAATAAAATACTTAGGAATAAATCTACCTAAAGAAACAAAAGACCTATGAATAGAAAACTATAAAAAAATGATGAAAGAAATCAAAGATGACACAAATAGATGGAGAAATATACCATGTTCATGGATCAGAAGAATCAATATAGTGAAAATGAGTATATTACCCAAAGCAATCTATAGATTCAATGCAATCCCTATCAAGCTACCAATGGTATTTTTCAGAGTACTAGAACAAATAATTGCACAATTTGTATGGAAATTCAAAAAACCTTGAATAGTCAAAGCAGTTTTGAGAAAGAAGAATGGAACTGGAAGAATCAACCTTTAACATTTCTTAATGAATCCCTTTTGGCGTTTTTCTCAGGGAAATCACTATCAGAAGCTATGAATTCTTGAAATGCCTTTTTGTTTATAACTCTGGAGATATCTGTTCCTTGGGAATGTACAAAATACCATTCGAGGTGGATGAGTAAAAAGGACAATGATAATTATGAAAGGAGTGTTGGGAAAGGAGGATTTATAGACAGCAAGATCATTTTCAGGAAAATCTACTGTAGGAGAATATATACATGAAAACTGAAGAACTGGAAATGTGCTTCGTTAAAATCTCATATTCCCTAAAGAGTTTTACTGTGGCCAAGATGTACAACTGTCTCAGTTTATAGAAAACTTCTATTGTCAAGAAAGAGTCAGTACATATTTTTAAATCTGTAACATAAGTGACCTGATGATATTTGTGTTTTAGGAAATTAGTAGATTATATCATCACTATTGCATTCCACCTACTAGTGGTGCCAAAAACAAAGAAAGTAATCAATAAGTATGTATAAATAAGCATCAATAAAGTAATCAGCAAATGAAATAAGTAATTAAATAAATTAGAAACTCTAGAGACTAGGAAGGGTGTGTTTCCTATTCTTGGAACTTTCCCAGCCACAATATTACTTCTCTGACTAGAGTATTTCTCAGAGAAAGTGATGGCACCCCACTCCAGTACTCTTGCCTGGAAAACCCCATGGACGGAGGAGCCTGGTAGGCTGCGGTCCATGGGGTCACGAAGAGTCGGACACGACTGAGCGACTTCCCTTTCACTTTTCACTTTCATACATTGGAGAAGGAAATGGCAACCCATTCCAGTGTTTTTGCCTGGAGAATCCCAGGGACGGGGGAGCCTGGTGGGCTGCCGTCTATGGGATCACACAGAGTCGGACACGACTGAAGTAACTTAGCGGCAGCAGCAGAGTATTTCTATCTTTCTGTAAAGTTTAATCTCTTTTGAAAAAACTCTGCTCAGATTAAGCTACTTACCCAGTTTTCTCTTTAAGCATGTTGTGCTTTGTGAAGCACAAGCTCAAATCAAGATTGCTAGGAAAAATATCAATAACCTCAGATATGCAGATGACACCACCCTTAGGGCAGAAAGTGAAGAGGAACTAAAACGCCTCTTGATGAAAGTGAAAGAGGAGCGTGAAAAAGTTGGCATAAAACTTAACATTCAGAAAACTAAGATCATGGCATCTGGTCCCATGCCTTCATGGCAAATAGATGGGGAAACAGTGGAAACAGTGTCAGACTTTATTTTGGGGGGCTCCAAAATCACTGCAGATGATGATTGTAGCCATGAAATTAAAAGACGCTTACTCCTTGGAAGGAAAGTTATGACCAACCTAGATAGCATATACAAAAGCAGAGACATTACTTTGCCAATAAAGGTCCGTCTAGTCAAGGCTATGGTTTTTCCAGTAGTCATGTATGGATGTGAGAGTTGGACTGTGAAGAAGGCTGAGCACTGAAGAATTGATGCTTTTGAACTGTGGTGTTGGAGAAGACTCTTGAGAGTCCCTTGGACTGCAAGGAGATCCAACCAGTCTATTCTAGAGGAGATCAATCCTGGGTGTTCTTTGGAAGGAATGATGCTAAAGCTGAAACTCCTGTACTTTGGCCACCTCATGCAAAGAGTTGACTCATTGGAAAAGACTCTGATGCTGGGAGGGATTGAGGGCAGGAGGAAAAGAGGACGACAGAGGATGAGATGGCTGGATGGCATCACTGACTCTGTGGACGTGAGTTTGAGTGAACTCCGGGAGTTGGTGATGGACAGGGACCCCTGGTGCTGCAATTCATGGGGTTGCAAACGGTTGGACACGACTGAGTGACTGAACTGAACTGAACTGAAGTAATATTTAATGATCACATCACACTTTATTTGTTGACATAAATGTTTGTCTTTTTCCTTTAGGATATGATAATATGAATCCCTCTGGCCAGGCATCCGCAGTGCCTGAGATATAATATGTTCAATAGAAATTTAATAAATAGATATTGTAAAAACATAAAGTTATATACTTAGATCCCTTGCATTGGTGCTGCCAAGACAGTTTTCTGGGATTTTATGAGGAAATGTAGTTAAATTTAATGATTGCATTTAACAGAGCCTTGAAGATCAGCTGGAGACATTTCTCCCTCATTTGAACACAGAGCATAGTTATTTTCTTTCCAAGCTATTAGTTTGCCTTTTTCTTTGAAAACTGTGAATCAGAAACGTTTGTGTTTCACTCTTTGTAATGAATAATAAAAGATCCAAAGTGTTCATCACTAGAAAACAAAAACACTCAGTTCAGTCCCTCGGTCGTGTGCAACTCTTTGTGACTCCATGGACTGCAGCACACCAGGCTTCCCTGTCCATCACCAATTCCTGGAGCTTGCTCCAACTCATGTCCATTGAGTTGGNAGATCCAAAGTGTTCATCACTAGAAAACAAAAACACTCAGTTCAGTCCCTCGGTCGTGTGCAACTCTTTGTGACTCCATGGACTGCAGCACACCAGGCTTCCCTGTCCATCACCAATTCCTGGAGCTTGCTCCAACTCATGTCCATTGAGTTGGTGATGCCATCCAACCATCTCATCTTCTGTTCTCACCTTCTCCTCGCACCTTTAGTCTTTGCCAGCATCAAGGTTTTTGTCAATGAGTCAGTTCTTCATATCATGTGGCCAAATACTGGAGATTCAGCTTCAACATCAGTCCCAATGAATATTCAGGGCTGATCTCCTTTAGGATGGACTGGTTTGACCTTCTTGCAGTCCAAGGACCTCTCAAGAGTCTTCTCCAACACCACAGTTCAAAAGCATCAATTCTTCATTGGTCAGCTTTCTTTGTAGTCCAACTCTCACATCCATACATGACTACTTGAAAAACTATAGCTTTTACTAGATGGACTTTGTTGGCAAAGTAGTGTCTCTGATTTTTAATATGCTATCTAGGTTGGTCATAGCTTTTCTTCAAAAGAGCTAGCATATTTTAATTTCATGGCTGAATTCACCATCTTCAATGATTTTGGAGCCCAAGAAAATAAATCCTGTCCAATTGCTTTCATTGTTTTCCCATCTATTTTCCATGAAGTGATGGGACCAGAGGCCATGATCTTTGTTTTCTGAATGTTTAGCTTTAAGCCAGTTTTTTTCACTCTCCTCTTTCACTTTCATCAAGAGGCTCTTCAGTTCTTCTTCACTTTCTGGCATGAGGGTGGTATCATCTGCATAACTGAGATTATATTGATATTTCTCCCATCAATCTTGATTCCAGTTTGTGCTTCATCCAGCCTGGCATTTCGCATGATGTATCCTGCATATAAGTTGAATAAGCAGGGTGACAATACACAGCCTTTACTCACTCCTTTCCCAATTTAGAACCTGTCCATTGTTCCATGTCTGGTTCTAACTGTTGCTTCTTGACCTGCCTGCAGATTTCTCAGGAGACAGGTAAGGTGGTCTGGTAGTCCCATCTCTTGAAGAATTTTCTACAGTTTGTTGTGATCTACAGTGAAAGGCTTTGGCATAGTCAATAAAGCAGAAGTAGATGTTTATCTGGAACTCTCTTGCTTTTTCTGTGATCCAACAGATATTGGCATTTGATCTCTTGTTCCTCTGTGTTTTCTAAATCCAGCTTTAATATCTGGAAGTTTGTGGTTCACATGTTGAAGTCTCACTTGAATTTTGAGTATTACTTTGCAAGTGTGTGATTTGATTATACTCTTTGCAGCTGAAGATGGAGAAGCTCTACACAATCAGCAATAACAAACCTGGAAGTTGACTGTGGCTCAAATCATGAAGTCCTTATTGCAAAATTCAGACTTAAATTGAAGAAAGTAGGGAAAACAACTAGACTATTCAGGGAAGACCTAAATCAAACCCCTTATTATACAGTGGAAGTGACAAATAGATTCAAGGGATTAGATATGATATACAGAATGTCCTGGGATTTCTTTGGAAGGAATGATACTAAAGCTGAAACTCCAGTACTTTGGCCACCTCATGCGAAGAGTTGACTCATTGGAAAAGACTCTGATGCTGGGAGGGATTGGGGGCAGGAGTAGAAGGGGACGACCGAGGATGAGATGGCTGGATGGCAACACTGACTCCGAGTGAGTCTGAGTGAACTCCGGGAGTTGGTGATGGACAGGGAGGCCCGGCATGCTGTGATTCATGGGGTCGCAAAGAGTCGGACACTACTGAGCGATTGAACTGACTGAACTGAACAGAGTGCTTGAAGAACTATGAACAGAGGTTCATGACATTATACAGTAGGGAGTGATCAAGACCATCCCCAAGAAAAAGAAATTTAAAAAGGCAAAATTATTGGGTGAGGAGGCCTTACAAATAGCTGAATAAAGAAGAGAAGCTGAAGGTAAAGGAGCAAAGAAAAGATATATATTTGAATGCATAGTTTCAAAGACTAGCAAGGAGAGATAAGAAAGCCTTCCTCAGTGATCAATGCAAAGAAATAGAGGAAAACAATAGAATGGGAAAGATTAGAGATCTCTTCAATAAAATTAAAGATACCAAGATAATATTTCATGCAAAGATGGGCACAATAAAGGACAGAAATGGCATGGACCTAACAGAAGCAGAAGAAGTAAAAAGAAGTGTCAAAAATACAGAGGAGAACTATACAGAAAAATACTTTAATGACCCAGATAACCACAATGGTATGATCACTCACCTAGAGCCAGACATCCTGGAGTGCAAAGTCAAATGGGTCATCATTATGAACAAAGCTAGTGAAGATGATGAAATTCCAGCTAAGCTATTTCAAATCCCGAAAGATAATGCTGTTTAAGTGCTATACTCAATATGCCAGCACATATGGAAAACTCAGCAATGGCCACAGGACTGGAAGATCAGTTTTCATTCCCAAAGAAGGGCAATGTCAAAGAATATTCAAACTATGGCACAACTGCACTCATTTCACATGCAAGCAAAGCAAAGCTGAAAATTCTCCAATCCAGGCTTCAACAGTATGTGAACCTAGAAATTCCAGATGTTCAAGGTGGTTTTAGAAACGGCAGAGGAACCAGAGATCAAGTTGCCAACATCTGCTGGATCACAGAAAAAGTAGGAGAATTCCAGAAAAACATCAGTTTCTGCTTCACTGACTATGCACAAGCCTTTGACTGCGTGGATCTCAACAAACTGTGGGAAATTCTTCAAAAGATGGGACTACCAGACCACCTTACCTGCCTCCTATGAAACCTGGATGCAGGTCAAGAAGCAACAGATAGGACCAAACATGAAACAACAGACTGGTTCCAAATTGGGAAAGGAGTATATTGTCACCCTGCTTATTTAACTTATATGCAGAGTAAATCATGTGAAATGCCAGCCTGAATGAAGCACAAACTGGAATCAAAATTGCCAGGAGAAATATCAAGATAACCTCAGATATGCAGATGATACCACTCTTACGCCAGAAAACAAAGAGGAACCTAAGAGCCTCTTGATGAAAGAGGAGAGTGAAAAAGCTGGCTTAAAACTCAACATTTAAAAAACAACTATCATGGTATCTAGTCCCATATGTTCATGGAAAATAGATGGGGAAACAATGGAAACAGTGACAGACTTTATTTTCTTGGGCTCCAAAACCACTCCCAAAAGTGACTACAACCTTGAAATTAAAAGACACTTGCTCCTTGGAAGAACTGCTATGACAAACCTAGACAGGGTATTAAAAATCAGAGACATTACTTTGCCAACAAAGGTCCATCTAGTAAAACCTATAGTTTTTCGAGTAGTCATGTATGGATGTGAGAGTTGGACTACAAAGAAAGCTGACCAACGAAGAATTGATGCTTTTGAACTGTGGTGTTGGAGAAGACTCTTGAGAGACCCTTGGACTGCAAGGAGATCAAACCAGTCAATCCTAAAGGAAATCAATCTTGAATATTCATTAGAAGAACTGATGCTTACATAAGCTCCAATCCTTTAACCACTTGATGCAAAGAGCCAACTTATTAGAAAATACCCTGATATTGGAAAAGATTGAGTCAGGAGGAGAAGGGGATGACAGAGGGTGAGATGGTTGGATGTCATTACTGATCCAATCGACAGGAGTTTGAGCAAGCTCCAGGAGATAGTGAAGGACAGGGATACCCTGTGTGCTGCAGTCCATGTGTTCACAGAGAATCAGACACAATTGAGTGAGTGAAGAACAACAAGAAGTTCAAATTTTATCTTTATTTTTTTCATAATTTCTACATATTGTATGGAAAGAATTTTCAAGTTTTCTTATTCCACTAAGTTGTAAACTGTTATACGTCCTGGATCTTCTTAAATGTTAACTTTTTCTTATTAATTTTACAGTAAATTTCTTAGAGGTTTTTGTACTATAGTTTACTGAATAATTTTGACTTTTAAGTTTTCCATGGATTCACTAAAGAACAGGTGATCAGATCTGACCACTTAAATGCACATGTAACAAAAAATGTTTTTATTTCTATCTTAGTTTATTAGATTCCAAGTTTAGGATAGCCTAGTTCCTCTTAATTGTTCCTAATCATCACCAGAGTTTTAATCAATTCTTCAGTAGATTTTCTATTTTAGTTCCAGCATCAATTTTTCATTCAAGTCTAATAAAAGTTAACTGTTTTCATTTTCCAAATATATATAACTACTTGTATTCTAATTTATTCCATTATGCCTAATCTTTTTTTTAATCCATACTTTCCCTACCATTATAAGTCTATTCCAGTTATTGGTACACTACTGAGTTCTATTTTACTTGCTCCCTTTAAAAAGATGTTCATAGCTACTTCAGTAATTTGGGCATTTAATTTCCACTCCTTGGTCATCCAACTATCTCCTTTTATACACGGATATGGTATGTTCTATTCCTTCATGCTAAATTCAGGGTTTTTTTTTTTTACTTCTACACTAGGAATTGACCTATTTGCTGCTTTTAAACATCATTCACAAAAATTTGTTTTTAATGTAATGAGACTGAGAATTCATGACCTTCTGTTGTTGGAGACTAAGATCACTATAGATTTATTACTACTAAATTCTGTACCTCAACAACGAATGCATTCTAAAAGAAAATCATAAATTTGTATTCATGAGGGGACTTATCTGAAAGTGATCACTTTGTGGATTTACCTGGGCTGGATATCTAAAATAATTTGAGCTCTGATTTCAGGGAATGCCAACACAAAATGAGAGCTTGGATGATTAATAGTTATGCAAATACCTTTTAGTAAAATATATATTTTCCAAGATTTTTCCTAAGTAAATAAAAATGGTAAGCAACTTAGTATCAAGAGTCATGGTTTAGGAGAAGGAAATGGCAACCCACTCCAGTGTTCTTGCCTGGAGAATCCCAGGGACAGGGGAGCCTGGTGGGCTGCCATCTATGGGGTCGCACAGAGTCAGTTATGACTGAAGTGGCTTAGCAGCAGCAGCAGCAGCAGCAGCTGAGTTACATAAGCAGAATGAGCATGAGGTTATTTCTAGCTGGGTAAAAGTTTTTAAATTTTCCTCTTCAAAACCATAATGCAAAATGTGGACTTTGGGTGATGGTTGTTTGTCAGTGTAGGTTCATCTGTAATAAATGTATCACTCTGATGGGGACACTGATGATGGGGGAGGCGGACTTGTATTTGTTAGAGCCAGGGGTATACTGGAAGTTTCTATACCTTCCTCTGTACTTTCCTTAATTCTGCTGTGAATGTAAACTGCTCTAAAAATAGCATTTAAAATAATTAATAGTGATTTTTTGGAGTTGTTGTTATAGGTGTTTTTATAGTTTTCTATTCTTTCATCATAAAAATGTTTACAAAAATATTTTTGAAAAAGAAATAAAAGGAATTCAAATTGGAAAAGAAGTAAAACTCTCACTGTTTGCAGATGACTTGATCCTCTACATAGAAAACCCTAAAGACTCCGCCAGAAAATTACTAGAGCTAATCAATGAATATAGTAAAGATGCAGGATATAAAATCAACACACAGAAATCCCTTGCACTCTTATACACTAATAATGAGAAAGTAGAAAAAGAAATTAAGGAAACAATTCCATTCACCATTGAAATGAGAAGAATAAAATACTTAGGAATATATCTACCTAAAGAAACTAAAGACCTATATATAGAAAACTATAAAACACTGATGAAAGAAATCAAAGAGGACACTAATAGATGGAGAAATATACCATGTTCATGGATTGGAAGAATCAATATAGTGAAAATGAATATATTACCCAAAGCAATCTACAGATTCAATGCAATCCCTATCAAGCTACCAGCGGTATTTTTCACAGAACTAGAACAAATAATTTCAAGATTTGTATGGAAATACAAAAAACCTCGAATAGCCAAAGCAATTTTGAGAAAGAAGAATGGAACTGGAGGAATCAACTTACCTGACTTCAGGCTCTACTACAAAGCCACAGTCATCAAGACAGTGTGGTACTGGCACAAAGACAGAAATATAGATCAATGGAACAAAATAGAAAGCCCAGAGATAAATCCACACACATATGGACACCTTATCTTTGACAAAGGAGGCAAGAATATACAATGGAGTAAAGACAATCTCTTTAACAAGTGGTGCTGGGAAAACTGGTCAACCACTTGTAAAAGAATGAAACTAGATCACTTTCTAACACCACACACAAAAATAAACTCAAAATGGATTAAAGATCTAAATGTAAGACCAGAAACTATAAAACTCCTAGAGGAGAACATAGGCAAAACACTCTCCGACATAAATCACAGCAGGATCCTCAATGATCCGCCTCCCAGAATACTGGAAATAAAAGCAAATATAAACAAATGGGATCTAATTAAAATTAAAAGCTTCTGCACAACAAAGGAAACTATAAGCAAGGTGAAAAGACAACCCTCTGAATGGGAGAAAATAATAGCAAATGAAGCAACTGACAAACAACTAATCTCAAAAATATACAAGCAACTTATACAGCTCAATTCCAGAAAAATAAACGACCCAATCAAAAAATGGGCCAAAGAACTAAATAGACATTTCTCCAAAGAAGACATACGGATGGCTAACAAACACATGAAAAGATGCTCAACGTCACTCATTATCAGAGAAATGCAAATCAAGACCACAATGAGATACCACTTCACACCAGTCAGAATGGCTGCGATCCAAAAGTCTGCAAGCAATAAATGCTGGAGAGGGTGTGGAGAAAAGGGAACCCTCTTACACTGTTGGTGGGAATGCAAACTAGTACAGCCACTATGGAGAACAGTGTGGAGATTCCTTAAGAAATTGCAAATAGAACTGCCTTATGACCCAGCAATCCCACTGCTGGGCATACACACCGAGGAAACCAGAATAGAAAGAGACACATGTACCCCAATGTTCATTGCAGCACTGTTTATAATAGCCAGGACATGGAAACAACCTAGATGTCCATCAGCGGATGAATGGATAAGAAAGCTGTGGTACATATACACAATGGAGTATTACTCAGCCATTAAAAAGAATACATTTGAATCAGTTCTAATAAGATGGATGAAACTGGAACCGATTATACAGAGTGAAGTAAGCCAGAAAGAAAAACACCAATACAGTATACTAACACATATATACGGATTTTAGAAAGATGGTAATGAGGACCCTGTATGTAAGACAGCAAAAGAGACACAGATGTGTAGAGCGGACTTTTGGACTCTGAGGAAGAGCGAAAGGGAGAGGGTGGAATGATTTGGGAGAATAGCATTGAAATATGTATACTATCATGTAAGAAACTAATCGCCAGTCTATGTTTGATGCAGGATGCAGGATGCTTGGGGCTGGTGTATGGGGATGATCCGGTGGGATGATATGGAGTGGGAGGTGGGAGGGGGGTTCATGTTTGGGAGTTCATGTATACCCGTGGCAGATTCATGTCAATGTATGCCAAAACCAATATGGTACTGTAAAGTAAAATAAAGTAAAAATAAAAATTTTAAAAAAAGAGTCATGGTTTATTCATATATTTTCCAAATCAACAGCTTCATTGACATGCTAACAGTCACCCTTCAATAAGTATTTAATGAATTAAATCCTATTAGAATTAGGCCACCAAACACCAATAACGTGTTCTAGATTCTTGATCCCTTCAATTCAGGGGTTGTTAGGAAGGTCAACTCTTAGGGACCTTACACATCTATCTAGATCACCATATCTGTTTTTGCAAATCTGAGATATGAGATCTATATGGAAAAATGTGCAGAAATCACTTCTGAGTGCTTGTGCTTGGGCTCAGTCACTCAGTTATGTCAGACTCTGCTACTGTATGGACTGTAGTCTGCCAGGCTCCTTTGCCCATGGGATTTTCCAGGCAAGAATGCTGGGGTGGGTTACCAAACAAGGATCAAACTCGCATCTCCTGTGTCTCCTGAATTGGCAGGAAGCTTTCTGCCAATGAGTTTTCTGCCACTGAGCCCCCTGGGAAGCCCTCACTTCTGAGTAACTGGAATGTTATTTTTACTCAAAATACCCAATAAATTAGATAAAGAATTTGTTTAACAATAACAACAACAAAATCCACATCAGCGATAATAACATCTACAAGCAACTCAGTTTAATATCATTAAGTCACACAAGAGTTTTGTATTTGTTCCTTTCAAGTAAATTCAGTCTTACTCTAGTTTCAGGAACTCTAGTGAGTGCAACTTAACCAATGTTTCTCATATAAGAATCACCAGTAAAGTTTATTGAAATACTAATCCTTGGGCCCCATTCTCAGAGTTTCAGACTCAGTCAGGTTGAGTTGGGACTTGAAAATTTGATTTTCTGACATATTCTGAAGATTGTTGGTGCTTCTAGTCCTGATGTCACTCTTTGAGAATCACTATACTACCATATGCACTACTTTTAAAAAGCTAATTAATTAATCAGTCTGGCTGTGTTGTGTCTTGGTTGCAGCACGTGGGATCTGGTTCCTAGATGAGCGAGTTCACCCGTGCCCCCTGAATTGGGAGTGTGGAGTCTTAGCCACTGGACCGCCAGGGAAGTCCTGTGCATTACTTTTTAAAACTTTATTTTGTTGCACTACTGAATCTCCCCAAATTAATTTCATTTATGGTGCTATACTTTTATTTGAATATAATACTTAGGACTACATTATTCAAGGATTATGACATTTTTCTTTCTATGCTTTTCTTTTTAATATCTGTTTCTTACTTGAACTCTCTCCCCTTTTATAACATTTTTGAGATAATATTACTATACAATGAATCAAAGATGATTATAGATCAAAGTCTGTATAATGCTCTTACTTAATTAGATGTTTATTTCTCACCTTTTTTCCAAAATTTGAGGCAGATAGATCAAAGCAAAGCTAATTAAACCACAAAGTTACTGAAATCAAGGCCTGATTTCCTTAGACCCTTGTTGTAAACTGATCATCCTGCTTCTAATTACCTTCCCACCGCTGAAATGACCACACTGGCCAAGGCAAGAATCATGATGATTATGGTCAGACTGGTCTGAGACTTTAGCTTCATTTTCTAACATATTCTATATACACTGTCTACAGAGTGCCTGATTTTATAAATTACACTCAGCAAGAAAGTCACCTTAACGTCTCCATCTATCTACTGCCTGCCACAGAGCAGCTGCAATGTATTTACCATCAACTGAGAAAGAAATCTATATTTATCGGGATGTGGAAGATGCTGAATTTACCGACAATTGACAAATTAGTCTGGAATGAGAATGCATATAGAAATAGCCTGCAGTATGCCATTATGTTGTGACATAAATATATGGTCTCTTCCCTCAACTTATGCCAGAAGCAAATGAACAGTGTTTCAGCAACATGAGTAATTTCTCATCTACATTAGTCTGCTTTTATTTTTTTTTCTCTCTCTCTGAGTTGTTAATAGCTATAAGGGGATATCCTAATAACCACAGTGAAATTCACTTTGAAAGCCATATTAGCAACTAGTAAGATCTCCAAATGCTGTTAAATTACTAATTTAATATAAAATTTAATTTAAATTTACTCTCTCTCCCACTTGCTGTATATTTATATATGTGCATATGCACACATATGTGTGTACACACATAGCTCTATAATAGCAATATACAACCTTATATAGACTGATTAGCATCTATACAAGCATCCTTATATAGCTGATTAGGCTTTTTATAACGTTGTCAGACAAATTTTTACTCAAGCTATAAATGGATTTATGTCCCCAATTCTAGTCATGTTTAATGAGGTGATATGGTCTAGCAGTTAGGAATATGAATATGAAGTCCTTTGTATTAAAAATCAGCCTTTTTCCTTGCTGTCTGTATGATACTGAATAAGTTAACTATTCTTTCACAACCTCCCTTTCCTCACTTTTGAAGTAAGTATTAAACATGTGATCCTGTTGTAGGCGTTAAATTCATATTATATGCAAAGTGATAGCTTAATGGCTGGTACATTGAATTTAATATTATTGAACAAATAGTATTAGTAGTTGACTCATTGGGAAAGACTCTGATGCTGGGAGGGATTGGGGGCAGGAGGAGAAGGGGACGACCGAGGATGAGACGGCTGGATGGCATCACGGACTCAATGGACGTGAGTCTGAGTGAACTCCGGGAGATGGTGATGGACAGGGAGGCCTGGCGTGCTGCGATTCATGGGGTCGCAAAGAGTCGGACACGACTGAGTGACTGAACTGAACTGAACTGAATTGAGTATTAGTAGTAGTAGAATAAATTTAGTAAAAATATGATATATTCAGTATATTAGTCAATCACCCTGGCCATTAATTCCAGGGTGGTATAGTTTATTTGTAGTTTATTTTCCTTAAGTGTCAGATACTTTTAATAACTGCAGTATCACTCTATAAACTAGGTACCCATAAATCTTGCTCTTTTAGGTCTTTGAGAACCTTGTTCAAGAGACATGTAAGTTTAGTTAATTTGGTAATAGTCAATTCCTACTGAAGCCAGTGTGACAAATCTTTGCTATTACTTCATCTATAAAGAAACACACTGTAATCTTATTGTTCACTAACTACATAACAAATACTAAAGTTTACAAGATCTGCAGACTAGCAGAGTGCTCACTTAAAACACTGACTAGTAAATGAGAATCAAAATCAACACAAGTCTACTGTAAATAGGAAAGAACACACATTTATTTTTCCTGTGCACAAATTCTTTCTGGGTAATTGTTGCTACACAATTGGAAAAGCAAGAATTTTCAACAACAAACTAATGACAGCCAACTTTAAGTCAAAACTTGTCTGTCTGAGGCAGGACAGTTGCTTAAATTTCAGGGTAAATTTTTAACCACAAGAGCTGTTTGAATGTACAGATTGGACATTTTTTAGAGAAATAATTTATCTAAACCTCAGTAGAAGGCATGCCTCTATTTTGATCCACTTTTATGAGTGAATCCATATCTCAGACAACATTTAAAATAGTTCCCTGCTTTGAAATGTCTACCTTCTGTTGATCTAAATCAGCATAAATTTCTTGTCTTTCAAAGATTAAAGGTAATCTCAGAGATTGGTAGGCTATGTTCAGGCATCTCTAAAAAGTCACTTAAATTTTATTTTTAAAATACAGTCTATATGGTATTTTAAGATGCATTAATATTTTCAATTTTTCTAGATTAAACACATGCAGATAAACTTCCCAAGGCATCTCACTAAAGAATTTGCATAAAGAGAAAAAAAAACCCATTGAACACACTTCGCACCTAAAGCTTTCTCCAATACAAAGCCATTCTCCAATACAAAAACCAGGGCTCCTTGAAGAAATGTCTGATTCTATCACTGGGAAGGAAATATATAACAAGAGCCTGGAGCATCTTGTATTTCCAGAAAGCAAGAAAGTGCAAAACAAAATACAGACAAATCAAAAAATCCCACACAATAATGGGATATGTAAAATGGATATCAGTGCCAAGCAAGAGTCCTCAATGGCCAAAACTGGAACAATTTCAGCTAAATACAAAACATATATACACACATAAAAGTGAAGGAATAGTATTGGCTTCTCTCCCAAGGTATAAAACGAATATCCCTTAGTTTGTACTTATATAAATAAACTACTAAATAAAAAAGTAAATGGGAAGAAGATATAAATTTTCAATGCAAAAAAATTCCTAATGATTTATGCAATTATTCTGCCCTTAAAAGAGAGAGCACAACACCTCGCTTCTTATGTATGGGCTGCTCATTGTAACTTCCTAGTAAACAATACACTGTGAGAAGTAAAGAAAAAAGAGTGACTTTACAGTGGAGAAATTTGACAGAACAGCCTCAGCCAAATGATCAAGGTCAACATCAAGAGTGGTAAGTCATGCTGATGGCATGTACCTCTGATAGGATATAATGAGAATTGCCCTTCTGTGGTTTTCCTCTCTGAAACCCATAATCCCAGTCTAATCAGAACAAAGCATAAGACAGATCCCAAATGATGGGCTTTCTACACAATATCTGACCAGTACTCCTGGAAATTCTCAACATTACAAAGGGAAATTTCAGAAGTTTCCATAGCCAATGCAAGCCTAAGGAGATGTGATTTCTCAATTCAATATAGCAATCCGGATGGGATCCTAGAACAAGAAAGGGACACTAGGGAAAAACTGAGAAAGTTTGAATAAGATTGGAATTCAATAATATAATAATGTTCATTTAATAATTTTGACAAATATACCATAGGAATATAAGATGTTAGAAACAGGAGAAACTGAGTCTGGCATATATGGGAACTCTCTGAACTACTTCACAATAATTCTGAAAGTCTAAAATATTCTCATATGTTAAAGGTTGCTTTTTAAAAGAATTATAACTGATCAATTTAATATGAATTTCAGAAGTTTCAAATTCAAGCAATTTTCATCAAAGGAAGAATTTTCTATTGTTTTCTAAAATCACAACTCACTTTCATAAATTGAGTCAATAACATGCAGATATTTAACAAATTATTTGAGTTTGGCATAACTGAGCAGAAATAGCAGGAGGTGAAATTTCAAGTATCATAAATGAAACAGCAATTGATTTCCAGTAATTCTTCTGAGCAGAGTGTGTTTTGTATTTGAAAATTGCTCTGAGGAAAAAAAAAAAAAAAACTAAAGTCAAAAACTGACCTGATATATTATTATTGATATTTTAAGGGAGAGGTAGAACTCCCAAACTACACTAATTGGATTTCCTTCTCCCCTCTTCTCTGAGTCACACTGAAGTTTTCTGTTGAGAGTGTAAACAGTTCTAGGTGTAAAGCCCTTAAGAAAACAATTTATAATAATTCTCTTAACAACAAGAATCCTCTTTCACATTATTTATTTTCCTGAAGCAATTTCTCTCCTTATTTGGTTGTACAATTAACTAAAATGATAGTAAGTGTTATGCCTTTAAAATAAAACTAAATTAAATGGTAATGCAGTAATCCATCAATTACAATGGGGCCCACTGGTGGATTCAAATGGATTAGTATAAAAATATTTTGTTGAATTAACAATACATTTAATGCTATGTACTCACCATTACAGCAGGGAATAAAATACCGTCTTAGTTAATCTCTCACGGTCAGTGCCTGGAATTTTTACAATCAAAAGGATTATTCTTTACCAGCAAATGCAAATGGACACTATTTGACAGCCCCTTTTTAAAGTAACTCAAAATCTGGATTCACAGCAACAGTAAATCGTAGGAGAGAGTCATTTAAACTTAATATCAGTTACCAAAATAACTATGATGAAATAAATTATGTATTAAATTCTCATTGTTTTCCCCCCTGCGGTTTTTGTAGAAAGTGTTTCCAATTGTTTTGTATTTGTGTATATATGAATACGTAACGAGGGACTGCAAGGAGATCCAACCAGTCCATCCTAAAGAAAATCAATCCTGAATATTCATTGGAAGGACTGATGCTGAAGCTGAAACTCCAATATTCTGGTCACCTGATGTGAAGAACTGTCTCATTGGAAAAGACTCTGATGCTGGGCAAGATTGAAGGCAGGAGGAGAAGGGGACAACAGAGGATGAGATGATTGGATGGCATCACCAACTCAATGGACATGAGTTTGAGCAAGCTCCAGGAGTTGGTGATGGACAGGGAAGCCTGGCGTGCTGCAGTCCATGGAGTCGCAGAGTCAGACATGGCTGAGCGACTGAACTGACTGACTGAATATGTGACATAATTCTAACATTTACAGTATAGCTCCATAAATATACTGTATAATCAAATACTGGTCTTGAATGTGCCTTAGATTCACATCAGACAAAAATATGCAGCCCTGCACAGATGAAGAAAGGCAATGCCAAAGAATGCTCAAACTACCGCACAATTGCACTCATCTCACATGCTAGTAAAATAATGCTCAAAATTCTCCAAGCCAGGCTTCAGCAATATGTGAACCGCGAACTCCCTGATGTTCAAGCTGCCAACTGTTTTAATAATTTCAT
>SJYX01011650.1:231013-270920 GCA_006410675.1 Oreotragus oreotragus
GCAAAGAGTCGGACACGACTGAGCGACTGAACTGACTGAACTGCACAGATGACTTTTCCTCCGTGTGCATGCATGCTCAGTCACTTCAATCATGTTCAACTATTTGCAACCCTATGGACTGTAGCCCTCCAGGGTCCTCTGTCAATAGGATTCTCCATCAAGAATACTAGAGTGGGTTGCCATGCCCTTCTCCAGGGGATCTTCCTGACTCAGGAATTGAACCCACCTCTCCTGAGTCTCCTGCATTGCAGAGGGATTCTTTACCCACTGAGCCACCTGGAAAGCTCTTTTCATCCATAGGTGAGTTTCATTGATATTTCTCCACTTGTACTAAATGAGTCATTTTCATCTGAATTTTTAATAATTCTAAAATGTAGCACTGCATTCAGCAAAGGCAAAATAATATCCCCTACAGTTTAGAGTTTCTGGGACTCTCCAAGGCCATAAGTTGCCTTTAAAATATCTCTAGTCCAGAACATGCAACACTTATGGCCACGTTTTATTAGCTGTGTTACATTTCCTGCAAAATTCAAATGGGGTACTTCAAATAGCAAACGATATGGTCTACTCCACATTTAGAAGTTCTTTTATTTTTCCATTTCCAGAGAAATTTTTCTGCATTAAATATGTACAGAAAAATCTGAATGTACTTATCATATAGGGGGAAAAAAAACACAAATTTGTGTTTCACCTTTCCTTAGTAATAAGAATATGAACCACAGGTGGAGAGTCAGGAGGAAGGCTTCAGCTTACCTAATTCTTTTTATGGTTTAGAGCCAGCCTTGCAGAACCCTCACATCACAGGAGAAGACATACTCTGAATAGCATGGTCATATTTTTTTCTCCCAGTGAACCCCAATTATGGGTCACTAACACTGAAATGAAAGGAAGTCCTTTTCTCCCTTAATTGAAGAACACCAAAGGAGGAAAGCAGACACAAGAAAAATGACCACCATGAAAAGGAAGTTAAAATGATTTTATTGAACTGGCTGCATTCCTAGCCACCTAGTGTATGAAGTAATAACAATCAGTTATATTACAGTACATGATTAATAACAATGACTGATCCTCAGATCCCTGACCATCTATCCATCAGTATCTCAAGCGGGCATTACTCATATTGCTTCTCAGCATGGCTGTCTTCCATCACACCATTGTAATTTCATCTTTATGGTATCATACACTCTCCAAAATGCAGTATTTAAATCTGGTAAGCTTGGTGGGGAATGGACCTATTTTTAAATGGTGTGTATAAACTTCACAAGAGACAGCAGCATTATCAAATCAATTGTAAATCCAAATCATTTGATTTTGAGATGCATCTGAATTGTTACACATGGCTGCAGTTTATCACCATAGAACACGGGGAGAAAAGATAGCTTTAACAAAATCTATCACTGTAAGTTCACTCTAGTACACTGTCACAAAACTTTTGTGCCCTCATTGAACCTAACTTCCATTTTTAACAGGAGTTTATAATTAGGTTTGCAATTAGCCCAGAGTTCATGCTGGAGCATCCTTTAATATTTCAGAGAATAGCCGTCCATCATAGCCTTTAATATTTGGGGGAACAGTAACATATAGGTTATGGGAGTAATGATATTAGATTTTACTCGCATCATGCTTAAAATTTCAAAGCACTGAAGCATATATTATCTCTCTTGGGTGTAGGTTTTGTTTTTCCCATTTTTGAGTATGAAAAAAATGGAGCCTGAGAGGGCACACAACTAAGAAAGAATGGGATCATGCTATGTCTTATATTTTAACTATAAATTTTGATTTATTTTCGATTCCAGTTTCTGTGCACTGTTAAGAGAATAGGATTAATTATAATTTCACAAGCCATCTTCATTCACCAAAAAAAAAAAAAAATCTTTATCATAGGGAGGCTATTAGTAAGTAACAGAGCTGTGCCTCTTTATTTCCTATTTCCACATTTCTGAATTAATTGGAGATCAACCCAATTATTCTTTACAAAATGCCCAATTCCATGATTTTAAAAAATTGTAATGGAAGCAGAAAGAGTTTAGTATCCATGATTCTATGAGGAATTTAGTTTTCCATCACACATCATGGACTTCTGCAAGTTTGAGGAAAGCACTGTTACCTTTTTCTCTGCTGCTGCTGCTGCTAAGTCGCTTCAGTCGTGTCCGACTCTGTGCGACCCCATAGACGGCAGCCCACCAGGCTCCCTTGTCCCTGGGATTCTCCAGTTAAGAACGCTGGAATGGGTTACCATTTCCTTCTCCAATGCATGAAAGTGAAAAGTAAAAGTGAAGTCGCTCAGTCTTGTCCAACTCTTAGCGACCCCATGGACTGCAGCCTACCAGGCTCCTCTGTCCATGGGATTTTCCAGGCAAGAGTACTGCAGTGGGGTGCCATTGCCTTCTCTGCCTTGCTCTCTAGTGAAGGCTGATTATCTCCACAAAGAGCTGTCCAAGAGAAGTACATTAAGTCCTAAGGGCAGCTGCTTGCTCATGTTGCATACAGATTAAGACCTAGAATTAAAAACTCTCTCAAATCTTCTTTTAAGGATCACAGTTAGGAGTCAAAATATCCTATCTAACACTCTGATATCTATACCATCTGTCATCACTGAACATAAGGGCTGAGTCCGCACCTTCTTTTACTGATGGTCCTGTCTTTAGCAGAGTCAGACAAGATAAATTCTTGATGGTGGGACAAGCGGCGACAAAGATCAACTCTGTCTCTTTTAAAGTGATGCAAGTTTTGTATATAATATATACAGAAATTTGTGTATAATGTATAGACCTCTCTATGTTGTACAATGCATGGTACTTTTTGTAAACCCTACTTGTTCTTGGGTTCTCAACGAAAATGCTTTGGAAAGACTTTTGTAAAGTACGGCTGTTAGAGGGCCGTGACTAGAGAGTAGAATTAACAGAAATTAAAATACCTTCCAAATCCCATCTTCTAAGGTCTTTGTTCATCTTAACTAAAGTGCTTAAAAATTATTCTTACTATCATCTAACTAAATTGTAAAGTGTCTGTCATCAAAATCGTGAATACTCTTGATAGGTATTTCAGAAAATGTCCATAGCCCTATTCAGTTTTCTTCTTTTCTCTCCTTTCAGTCATTCTCTCGTTCTCACTCTTTTTTCTACTCGCATTTCTTACCCTTCTCTAAAAGATTCAGGGAAATGTTTAGTTAAAAGCAAGACCAGCAGAGAAACATAGCTGGACTCCATTGCCAGGTCTACCGACTCAGCAGCTCTATGACAGTAAGATCATAAGCCACTGGGAGAGGTTCAGCTACTTGTGTCAAACGCCCAGTTAGTGAGCACTGACAAGTTCTTCCTCATCCAGCCTCATCCTTTCTTTGCCTCACCTCCCTCTCTGGCTTCTCTCATCTTCTCATTTTCTTCTCTCTCATCCCCTGTCTATTTCCCTTTTTCTGTGCTTCACTTTACAAAAGTACTTCTGTCCTTAATCCCCCTCCTCTGCCTTCTTTCATGTGCACTTCCCTCCATTTCTTTCTCTTCTGTTGACCTAAATTGTGTTAATTTTCATGCTATAGAAAAACACAACAGATTTTGACAATTTTTTCTTTCAGGTCTAAACATTAAACTGTCCTGCTGCTGCTGCTAAGTCACTTCAGTCGTTAAGCTGTCCTCAGTTCAGTTCAGTTCAGTCGCTCAGGCGTGTCTGACTCTTTGCGACCCCATGAATCATAGCACGCCAGGCCTCCCTGTCCATCACCAACTCCCAGAGTTCACTCAGACTCACCATAGAGTCAGTGATGCCATCCATCCATCTCGTCCTCTGTCGTCCCCTTTTCCTCCTGCCTTCAATCCCTCCCAGCATCAGAGTCTTTTTCTATGAGTCAACTCTTCGCATGAGGTGGCCAAATTATTGGAGTTTCAGCTTCAACATCAGTCCTTCCAATGAACCCCCAGGACTGATTTCTTTTAGAATGGACTGGTTGGATATCCTTTCAGTCCAAGGGACTCTCAAGAGTCTTCTTCAACACCACAGCTGTCCTAGTTCCAATCAAAAATATTTTAATCTCAAAACCAATAGAGTACTGTAAAGTAAAATAAAGTAAAATGGAAGCTCTAAAAAAAATTTTTTCTAATCTCCTCTAAAATAATTTTTACATATTCTAAAATTAAAATGATAAAAACAAACTTGTAGCTTGATGTATATTAAAAATATTTTTAGTTGTGGGCCTTTGATCTGATAAGTAACTCAGTCAATTTCAAATAATTCATTAAACAGAACTTTCAGACTGGAAACTAAATTGCTCTCATTTATGCTATTAAAATTGAGCATTTATACTGACTATTCATGTAAGAAATTATTTTTAAAGTAGATTTATTTTTACATGACATTGAATATAAATTAGATGCAAATTTACTCTATTCAAACAAGTATTTAAACTACTTACTTCTTAGTAAATTGAAGAATCAGTGACATTTGACTTACAATATGATGTCATTTTATTATTTTATACATCTGCTTGAAATTATAAAATGATTAAATTTTTCATTGTGCAATTTAATTGATTATTAGTATATCTGTACAGATCAAATATTTTTAATATTACTGGAAAAATATTCTTCAAGTTTAGTGAAAGTATCTAGATGAACTATTCTCTGAATCAATATCAGTGATGTGAAAATTACATTTTTAGATGTTAAAATGTAATTTGGGGTGCTATCTTGTGTACGAGATTACCAATTAAATATAATATTCATCATTTTTAAAAACATCAGGGACAACTTTCCTAGTTTTTAAAATATTATTTTTCTAAGATGTTGAAATGTTTAGATGAGTGAAATAGCTACAATATTCTGACTCATGAGTCATTAGAGTGGACTTGTATCTATGGTTGTAGGAGAAGTGCTTGCATTTATTTTTGATGAGAGCAACTAATCTGTTCTTTTCCCTATGTTACTTTATTGATTAATTGGGCAGATAATGAGTTTTATATGATAAATGATTTCTTCTTCAATTAGCTGTAATTCTTGTGAAGTACAATATTCCAGTAAACTTTTTAAGCTAAAGTTGCTTCAGCTATTGTGACTGGAAATTTTTATAGAATGTAAACTCTTTGTGGAATGGGTCCCTTTTCTGTGTTCCTATCCCATAACCCATCTCCATCTTTCCCTAAGTGACACTCAGAACCTTTCCTATACCAGCAACCAGGCCCTGGCTGCCTTGATTGTACTAAATGACCCCAAGGGCATAAACAGGTAAAACACTGGAGAAGCTGGCAGGAAACTTCCAACACACTTTGTAAAGAGCAAGAGAGATAGAAGAGTTGAATAGAAAATTATTGTCACATTGTGTACTTTGATGAGGACTGGTTAACATTATTAATAATGCATATTAAGTTGCCCATTATGTGATTTTTCTCCCAAGCAGTATTTATCTGAGCAAGGCAAGCAGAGAAAAGACAGATACTTGATTGAGTTTTTATATGAAAGTGAGACTAAAGTAAATGCATATATTCAGACATATAGAAAAATGCATAGAGAAGGAAAATAATTCAGAAGGAATGGAAGTTGAGGAAAAGGGTCAATGACAAGGACACTCAATGAAGATCAAAAACAAAAGTTGCAGGAGTGGCTGAGCATAATCACTGAGAAGATAGAGCTGCTGCTGGAGACGAAGTAGTCCTTTAATATTTCAAAGATATAGCCATTTCATAGTATATAAGATTCAGGTTCTGACCCTGAGAACAGTGAATGAGGACAGCAAAATAAACTGTGTTTCCATTTAAAAAGGCTGTTGAGAAATTTAGATACTAAATAGGTCATCCCCATTAACATGATCATTGACCATATGATTCTTCTGATAACCAGTCATGTTATCAACATGGCAACTTACATCATCTACATTTTTGTCACACGATTACAACTTTAGTTCCAGACCTCATAATCATTCACTGTAACCTGACATTTTATCCTAACTACTATCCCCGCTTCCTGATTTACTCATCCCCAGTCTGTCTCATTTGTTGTTGTTGTTCAATAGCTAAGTCGTGTCTGACTCTTTGCAGCCCCATGGACTGCAGCACACAGGGCTTCCCTGTCCTTCACTATCTCCCGGAGTTTACTCAGACTCAGGTCCTTTGAGTCAGTGATGTCATCCAATCATCTCATTCTCTGTTGNATTTACTCATCCCCAGTCTGTCTCATTTGTTGTTGTTGTTCAGTAGCTAAGTCGTGTCTGACTCTTTGCAGCCCCATGGACTGCAGCACACAGGGCTTCCCTGTCCTTCACTATCTCCCGGAGTTTACTCAGACTCAGGTCCTTTGAGTCAGTGATGTCATCCAATCATCTCATTCTCTGTTGCCCCTTCACCTTCAGCCCTCACTCTTTCCAAGCATCAGGGTCTTTTCCAGTTAGCTGGCACTTCACGTCGCTTGGCCAAAGTGTTGGCACTTCAGCTTCAGTATCAGTCCTTTTGATGAATATTCAGGGTTGATTTCCTTTAGGAATGACAGGTTTGATCTCCTTCCTGTCCAGGGGACTCTCAAGAGTCTTTTCCAGCACCGCAACTGGAAAGCGTCAGTTTCTCTGCTCATTCTTCTTTATGCTCCAAGTCTCACTTCTGTACATGACTACTGGAAAAAACATACCTTAACGATATGGACCTTAGACGGCAAAGTGATGTCTCTTTTTAATATGCTGTGTAGGTTTGTCATAACTTTTCTTCTAAAGAGGAAATTTCTTTTAATTTCGTGGCTGCAGTCACTGTCTGTATTTATTTTGGAGCCCAAGAGAATAAAATCAGTCTCTGTTTCCACTTTTTCTCCATCTATTTGCCGTGAAGTGATGGTACTGGAAGCCGTGGTCTTAGTGTATCCAATGTTTAGTTTTATGCCAGCTTTTTCACTCTTTCACCTTAGTCAAGAGGCTCTTTAGTTCCTCTTCACTTTCTGCCATTAGAGTGGTATCATCTGAATATTTGAGGTTGTTTATACTTCCCCTGGCAACCTTGATTCCAGCTTGTGACTAATCCAGTCCAACATTTCACGTGATGTACTCTGCATATAATTTAAATAAGCAGAGTGACAATAAATCACTGTGACTGTGGTTCTGGAGGTTGTGGGATTGTAATTCTTGGTTCTTCTGTCTGTCTTCTGATGGGTGAGGATAAGAGGCTTGTGCAAGCTTCCTGTTGGGAGGTATTGGTTATGGGGGAAATTGTATCTTGATCTGGTGGGCAGGGACATGCTCAGTAAATTTTTAATCCAATTTTCTGATTGGTAGGGCTGTGCTCCTTTAGGCTCTAAGGTGGGCCAAAGGTGACCTTTAAAGTATTTATGCCGATATGCATCTCCAAGGACTGCTACTGCCAGCGCCCTTATCTCCATGGTAGGCCACTGCTGACCCAGGCTTATGCAGGAGACCCTCAAATAATCACAGACAAGTCTACTTCAGTCTCTTGTGGGATCTCTGCTTCTTTCCCCTGAACCTGGTGCACACATGGTTTTGTTTGTTCCCTCCAAGACTTTCTGTTTCCCCAGTCCTGTAGAAGTTTAGTAATCAAATCTTGCTATCCTTCAAAGTCAGATTCCCTGGGGGTTTCCAGTCCCTTTGGCAGATCCCATGGTTGGAGATCCCATGGACCTAGAACTTTCACAACAGTGCAATAACTTCTTTGGTATTATTGTTCTCTAGTTGGTGAGTCACCCACCCAGCAGATATGGGATTTGATTTAATGTGATCGCACCCCTGCTACCATCTCATTGTGGCTTCTCCTTTTATATATAACTTTGTCCATAATCTTTTGAAAACTCAGTCATTTACTCTAAGAAAAAGTCCAAGTCCATTAGCATGACATGGAAGACTCCAAAGCAAACTTTTTCCCCTACCAACAGACTCCACTGTCTTCCTATGTCTATTTCCAGTACTGTCTGTACTTGGATGGCCACCACTCTCAAATCATGGCATTGCTAAGACCTGTGGATATGACCTTTTCTCTCTGTGGAGTATTTCCTGTGTATTCCAGCCCCTTTCTATTGTCAGGAAGTTATCAGCATTCCCTTATATTGAGTACACACTTCTTTTGTGGTATTGTATTATACTGATTTGTTTCCATGACTTTTTCCCAGCTGAATGGTACCTTGAGGCCAGAAATTTTATTATTCAATATTTGACTTTGAGCACTTAGCACAGTGTGTGGAATGATAGACACTCAATAAAGCTTCAAGAGGTTCTTAAAACTGAAATAACAGGATAATGGAGAGAATGCAGTCAAAGAAGCATAAACTTAAAGCCTGTGAAGTTGGAAAAGAGATGGCGATTTTGAAAGTAATGTGGAAATTGAGTTTATAGTGATGTTAGGTGTAACATGAGTGCTTTAAGTTATGCTGAATTTACAAAAGGAAAAAAAAAACTTTGAGTCAAAAAGAGAGAGACTGATGGTATTGGATGGGGAGAGTGTGCAAGGTCCCTGGGGCAGTTAAGAGGCCCAGGGAAAGCTCTTACTGATAAAGAGTAGTTTGAATATCATTTTCTCTGAGACACTAGAATATAACAACAGGGGAAAGCCTACTTTTTTCTGAATTTCAAAATCTCCCATCTGATTATTCACTATTAAATTATGATTACTATGGATCTAAATATTTAAGGTTGTTTTATAGATACAGAAAATGAAATCTTCATTTTTTACGAAGATTTTGAATTTTGAAACTATAAGGGAATCTACAAAACGGATGCAAAAAATACAATTGTCCTTGATAACAAGTCATATATTTTTTTTAACAAGGAAAGTCTGTCTATAGCTCTAACACAACACTGATCAACTCTTTTAAGGGGTTTTACTGAAGAAGATGTTAATAGAACTGATTCCAAATTGGGAAAGGAGTATGTCAAGGCTGTATATTGTCACCCTGCTTATTTACTTATATGCAGAGCACATTATGTGAAACGCTGGGCTGGATGAAGCACAAGCTGGAATCAAGATTGTGGGGAGAAATATCAATATAACCTCAGATATGCAGATGACACTACCTTTATGCCAGAAAACAAAGAGGAACCTAAGAGCCTCTTGATGAAGGTAAAAGAGGAGAGTGAAAAAGCTGGCTTAAAACTCAGCATTCAAAACATAAGGATCATAGCATCTGGTCCCATCACTTCATGGCAAACAGATGGGTAAACAATGGAAACAGTCACAGACTTTATATTTTTGGTGAGAGGAGGGCTCCAAAATCACTGCAGATGGTGACTGCAGCTGTGAAATTAAAAGATGCTTGCTCCTTGGAAGAAAGTTATGACCAACTTAGACAGCATATTAAAAAGCAGAGACGTTACTTTGCTAACAAAGGTCCATCTAGTCAAAGCTTTGGTTTTTCCAGTAGTCATGTATAGATGTGAGAGTTGGACTATAAAGAAAGCTGAGTGCCAAAGATCCGAAGCTTTTGAACTGTGGTGTCGGAGAAGACTCTTGAGAGTCCCTTGGATAGCAAAGAGATCCAACCAGTCCATTTTAATGGAAATCAGTCCTGAATATTCATTGGAAGGACTGATGCTGAAGCTGAAACTCCAATACTTTGGCCACGTGCTGCAAAGAAATGACATTTGAAAAGACCCTGGTGCTTGGAATGATTGAAGACTGGAGAAGAAGGGGACATCAGAGTATAAGATGGTTGGATGGCATCACTAACTCAATGGACATGAGTCTGAGTAAGCTGCAGGAGTTGATGATGGACAGGGAAGCCTGACGTACTGCAGTCCATGGGTTCGCAAAGAGTCGGACACAACTGAGTGACTGAACTGAGCTGAACTGAAATGAAGATGTTAATAGAAGTCCTAATGAAAATGTGATTCAGAAGTGGAGTTCTGATTAAGTAGCTTTAGAACCTTTTAAGAATTCTAGGAAATAATGCTGTAAATAAACCTCTTCAGGTTTATTATTTCAACCTTCCCCCACCCCTGCCAAGGCTTTTCTATTAACACCTCTAGAACAATTTTCTGAAGAATTTATCAAATTAAGTTTTCAAATGATCTTTTCTTTAACATTCCATCATTAGGAAACACCATGCAAATAACTAAAAATATTCATTTATTTGATAATGTTCATTGTTGGAAATTAACCAAAAGAAATGGATTTTCTATTGTTCCTCTATTGAAAAACTTATTTTTATAAAATTGCTATCTTATTATTGAGAATTATTTTGATTTGAAGTATTTTACTCAGTGAAACTTATTATGTGCCCTTGTGTGGCCCATTTTCACTTGTATTGAGACGAGAGAGATGTAAAAAGAGAGAGAATGAAAGGGAAACAGAAAGACAGAGAGAGAATCCCGCACATATTTTAATATTTTAGTACTTTGATAATACCTAGTTTCCTGAAGACAGACATGAAATAAAATGCAAGGCATACATTTGAAAAAATATAGGAACAACAAATGACCTTGTGACTTATGCACTAAAATTAAATCTAAGACAAATATAAGAACATTAGTCTCTTGAGACATACATACAGCTGCAAAGTTATTTTATATATTGCCATGCAGAATTTGATTAGCCATCCTTGTTTCTGTCTGCTTAAGGGCTCTGAATTAAAGCTTTATCATTTGAAAATTTTAACAGGAGCCCAAGCTTCCATTTTTGCATGCAATCCGTCTTTCAAAAACACATATTTACATTTCAGAATTATTTCACTGCTGTTTGTAACAATCAAAGCTTCCTAAACAGGTCAGCAATATGACAGGAATGTGGCTTCCACAATAAGAGGTTGTGGGCTCAGTACTGCTCGTTTATCTCCAGCTTGTCAGTTGTTTTATCTGAAACACAAACTTTTTATCTGTAAAAAATATGATAGGGAATAAAAATAGTTTCTAGGTGGCAGAATTTTTTTTAAATGCATGAGATAATGTAATGAAATACTTTGAAAACTCTTCAGTCACCAAGCAGACATGAATTATTATTGTCATGTGATTGTATAATAATAATGATTGTGCAGAAAAAAAAATACAGTATTTGAAGAAAGAAAGCTGACTTTGAGGTCTGGCTATGCTTCGTGGCAGTTGTGGGCCTCTCTGCTCTAGTCCTCTCAGTGAGACAGATGCTAGCACCTACTGTATAGATTCCTGTAGAAATCAAATGAGATATTTATAACAGGATAATTGCTTCCTGAAGAACATATTAGGAACCCTGAGGCAGAATTCAGTTTTAGGAATAACTACAGTAAGGCAAAACTCAGTTTTAAAGCCACACATTGAAATAATCTATCAAAATTGCAAATATTTTTGTAAAGTTTGAAATTCTTTTTTTGTCAATTGAAGAATGGAATTTGGTGGCCCAACAGCAACATAGGCTTACAAATAAATTTTAAAAGGTGCTCTATATACATTTTAGTCAATTTGTTAATCACAAAATTTTACCTTTGTTTCTCATTAATTTCAATCTCTTTCTCTTGGGCATACACACACACACACACACACACACACACACACACACACAAGTGTGCATGCCTATAATTTATGGTCCCTACATGCTGCCAAAAGTGGCCTGCTCTGCTGAGGCAAAAGGCAAAAGGCAGTCCATTGTCATTTCAACATATACTTGAGATATTTCATTTTCATGGGGTTTTTTATACGCAGTCATAGGGGGATTGCAGATGCTAGGCTTATGTGCAGGTATGCAATGTGCTGCTTATAGGCCTTCTTTGTTTCCTAACGTGCCAAAAGTGGCCTGCTCTGCTGAGGCAAAAGGCAAAAGGCAGTCCATTGTCATTTCAACATATACTTGAGATATTTCATTTTCATGGGGTTTTTTATACGCAGTCATAGGGGGATTGCAGATGCTAGGCTTATGTGCAGGTATGCAATGTGCTGCTTATAGGCCTTCTTTGTTTCCTAACGTGTATGCCCATTGTCTCTACAGCTTGTACCATCCTAGACTTGATGCAAGATTCCCAGGTCTAATCTAGTGACAGCTTATATTCATGGTGGTTGTCAACCAGAGCATTTTTCTCAGAATGTGAATCTGAGTAGCCTTTTTTTTAAAGAAATAGGATCGAAAGAGTGTTACAATACTGCGATTTTTTCTGTTTCCTATATACTTTCCACATCTGTATATACTCTTAAACCATGCAAATTCACTCTCCTGATAGACACTTCAAAATGAAATTGTTTTCTAATTCATGTTTGCAGAAGTGTAATGCAATATGACTATACATTTTCACGGCATCTCACATTATTATTATCATCCCTACCATCCCACATACTAATGCTGAATTATATCTGTCATCCCAAATCAGCAGCACAACTAAGGTTTCTTATTTTTTAAATTTTGACCTCTTTTTTCATTGAAGTATAGTTAATTTATAACGTGTTAGTTCAGGTATTCATCAAATGATTTATACATATATAATTTTTCTTTGTCAGTTTCTTTCCCATTATAGATTAATATAATATATTGACTATAGTGCACTGTGTGATATGGAAGGTCTTTATCTATTTTATATATAGTAGAATGGATATGTTAATCCTAAATCCTAATTCATTTCCTCCCACCCTGCTATCCCCTTTAAAAATCATGGTTTGTTTTCTATGTCTGTGAGTCTACTTCTATCTTGTAAATAAGTTCTTTGCATAATTTTTTTAATTCTGCAATAAGTGATATCATATAATATTTGTCTTTATCTGCATGACATACCTCATTTAATACGAAAATCTCTAGGTCCATCCATGTTGCTACAAATGGCATTTTCTTCTTTTTTATGGCTGAGTGATATTCCACTATATATAAATATATATATATACAAACATATTTGTATGTATCACATCTCTATCCATTCATCTGTTGATGGACATTTAGGTTGTTCCCATGTCTTTTTATTGTTGCTCTTCAGCTCTTTAGTCATGTAAAACCCTTTGTGACCCCATGGACTAAAACATGCCAGGTTTCCTTGTCCTTCACTATTCCCCGGAGCTTGCTCAAACTCATATTCACTGAACTGGTGATGCCATCCAACCATCTCATCCTCTGTCATCCTCTTCTGCTCATTACTTCAATATTTCCCAACATCAGGGTCTTTTACAATCAGTTGGCTCATCTCAATCAAGTGGGCAAAGAATTGGAACTTCAGCATCAGTTCTTTCAAAGAATACTCAGGGTTGATTTCCTTTAGGATTGGTTGATTTGATCTCCTTGCTGTCCAAGGGGCTCTCAAGAGTCTTCCCCAACACCACAGTTTGAAAGTATCAATTCTTCAGCACTCAGCCTTCTTTATGGTCCAACTCTCACATCCATACATGACAGCTGGAAAAACCATAGCTTTCATTAGATGGACCTTTGTCAGCAAAGTAATGTCTCTCCTTTTTAGTATACTGTTTAGGCTTGTCATAGCAATTCTTCCAAGAAGTAAGCATCTTTTAATTTCATGGCTGCAGTCATTGTCTGCAATGATTTTGGAACTTAAGAAAATAAAGTCTGTCACTGTTTCCCCATCTATATGACATGAAGTGATGGGACCAGATGCCATGATCTTAGTTTTCTGAATGTTGAGTTTTAAGCCAGCTTTTTCACTCTCCTCTTTCACCTTCATCAAGAGGCTGTTTAGTTCCTCTTCCCTTTCTGTCATTAGGGTGGTGTCATATGCATATCTGAGATTATTGATACTTCTCCCAGCAATCTTTATTCCAGCTTATGCTTCATCCAACGCAGCATTTCACATGATGTACTCTGCATATAAGTTAAATAAGCAGGGAGATAATATATAGCCTTGACTTAATTCCTTTCCCAATTTTGAACAAGTCCGTTGTTGCATGTATGATTATAACTGTTGCTTCTTGACATGCATGCAAGTTTTGCAGGAGGCAGGTAAGGTGGTCTGGTATTCCCATATCTTTAAGAATTTTCCACAATTTGTTCTGATCCACACAGTCAAAGGCTTTAGGATACTCAATGAAGCAGAACTAGACATGTTTCTGGAATTCTCTTGCTTTTTCTATGATCCACCAATGTTGGCAATTTTTCTCTGCCTCCTCTGCATTTTCTAAATCCAGCTTTTACACCTGGAAGTTCTTAGTTCATGTACTGTTGAAGCCTAACTGGAAGGATTTTGAACATGATCTTGCTAGCATGTGAAATAAGTGCAATTATGAAGTAGTCTGAACATTCTTTGGCATTTCCCTTCTTTGAGATTGAAATGAAAACTGACATTTTCCAGTCCTGGGGCCTCTGCTCAGTTTTCCATGTTTTCTGTCATACTGAGTGCAGCACTTTAGCAGCAACATCTTTATGGATTTGAAATAGCTCAGCTAGTATTCCATCATCTCCACTAGCTTTGTTCATAGTAATGCTCCCTAAAACCCACTTGATCTCACACTCCAGGATGCCTGACTCTAGTTGAGTGAACATATTTTCATGGTTATCCAGGTTATTAGGAGCTTTTTTGAATAGTTTTTCTGTGTATTCTTGCCACCTCTTCTTAATATCATGTCTTGGCTACTGTAAATAGTGCTGCTATGAACACTGGGCAGCATTTACCTTTTCAAATTTTAGTTTCCTCCAGATAAATTTAAGGAGTGGGGTTGAAGGAGCATATGGCAACTATTTTTAGTTTTTTAAGGAACTTCTGTTCTGTTCTCCATAGTGGTTTCAACAATTTACATTCTCAGCAACAGTGTAGGAAGCTTCCTTTTCTCTACATCCTTTCCAGAATTTACTAGCTGTAGATTTTTTTAATGATGACCATTCTGGCTGTTGTGAAGTGATAGCTCATTGTAGTTTTGATTTGAATAACTAAGTTTTTTGGCCCTCAAAATGTATGCCTTCGCTTCATCTTTGAAAACTGTTATATAGAGTTGGAAAATAGTTTGTTCTCTACCATTAAAAAGCACACGTCTGTAGGAATATGACAGAGCATGCATAGCCACTCATTTCAGAACCAGCAAGGCTGATCCTGCTGCCCTGGTAAACAGCACAAAGGAGTGCTGTGAGCCCAGCAAGGACAGCGTCCAAAATGCTTAGACAAGGCCTGCAGACAGGACACCTCTTATAGATGGGCCTCCTGAAGGACAATACCAAGATTTAAGAGGAAGCTACATCTGAGCCAGAGTGAATTGTCTGAAATGAAGTCACCAAAATAAGAGGAGGAAACGAATGGTGATCAAGAAAGCAGCATGATTAGGGGTTAGTGGCTGGAGCTTTGCAGGACATGTGATACTACTCAAATCATCCATAGACATTTGCGTGCTCAGTTACTCAGTCGGGTCCAACAGTTTGTGACCCCCATGGACTATATCCTATCAGTCTCCCCTGTACATGGGCTTGTCCTGGCAAGGATGTTGAAGTGGATTGCCATTTCCTCTTCCAGGGGATCTTCCCAATCCAGAGATCAAAACCATGTCTCCTGTGTTTCCTGCATCATGGGTGAATTCTTTACTGCTAAACCACCAGGGAAGCTTGTAGAGATTTGGTTCATGCCAAAAGGTCCTTGATATTCAGTCATGTCTAAAACTATTTAACCTGGATCCAATAAGCTTATTCCAAATATCAAGGACCTTTTAGCATGGACCATTTTGAACAAGATCTAGTATCTGATAACTAGTCGGAGAAGGAAAAGCTATAGTGTAATCTTCCAAGTTAACTGTAGATGACTTAGATTGCTTTTCTACCTGCATGAAGACAATGAGCAAAGAAAAAAAATGATGAGACGAATATGAGGAATAAGTGTCCTAAATGTATTATGAGAGAGTGGAAAGATTATAGAAAGAAATTTAGAAGCCGTTGCTATAGAGTCACTTTATTTCTTAGTATTTCCATGTCTTTCAGACCATTCTGGAGATTTCTTAGTACTGTTTTGTCCTCTGACTTCTGAACCCTTGTTAAATACACTGTCATCTTTATTCCCTCCAGCCCCCAGCACCACTGCCAGAAACTGCAGGAGACTGAGTTCTAATCCCGTACACTCAAACAGTCCTGAAAACCAAACCAAACAGATTGACATGACCCTGTTAAGAATATGAGCCAACACAGCAATGATAAAACCAACCATCAAACCAGAAAAGGGTCTGCTGCTGCTGCTGCTGCTGCTGCTGCTAAGTCGCTTCAGTCGTGTCCAACTCTGTGTGACCCCAGAGACAGCAGCCCACCAGGCTCCCCCATCCCTGGGATTCTCCAGGCAAGAAGAAAAGGGTCTGGACCTCTGTTATTCTGAGACAAACATTCACTCCTCCATAAATATTTTATGAAGTATTTCCATTATTCAGTCTGTCTTTTAAAAAGCAATCTTTCACAGCCCTTGAGGAAGAAAATGCCAAAAGTAAAAGCAGAGGTTTGAAAAAAAGGAAAATCTAGATTTAAAAATCTAGTCTTTCACAGATATTGTTCCCAAAGGAACACCATGATAAATCACCTGAATACCAATCTTATATTCTCAGAGTCTGTTTCTTCAGGAATCTGATCTGCAAAAGCTGATCCAAAAAATAGTACTAGAAAGCAAGTGCCAAAGCAGGATTTTGGTGTTGGATGACCAACCTCCAGACTTTTGTGAGGATCTTATCACCCAGGTGGAGCACTGAATCTGTCCTGACATATAATACTGACATAATTACTAAAATTTTCACCAGTGGTGCACTGGGAATTGATTCCAGTGAAAGGGAAGGGAGTGATGGTTGCAGTACTTTAGATATTTAAGAAGTGCTGGAAACAATAGCTATTATGAGAACAGTGAACTTGGAAAACTATTGCTGGGGGTATTCAGTGCACTGGAAAAGCCAGTAAAAGATGGAGAGTGATTAATAACCACTTTTGGTGGCTCAGAAGTTAAAGCGTCTGCCTGCAATGTGGGAGACCTGGGTTCAATCCCTGGGTCCGGAAGATCCCCTGGAGAAGGAAATGGCAACCTACTCCAGTATTCTTGCCTGGAGAATCCCATGGGTAGGGGAGCTTGGTGGTCTACAGTCCACGGGGTCACAAAGAGTCGGACACGACTGAGCCACTTCACTTCACTTTCAAAGCTGATTATGAAAGTCGGAGGATTTTCCTGGCAAGACAGAGACTCCCTTCTTACATAACCAGATAATCATTTTCTTCCTGGTTGAAACCAGAGGACACTGTTTACCAAAATAATGAGGAATGCCATGGTGAGAGGGACACCAGTATCACCAAGAAGCCCAGTCATGATCCTCCTTTGTAGGGTAAAACTAACAGTATGAGATGCTTTTATAAAACTATGTTCAACTGGATTGATAGATTCTCAGAATAATAAAGGCCCACCAGTGCACTTAGTTGCAGAAGCCAAGTGTGAACAATGATTCTAATGAGTGATAAGGTTGCAGTGTCAGCTGTGAGGGCCTGACCTACAGATTGCTTGGAGATGCTTAATAGGACTAAAGAAACCTGTGATGCCCAATAAGTGTTTGTTCAATTTGTACAAACATAAGAATTCAAGTGTAGGTCAGAAGGTTAAGGGAAACAATCCCATTAAAAATTTATAATCTATTCCTAATATCCAGAACAGATCAGTTTTCAGACCCAGATCTGCTGAATGAAGCACAGGTTTTGTCCCCAGGAGGAAGGATCCTGTTCAACCCCAATATGTGTACACAGTGATTATTTCCCCAGATTTAGTCCAAAGGGCGTGTAGCTAAATTGGAGGAAGGGATGAACTCATACATTTCAAAGACTGTTGGACATCGAATTTGAATCATTACAAGTTAGGTTTCTTGGAAACAGAAATTTAGATGTAATTTAATGTGTAGGATTTTTGAGATTACTAAGAATTTAAAACTGTGGAAATGAGAGGCAAGAAACAAAAGTGTCAGAAGTTGAAGTCGAGTGTTATGATGGCAACAGAGTTGGTCAACTATACAAAGTCTACAGAGAGTTAAGGAGATAGAATAGCCCTACAGAGTTGTCTTAAATTGACCTGTTATGGTAGAATCTTTATCTTCTCTCACTTGATGAGTCCCTGGAAGTGGACTGCCCAGAGAAAGAGCATGACTTCTGGTAAAGTGACTTTCTGCAGCTAAGGCTGTTCCTGAAGAGATGCTCAACAGCTGGGACATCAAGTCCCTTATAAAAGGGAATATGGATGGTATTTCACCACAACCACCATGATGTGAACTTTGATACCTGATAATGATCCCTCCAGTCCTTCTCCAAAGGGTCCTAAGCCATTTACTCAGATAACATCACNATAGTATAACCTGATGGCTTAATGGTACTGAGCAGAAGTCAAAATGTCTTTTCCACTTTCATTTTATTTATTTTTATTTTTTTAAATATAAATTTATTTACTTTAACATCCTGACTTCAAACAACCCTGCCGTAAATACCTCACAATCCAAAATGGGTATAATGTTTCTATCAGCTTAAAACCACCACCTTATTTTCATCTCACACACACAAAACAGAGTTTAATGTCACATTATTCCAGTGTAACACAGAATATTGCATGTACTTTGAGTATAATATTTTTACCAATGAATCCACATTCTGAATCTCTGTGCTCAGAGATTTTTCTTTCAAATTCACATTAACCTAGTTCAGTTAAATGTGGTGATTGCTTCTGCAAATTCACAGGAGTGTAGTTAAGTTTGTTATATATGGTCAAACCCATCTTCATTTTGCAGTGTCTACAGCTTGTATTATATCTTTGACTTTCATTTAGTTTCATAATTCATTTGAAATACGGTTGTGAAATGAAAATCTGTGCCTGTAATATTCCAATGCTAATTAAGTAATAGCCAGTTTCTTTGCTCAAGGATGTTTTTCACTAAAGATTGATACATAGATCTCTGACAGTAAAATGATTAAGTCCAACACTTCATTTTTTATCCTTATGAGCAATTCATCATGAGTGAAATCTTGTTTGCAGCACTGAAAGTGGGCCACTTGATCAAATTCATTGTGTATATTCCAAAATATACAGTAAGTGAACTACTGGAATAAGCAATAACAGTATATACACAGTGTTCTTCAGCTGCTTTCATCCAGCCCAATGGCTTTTCAGTAACATTTTACCAAAATCTACAGGAAGAAATTCAATTTCCCTTGCAACCCAGGATATATGAGTGAAGCAAATTTTCCCATAAAACATATCCTCAAAGCATGAAAGGCACTGTAATATTTTCCATTTTGTAGTTATAAATTTTTTAAAGTCCCTGCCAGTAATTAGTGAATTTTGACCTGTAGTTGGAAAAACACTAAATAAGATCACATAAAAGAAACTTACAGAACATGAAGGAAAATTTTGAAAACAGACAAAGAAAAAGAACAATGAACCATGGAAATGGAGATTACTAACATTGAACAATATAATTAATATTTCAACATTTTCTTAAAGACTCAACATTATGTGATTATGTTTCAGGATAATGTACTATGCCATAGGGCGGTGTACTATGCCTGTCTCTTATACACATCTTATGTAAGTAAGTAAGTAAGTAAAGTCACTCAGTCGTGTCCGCCTCTTTGCAACCCGTGGATTGTAGCCCACCAAGCTCCTCTGTCCATGGGATTCTCCAGGCAAGAATACTGGAATGGGTTGCCATTTCCTTCTCTTTATATATATAAATATACTCAATATTATAACTCTAAAAGACTAGAAGATGATGCATAAACAATATGTCACTGATTGGATAACTGTGAAATATTAAAATCTCTGTAAAATGAGATATGCCATTATGCACTAACTAATATCTAGCCCTTTCTTCCTATAGCTAATGAGCATGGACATGAAAGAAACACACTGACTAAAGCCTATGGTTTTCCAACAAAAGATAAAATCCAAGTGGAAAAAAATTAATTCCAAACACAATTATATATCAAGTGGTGCTTTAGAAATGTTTAATATTTTTAAACTAAGACTTTAGAAAACAAACAAGTGTGCCTATTTTAAGAAACAAAATTAACCCCAAGAGATCTGGAATCTTATAATTCCATGAAATCTTAAATTGGTACCAATTTCTTTCTTCATGCTTTGAGAAAATGGAAAGCATTTCACAAATTACATAGTGACAAGTCAGATTTTAGTCAGATTCTGTCCTGACATTTCCTTCTCCAGGAAATTAACCAATAGTCAGCTCTGTATGATAGCTTAACTGTGCCAATTTCTAGATTTTGGTTTGATTGTGCCATGAAATTGGCTCACCACTCAGTAGAGAATATGCAAAACCCTCCTGACTGAGAATGGTGTTTGACTTGGCTACAGGATAACTTCCTTTTTTCCTCACATCCACAGCTTGAGTTAGTTCCAAGAATTCTTCTGCACTATTGTCTTCAAGATTACAATATTAGATTCCAGATCCCCTGTTGTAGACACTGCTCGTGGCCTGCCCAATACTCTTTCCTCCTCTCTCCTTCTACATTGCATGTGCTGCATGCTAAGTCACTTCAGACGTGTCTGACTCTGTGCAACCCTATGGACTGTAGCCTGCCAGGCTCCCCTGTCCATGGGGTTCTCCAGGCAATATTGGAGTGGGTTGCCATGCCCTCCTTCAGGGGATCTTCCCAACCCAGGTATCAAACCCGCGTCTCTTATGTCTCCTGCATTGGCAGACAAGTTCTTTACCACTAACACCACTTGGGAAGCCCTCTTCTACATTAATGGCCTTTTGTCCTCCCCCTAGAGTAGCAATGAGTCTTACTAAAACATTCCTTTTCCCAGTCTCCCTTGAAGCTAGGATAACTATTAGCAGAAGCCTAATCAGTAAGATGTAATTAGATATCTTTTGGGAGGTTATACCATCTTATTTTCTTTCTAAGAGAAAATCCTTTGAGTTTTTGTTCTTGGCCCTTAACCCTTGTTCCTTTTTGTTATCCAAAATGTTAGTGCAATACCTAGAGCAGTAGCAGACACTTTGTGATCGTAAGCATAAAAGAGTAAGGATAACAGAGAAAATGCAGAGATTCTGGGTCATTGCAAAATTTTGAACAGTAATACGAGTTATCAACTGTCTACTGCAGATTCTTCATCACATGATTAGTCACCCCTGACCTGCCTACACTCTGCATGTTGCCTGATTTACATAGTGCAGTCCCTCATTCGTCTACTGTTTATTTCTGCTTTCTTGTTTTGTGACTTAACCCTAGCCCTATTCAGTGGGACACGTAAGTATCTCCTATTCTGGGAACCATCATTATTGTTCAACATTTCCCTACAGTGCACGTCTTCTGCCACATGGCAGCACCCAGCACCTGTTGTTTTACACGTGTTGGATCCATTACCTTCAAGCACTTGATCCTGGCCCAGCTTCCCCAGTAGTTACTCCACACAAGTGGTCAGAGTCAGGTTTCCCACCTGGAGTCAATTCCACCTAAGTTATATCTAACTTGTCTGGAAAAATGTCATCCACTTGGTCCTCCTCATTACTTTACTTGAGAATTTTTGTTTCATAAACTTTTTATCTTTGTTCTAGCTGTAAAATAGATCCTAAGTGGGGATAATTTTGACCCCAAGAAAATATTATGCAATGTCTAGTGATATTTTTTGTTGTCATAGGGTTGGGTTGGGGGAGTTACCACTGCATCTAGTGGGTAGAGGCAAGGGATGCTGCTAAATATCCTAGAATGCACAAGAACAGCTTCCCACAACAAATAGCCAACCAATACCTAAGATCAAGAGTACTGAGACTGAGGTAGTCTGCTTTAGGGCAGATGATTTTTACCTTAGCTGCGCCTTAAAATGAAATGGAGAATTTTAAAATAGTAGCTCTACACCAGGGCTTAACCCTTAGAGATTACAATATAACAGTTCTGGAATGGAGCTCACACTATTTGAAAGTTTCCCAACTGACAGCCAACTTTGAAAACCACTGAGGCAAGCATAACCCTTGAGTCTGGTATACCTGTTAGAGAGTTGGCTGGGGATGGTGAAGATAGTGTCTAAGCCAAAAGCAAGGAAGGAAATACAGAAAGTGGGCAAAGAATGAGAGCCATAAGAGAATTTTCTATAAGGGGAAATAATCTCAAGGTGAAAAGCCAGGAAGGGAAGGAAAGATTACCTAAGAAAGTGCTGTGTGTATCAAGAAAAAAGTTCAAGGATCTAGTTACAGCACAAATAAAGATGTGTATAAGAGACAGGGGATAGGGAGGGGGGTGGGAGGGGGGTTCAGGATGGGGGACGTATGTACACCCATGGCTGATTCATGTGAATGTGTGGCAAAAACCACTACAATATTGTAAAGCAATTAGCCTCCAATTAAAATAAATGAATTAATTTAAATAATAATAATAAAAGAAAACCAAAGGCTTAATGCCAGTCTATTCATTTTTTCTGTGGATTTGAATCCAGAATTGAAAATGTTGAACTATATTGTAAACAATTTTAAACTATCACTTTCAAAAGTACCACTGTGAGGGTTATAATGGAAAGAACACAAATATATACCTATTGGATGAATTTTTAAAAATCAAACAACTGTCTTAATCCATAGTTTTACAGCCTTGGATGTATTGACATTTTAGACCAGAAAACTCTGTGTTGTGGGGGACTGTCCTATGCATTGCAGTATGTTTAGGAGTTTCCAGCACACTAGATGCCAATAACATCCTACTCCCAGTTCTGATGTGATGGTAAAAAATGTCTCTAGTCTTTGCCAAATGTTCCCTTGGGCACAAAATCACACATACACCCCACTGAAAACTACTACCCTAAAGTTACATGAATAAATTTTATGACCTTATGATGATCTAGAGGGGTGGGATGAGGGGGTAGGTGGAAGGCTCAGGAAGAAGGGGATATATGTATACACACGGCTGATTCATATTTTCGTAAAGCAAGAGCTAACACAACATTGTAAAATAAATTCCAGTAAAAATGAAAAAAAACTTTTTTGAATCCATCATGATAATTTATGTATTCCCTTTTAGAAAATGAGCTACAATCTAAAATATTTAAAGAATTTTGAATCTGTCTCTTATACACATCTGGGNACTAAATAAGATCACATAAAAGAAACTTACAGAACATGAAGGAAAATTTTGAAAACAGACAAAGAAAAAGAACAATGAACCATGGAAATGGAGATTACTAACATTGAACAATATAATTAATATTTCAACATTTTCTTAAAGACTCAACATTATGTGATTATGTTTCAGGATAATGTACTATGCCATAGGGCGGTGTACTATGCCTGTCTCTTATACACATCTTATGTAAGTAAGTAAGTAAGTAAAGTCACTCAGTCGTGTCCGCCTCTTTGCAACCCGTGGATTGTAGCCCACCAAGCTCCTCTGTCCATGGGATTCTCCAGGCAAGAATACTGGAATGGGTTGCCATTTCCTTCTCTTTATATATATAAATATACTCAATATTATAACTCTAAAAGACTAGAAGATGATGCATAAACAATATGTCACTGATTGGATAACTGTGAAATATTAAAATCTCTGTAAAATGAGATATGCCATTATGCACTAACTAATATCTAGCCCTTTCTTCCTATAGCTAATGAGCATGGACATGAAAGAAACACACTGACTAAAGCCTATGGTTTTCCAACAAAAGATAAAATCCAAGTGGAAAAAAATTAATTCCAAACACAATTATATATCAAGTGGTGCTTTAGAAATGTTTAATATTTTTAAACTAAGACTTTAGAAAACAAACAAGTGTGCCTATTTTAAGAAACAAAATTAACCCCAAGAGATCTGGAATCTTATAATTCCATGAAATCTTAAATTGGTACCAATTTCTTTCTTCATGCTTTGAGAAAATGGAAAGCATTTCACAAATTACATAGTGACAAGTCAGATTTTAGTCAGATTCTGTCCTGACATTTCCTTCTCCAGGAAATTAACCAATAGTCAGCTCTGTATGATAGCTTAACTGTGCCAATTTCTAGATTTTGGTTTGATTGTGCCATGAAATTGGCTCACCACTCAGTAGAGAATATGCAAAACCCTCCTGACTGAGAATGGTGTTTGACTTGGCTACAGGATAACTTCCTTTTTTCCTCACATCCACAGCTTGAGTTAGTTCCAAGAATTCTTCTGCACTATTGTCTTCAAGATTACAATATTAGATTCCAGATCCCCTGTTGTAGACACTGCTCGTGGCCTGCCCAATACTCTTTCCTCCTCTCTCCTTCTACATTGCATGTGCTGCATGCTAAGTCACTTCAGACGTGTCTGACTCTGTGCAACCCTATGGACTGTAGCCTGCCAGGCTCCCCTGTCCATGGGGTTCTCCAGGCAATATTGGAGTGGGTTGCCATGCCCTCCTTCAGGGGATCTTCCCAACCCAGGTATCAAACCCGCGTCTCTTATGTCTCCTGCATTGGCAGACAAGTTCTTTACCACTAACACCACTTGGGAAGCCCTCTTCTACATTAATGGCCTTTTGTCCTCCCCCTAGAGTAGCAATGAGTCTTACTAAAACATTCCTTTTCCCAGTCTCCCTTGAAGCTAGGATAACTATTAGCAGAAGCCTAATCAGTAAGATGTAATTAGATATCTTTTGGGAGGTTATACCATCTTATTTTCTTTCTAAGAGAAAATCCTTTGAGTTTTTGTTCTTGGCCCTTAACCCTTGTTCCTTTTTGTTATCCAAAATGTTAGTGCAATACCTAGAGCAGTAGCAGACACTTTGTGATCGTAAGCATAAAAGAGTAAGGATAACAGAGAAAATGCAGAGATTCTGGGTCATTGCAAAATTTTGAACAGTAATACGAGTTATCAACTGTCTACTGCAGATTCTTCATCACATGATTAGTCACCCCTGACCTGCCTACACTCTGCATGTTGCCTGATTTACATAGTGCAGTCCCTCATTCGTCTACTGTTTATTTCTGCTTTCTTGTTTTGTGACTTAACCCTAGCCCTATTCAGTGGGACACGTAAGTATCTCCTATTCTGGGAACCATCATTATTGTTCAACATTTCCCTACAGTGCACGTCTTCTGCCACATGGCAGCACCCAGCACCTGTTGTTTTACACGTGTTGGATCCATTACCTTCAAGCACTTGATCCTGGCCCAGCTTCCCCAGTAGTTACTCCACACAAGTGGTCAGAGTCAGGTTTCCCACCTGGAGTCAATTCCACCTAAGTTATATCTAACTTGTCTGGAAAAATGTCATCCACTTGGTCCTCCTCATTACTTTACTTGAGAATTTTTGTTTCATAAACTTTTTATCTTTGTTCTAGCTGTAAAATAGATCCTAAGTGGGGATAATTTTGACCCCAAGAAAATATTATGCAATGTCTAGTGATATTTTTTGTTGTCATAGGGTTGGGTTGGGGGAGTTACCACTGCATCTAGTGGGTAGAGGCAAGGGATGCTGCTAAATATCCTAGAATGCACAAGAACAGCTTCCCACAACAAACAGCTAACCAATACCTAAGATCAAGAGTACTGAGACTGAGGTAGTCTGCTTTAGGGCAGATGATTTTTACCTTAGCTGCGCCTTAAAATGAAATGGAGAATTTTAAAATAGTCTCTCTACACCAGGGCTTAACCCTTAGAGATTACAATATAACAGTTCTGGAATGGAGCTCACACTATCTGAAAGTTTCCCAACTGACAGCCAACTTTGAAAACCACTGAGGCAAGCATAACCCTTGAGTCTGGTATACCTGTTAGAGAGTTGGCTGGGGATGGTGAAGATAGTGTCTAAGCCAAAAGCAAGGAAGGAAATACAGAAAGTGGGCAAAGAATGAGAGCCATAAGAGAATTTTCTATAAGGGGAAATAATCTCAAGGTGAAAAGCCAGGAAGGGAAGGAAAGATTACCTAAGAAAGTGCTGTGTGTATCAAGAAAAAAGTTCAAGGATCTAGTTACAGCACAAATAACTCAAAGGTGTTAGAAACCCTCATTTTAAAATTACTTAAGTATATGTCTGGTTATACATGAGGAAACAGTGAAAACAGTGCCAGACTTCATTTTTGGGGGCTCCAAAATCACTGTGGATGGTGATTGCAGCCATGAAATTAAAAGATGCTTACTCCTTGGAAGAAAAGTTATGACCAACCTAGATAGCATATTCAAAAGCAGAGATTACTTTGCCGACTAAGGTATGTCTAGTCAAGGCTATGGTTTTTCCAGTGGTCATGTATGGATGTGAGAGTTGGACTGTGAAGAAAGCTGAGCACCAAAGAATTGATGCTTTTGAACTGTGGTGTTGGAGAAGACTCTTGAGAGTCCCTTGGACTGCAAGGAGATCCAACCAGTTCATTCTGAAGGAGATCAGCCCTGAGATTTCTTTGGAGGGAATGATGCTGTAGCTGAAACTCCAGTACTTTGGCCACCTCATGCGAAGAGTTGACTCATTGGAAAAGACTGTGATGCTGGGAGGGATTGGGGGCTGGAGGAGAAGGGGACGACCAAGGATGAGATGGCTGGATGGCATCACGGACTCGATGGTGAGTCTGAGTGAACTCCGGGAGTTGGTGATGGACAGGGAGGCCTGGCGTGCTGCGATTCCTGGAGTCGCAAAGAGTCGGACATGATTGAGCGACTGAACTAAACTGAATTCTCTTCAACTTNAGGGATTGGGGGCTGGAGGAGAAGGGGACGACCAAGGATGAGATGGCTGGATGGCATCACGGACTCGATGGTGAGTCTGAGTAAACTCTGGGAGTTGGTGATGGACAGGGAGGACTGGCGAGCTGCAATTCATGGGGTCGCAAAGAGTTGGACACGACTGAGTGACTGAAATGAACTGAACTGATACATCTATAGTTATAGTTTTATGTTTATTCCTACTACTATATAGTTGTCCTTTTATAGCCCTGATTATAAGAACAATACAGATGGATAAATAACAGAAGCTGTATGCCAGGGTAGAAATTGGATTAAACTCTTATTAAAAATTATTTAATATTGTTGTATTATACCACATCAGCAATTTTATAAAAACTTAAAGCCAAACTAATAAGACTTAGTGTTAAAATTTTGAAAAAAAAATGAACAAATTATATAGAGTATATAGAGTACCAGCTTATAGAAACAACGATTATTTTCTAAAATTAGTTATTCATTCATTCATAGCAATAGTATAACCTGATGGCTTAATGGTACTGAGCAGAAGTCAAAATGTCTTTTCCACTTTCATTTTATTTATTTTTATTTTTTTAAATATAAATTTATTTACTTTAACATCCTGACTTCAAACAACCCTGCCGTAAATACCTCACAATCCAAAATGGGTATAATGTTTCTATCAGCTTAAAACCACCACCTTATTTTCATCTCACACACACAAAACAGAGTTTAATGTCACATTATTCCAGTGTAACACAGAATATTGCATGTACTTTGAGTATAATATTTTTACCAATGAATCCACATTCTGAATCTCTGTGCTCAGAGATTTTTCTTTCAAATTCACATTAACCTAGTTCAGTTAAATGTGGTGATTGCTTCTGCAAATTCACAGGAGTGTAGTTAAGTTTGTTATATATGGTCAAACCCATCTTCATTTTGCAGTGTCTACAGCTTGTATTATATCTTTGACTTTCATTTAGTTTCATAATTCATTTGAAATACGGTTGTGAAATGAAAATCTGTGCCTGTAATATTCCAATGCTAATTAAGTAATAGCCAGTTTCTTTGCTCAAGGATGTTTTTCACTAAAGATTGATACATAGATCTCTGACAGTAAAATGATTAAGTCCAACACTTCATTTTTTATCCTTATGAGCAATTCATCATGAGTGAAATCTTGTTTGCAGCACTGAAAGTGGGCCACTTGATCAAATTCATTGTGTATATTCCAAAATATACAGTAAGTGAACTACTGGAATAAGCAATAACAGTATATACACAGTGTTCTTCAGCTGCTTTCATCCAGCCCAATGGCTTTTCAGTAACATTTTACCAAAATCTACAGGAAGAAATTCAATTTCCCTTGCAACCCAGGATATATGAGTGAAGCAAATTTTCCCATAAAACATATCCTCAAAGCATGAAAGGCACTGTAATATTTTCCATTTTGTAGTTATAAATTTTTTAAAGTCCCTGCCAGTAATTAGTGAATTTTGACCTGTAGTTGGAAAAACACTAAATAAGATCACATAAAAGAAACTTACAGAACATGAAGGAAAATTTTGAAAACAGACAAAGAAAAAGAACAATGAACCATGGAAATGGAGATTACTAACATTGAACAATATAATTAATATTTCAACATTTTCTTAAAGACTCAACATTATGTGATTATGTTTCAGGATAATGTACTATGCCATAGGGCGGTGTACTATGCCAAATATTACATTGTATCCTATTGTTAACATTTTCTAAATTATTCTGTTTAATTTTCTAGTTTACTTGGCACTTCTGATAAAAAATCCACCTGCCAGTGTGGGAGAAGCAGGTTCCATTTCTGGTTGGAGAAGATGCCCTGGAGTAGGAAATGGCAATTCACTTCAGTATTCTTGCCTGGAAAATTGCATGGAAAGAGGAGCCTGGCAGACTGCAGTCCATAGGGTCGCACAGATTTGGACACGACTGAGGAACTAAGCCAGGAGAAGGCAATGGCAACCCACTCCAGTACTCTTGCCTGGAAAATCCCATGAACAGAGGAGCCTGGTGGGCTGCCGTCTATGGGGTCACACAGAGTCGGACACGACTGAAGTGACTTAGCAGCAGCAGCAGAGCAACTAAGCCGGAGAAGGCAATGGCAACCCACTCCAGTACACTTGCCTGGGAAATCCCATGGACGGAGGAGCCTGGGAGGCTGCAGTTCATGGGGTCACGAAGATTTGGACAGGACTGAAAACTTCACTTTCACTTTTCACTTTCATGTACTGGAGAAGGAAATGGCAACCCACTCCAGTATTCTTGCCTGGAGAATCCCAAGGACGGGAGCCTGGTGGGCCGCTGTCTATGGGGTTGCACAGAGTCAGACGCAACTGACGTGACTTAGCAGCAGTAGCAGAGCAACTAAGCATACACACACCAACACTTATTTACTCTTAATTATTCATACCGAAACTCCAAAACTGAAAAACTGAAACTTTTCTTTTCATCTGACATTCGATCTTTACTACTAACTGTCGTTAATAAAGGACTAAAAAACAGTTATAACAAAGTTCATGAAGAAATATCTAAGTAGCAAAATAGATACATCCTCAGTGTTAAGATTTCAACTCAGAAAATATATTCCCAAAGAATGAACTATATCTGACACACACAAAAAAATAGCACACACAAATGTGAGAGGAAGTCTTATTTGTTTGTCTTATTGATAAAGGTATTTGTCAAATAACTAAATGATTTCATTTCATTTCATGTAACTGATAGTCTATCATGAATAATTTAATTAAATATGAAACATTCACCTATTCCAGAGAAAGTGCTCAATAAATAAGTTGGCATTGTTGTTAAAATTAAATGGTATTAAGATTCTTATGAGATTTTTCTTTCATTAGATGTACGTATAGAAATTAACAGCATAATTATTTCCAAAGGAAACTAATTATAATCATACAAACAGCTTAAAACTATGCCTATAATTTTCTCTTATTTTAATTCTTACAATATCAAATGTACTCTACATGTACATGAAATTATAGGAAAAAGATTCCTTAAGAGAGTTCAGAGCAAAAGAATACGCAATTTTTATCAGCAGCTTCTTAACATTCATTTTAATTTAGATCAATCTTTTGAAAGCAAACTACTGTCTTATCCTCTGCTTATGAGTCTTTTTTACCAGGTAGATTCTCTATGATTTTATACCTTCATATCTTTATATGGATTTGTTTTCATTTCTTCATACATCTTCATTTCACACTAGTCTTTCTCTCCAGAGTAATATCAGATTATTCAGATAAAAAGTTATGAAAAGCTAAGTTATAATTTAAGAGGCATTCTCTTTAATTACTGATGTATAAAATTCAAGATACTATTTGATGTAAAGTTATATTTTCTTTGTCTATTATAAAACTCGAGCTATTTTTAAATAAAAATTTTTTCAGAGGTCAAATTTTATGCATCAAACCGTGTGGAAGTTTAAGAGTTGGATCACATTCAAATAATGGAAATGGTGACTTGTGTAAGAAAACTTCATGTTGCTGTTGATCAGTTGCTAAGTTGTGTCAGACTCTTTCTGATCCCAAGGACTGCAACACACCAGGCTTCCCTATGCTTCACTCTAGATACTTTTTATCATTCTCATACTGACATTTAAGATGTTTCCTTTAGCTGGGAATTTAGAGTAAGATTAAGGGTTTGAAGATACACTAATTTCTTAACAGAGAATATATATTTTAAGCTGCATTTAAGAACAAAAAGAAAAACTAAGAGTATACAACATCAATACCACTTACTTGGCACAGCAATGAAAATGTCAAATATGTGAAACTCCAGGAAAGATGTCACTATTCTCAGATAAAATACCTACATTTATTTTAAAACTTTGCATAGTTTCAAATATATGCATCTATATATAAGTGTATGTATAAATATGCATGATTATACATACTAGCTTTTATTTGTTTTTGAAAGACTTACTACCTTTAGGTTAATAAGTTTCAGGTGTTTTCATATTTCAAAATATGTATGTAGTTATGTTAAAGTAAAAGCTGATAAGCAATGTGTGAGTTCCACTGGGCCCTGGAAGTAATGACTGTTGGCCTTTGTATAACCTTCTACTCTCAACACTTCCACAAACACAAACACACTGAGTCAACCTCTGTCATCACTTACTCACTCACAACTCCGAAGCTGAATTGAGCCCTGAGCGGCATAAACTGAGATTCCCCAAGGAGTCAATTAGAATTACACAGCAACTGCACAGGACAACATCTGGACATGGAATTATAGCCAAAACAGTGGCTGCTGACTTTGTCATAGCATGTCTATATTGCTCTCATGACTTCTGACAAAGGGTGAAGTAAGATGTTCAAGCAATTAAAGACTGTTTGGAGCTGGCATTTAATATTGACATCAGAGGTATGCTTCAGCATTTGAAAAACAGAGATGCTATTTATAACTTTACCATAAATTTAATTTGATGACTTTGCCACTATGGCAATTCATATGGACAAAGCAATATCAAAATTTAACTGAAAACTACTGAGTAGAATCAGGGAAAAAAAATAAAACAATTTCATGTAGAGTAGAAGTTTACTAGTCCAGCAGACATCAACTGATATTAAATAAAATCATTTACAGCCAACTCAGTTTAGTTTTACATAATACTAGGATTACTTTGTCTAAAATGTTTAAAATTTGGCATATAACTTTAGTTAGTTAATGATATTTAATAAAATTATCTGTGATTGAAAGATTACAAGTTTTTTTTTATTTAACTTATTTATTTTCAATTGAAAGATGATTGCTTTACATATTGCTTTGGTTTCTGCTATACACAACATGAATCAGCTATAGGTATACATATGTGAAAGACTACAACTTTTAATTGAATAGATAATTGAATTATGGAGATCAGTCCTGGATGTTCATTGGAAAGACTGATGTTGAAGCTGAAACTCCAATACTCTGGCTACCTGCTGTGAAGAGCTGACTCATTTTGAAAAGACCCTGATGTTGGGAAAGATTGAAGGCAGGAGAAGGGGACGACAGAGGATGAGATGGTTGGATGGCATCACTGACTCAGTGGACATAGGTTTGGGTAGACTCCAGCAGTTGGTGATGGACAGAGAGGCCTGGCATGCTGTGGTTCATGGGGTCGCAAAAAGTTGGACACGACTGAGCAACTGAACTGAACTGAACTGAATATATATATTTATATATATCCTCAACTTTGTTTCAAATCGTCTTCAAAAATGGTGATCAAAATTTGCACAAATACTAATTTTTCTTTATTCAGATGTCCCCTTTTCAATAATAACTTTCCTCATGATCCTTTTTAAAATTTCATTACCTCTTTCCACAGTACTTGAAGTCACCTGCCCCCACATATATTTATCACAACTACCACCACCAAACATTCTACATATTTTCAGTTGTATTTTGTCTTTTCTACTAGAACATAGTCTTAAATATTTTTAGTCTTCTATTCATTGGTATATCCTCAATGCCTAGAACAGGGTGTGCTAAATGAATATTTGTGAATGAATAAAAAAAAATCATTTTCTATAGACAAGGATTTTACCTAATATCTGGCGTACCTGATTTTGGATGTGATAAAACTGATAATAACTCAATAAATCTTAATAAAGATGAAGTAGATACATCCTACCCAATCTCTTCTAATGACTGCAGCTATAATATCTGGAGAGAATGCCTGAAGCCACCATTTGAGGAGTCTGGAAAGGAAATAAGAGTCAGAAACTGCAGCAGAAAAGAGTTAAAGGCCCTCAAATCCAGTAGTGAATTTATCTTTTTTCCCCTTTTAGTATCTGGAGGCTTGTACTCAAGGCAAAAGCTCAGAAGCAGGCTTTGGCACAGAGAGAGTCCTAGATAAGCCCTGCAGTTTCAGTTTGATACACAGAAAAAAATGTTATTTTCCAGTGCACATGAAACTTTCACCATAATAGATCATATCCTAGGGCATTAAACAAATCTTAACATATTTAAAAGAGACCATATCATACAAAGTATGCTTTTAAACTATAATGAAATTAAACTTAAAACCAATAACAATAAAATGGAAGCTCTAAAAAAAAAAAACCTATAACAAGATACAGAAGATTCACAGAAACTAAAAAGCATATATACTTTTAAATGCCTCAAGGTAAAAGAGGAAACCTCAAATGAAATTAGAAAATATTGTAAACCATGAAAAAAAAAATGAAATGCAACACAAAAAAATTTGTAGTATGTAGCTAAAACTGTTTCCCTGTTAAACTACTAAACAGAGAAACACTGTTTTAAAAGTCAAATGTTCTACTGCAGAAGAAGAAATATTTCAAATGAATAACCAAAGCTTTAACTATAAGATACTAGAAAAAGAAGAGGAAACTAAGGCCAGAGCAATCAAAAGAAAAGAAATAAAAGAAACAGAACGGAGATAAGTGAAGTGGGTACCTATATGATTCCATTTATAAAACATGTTCAAAAGATGAAACCATAATGACGGGGAATAGATCACAGGTAGCCTGGGAATCGAGATAGGGAGAGTGTAACCACAAAGGGATAATACAGGAAATTTGAGAAGATGATGGAATTTTCTGTATACAAACTAAGGCAATGGTTATGCAAATCTGTATACGTATTAGATTTCATAGAACTGCACACTAAAAATGCCAGTTTTACTGCATGTTAATTAAAAAAATAATTTTAAAGATTACTTTAAAACTCATTAATATATTTATTCTGTTTAAAGGGGGATATAAGAATTTTATAAATGTAAAGTATGATATTAATTCTCAATTCAAACATTAGCTTTCATATTACTGACTTTAGAAACTTTCTGTAATCTCCTCTAAGCTTTGTGCCCCTTATTCTAAAGGCAGGGATAGCACCACTTCCATAAAGGGCTGAATGGTACCTGGTTGAATGGAGATTCATCCCCTCTACTACTCAAGAAATCTTTCCAAAATAGCTGAAGACTTATACTTAAATCACACGCAAGAAAAACTTATCTACATTTATTTTAGAGAATGCTCTGCTGTATTTTTTTTAAAGAAAGTTAAAATAAGCATGTTTCACCAAATGGCTATTAACAATTTTAAGAGAAAACTGCCAGTTTGAAATTTGTATAGGCACAGGTGTGGTACAGGTCAATAAAATATGCTCCTTCTTTAGAAAGAAATGTAATCAATAATAAATAGTTTCATTAAAGGTTTTCTCCTATTCTTTTTGTTGTTGTTGTTTAGTCCTGAGAAATAATTCTTAAACACAATATGTATTATAAATATGTGTTTAGAATTGGGAAGATTTACTATTAATATATCGATAAACTGCTTTATGGTTTATCTTTCTCAATAGTTGCAAAATGTGAAAAATTAATATTTTCACTCATTACCATAAGATTTCTTCCTTTGGCTCTTCAAATTTCTCTATCCTCAATCTTTTAAAATCATGAATAGATGTCTCCTTTAATCTTGAACAAAGGCAAATGGTTATTTTAGCTGTCTCTCAATAAACCTTCTGAATTAACATGTGACTTATAGAGTTGAAAATTATGATAAACAATTCAATAAACTTCATTGGTGAACATGAGAGTTAAATTGTCAACTTATTGTAAATATGGACTAGAAAACTGTTTTAAGCTGCTATTTTTGCTCACACTGGAATTGAATTTAATGCATGTCTCACTGTAGTCTGTAAAATCAGCACACAACATAAGCTGGTTAAATTACACTTTTAAATTTTACATCCTCTAATAAATCATTCAGTACCAAACTTTATTTACAATTATGGATTTATACAGATGAATTTTTAAAGCATTCTACCAGAAAATGGAAAGCAAAAGATTGGCTCAAATAAAAACTAAATCAGAATAATTACCTCCTGAATTACTTCTTTACATATGTGTATTATATTTTCCAAGGACATTATAAACTGTATCTGGCAGTACAGGAGAAATCATGAAATCAAAATAGAAGTCTCAATTATAACACTGAATACTTTTGTGTCTTAAGGAGAGATAAACTGTACTTAAACTGGGAATTTAATTAACCTACATGAGTAAAATTTTAAAAGTAGTTCAGGCCTTTTATCATGATCTTACATCTTAATAATGTTACCATGGACCAAATTCTCTCTACCTTCCCACATTACTTTTCATATTGTTGCCTTATCCTTAGGCTCATAAAAGGCTTCTTCTCAAAAGTTCTAGAACACTCTCTCTGATTGGAATCAAAATGGCTATGAAAATCACACTTCATATTCTCAAACCATACAATTCTATCCCATGGAAGGAAAAAAAAAAAATCTTCTAGTAACTTCTTTGAAACAAAAGTATAAAGTTTCTCTTTCTCCAGATTCTTCTTGCTTCTCATTGCCCAGATTGTGTCACAGGCCTATTTATGAAGGTTGGGGTGGGGAACAAAGGAGTCACAGCTTGTCTTCCAAGGAGCAAGCATCTTTTAATTTCATGGCTGCAGTCACCATCCACAGTGATTTTGGAGTCCAAGAAAATAAAGTCTGTCACTGTTTCCATTGTTTCCCCATCTATTTGCCATGAAGTGATGGGCTTTATTTTCTTGGTCTCACTGCAGATGGTGAATCCAGCCATGAAATTAAAAGATGCTTGCTCCTTGGAACAAAAGCTATGACAAACCTAGATAGTATTGAGAGGGTAACAGGCAGGAAGGCCAGGGGTCTCCAAACCGAGAAAATAGGCTGCAAGTGTCAGACATTTTTATCTTTCTTAAGCGGCAGGAGGAAACAAACTAGTGATATTTTTTCCTTCTCTATACAAATTTAAAAGGAGGTTTCTTTTAAAATATTGTGTTGCCATAATGACACCTGGTTTCATCCGAAGTTACCTTGAGTTAACCAATGCATTTTCTTATGGAAATGTTTTTCTTAAGCTATGTTAATTAACTATGCATTTACCCCAGACTCTGTCAGAACCTACTTGACAAACCATTATGTTATACTCAGACATTGTTCTCCTAATCTATGTAAATGAAACTATTTGTAGAGTAATCTGCCCTTCTACAAGATTCAAGTCAATCATTTTATGGTCCGGGATGACTCGTCTGGTGTCAAGATTATCCCAAAATACATCTTATGGATGAGGGGCCTGGTGCCATTCTGAGTTTTAAGACATTTCCTTTCTTTCATTAACAGACTGCTGGTACTATCCAGCTAAGATCTAGCTGGATACTATATCTTTCTGCCCTCTTCTGATGCCTATGTCAAAAGCTTTCTCTATCTCCTTTATTCTTTAACAAAACTTTATTAGACAAAAGCTCTGAGCAATCAAGACTCATCTCTGGCTCTGGATTGAATTCTTCTCCTCCAGAGGCCAAGAATCCCGGGGTCTTTTTGTGAATAAATGAAACGCCCTGCTCAAAGTAAGTGAGAAGCCCTGCTCTGTGGTTCTGCAGTGACTTCATATTGCTTATTGCAGAAACTTGTCAGGGGTTTATACTGACCTGCCAATGCCAGGAGGAGCCCAATGTTTCCTTCGGGGACAGACCAGAAATGGGCAAAGCATGTGGACCGAGCTCTCCTTTCTCGGTCAAACTATTCGGTCTCTTTGACCATTTTATAACTCCTTGGGAGTTAGAAGTACTAACCTATCTGTTGGATCATAGACTTTCAAGGGACTTGTGATCTATGCTGTTACTGTGTACTGTTACTTAGGTCCCCAACTTGGATTGGTAGTCAGGAAGCGCCTAGCCTCGCTAGGAACTGAAAGTTCAGAAGTTAGATGGAGCTCTAGCTACACGAGCATCTCTGAGGTCAAGGGTTACTCAGATGGGAAATGCAATGGTTTTTTTTCCTTTGGTAACACTGGCTCTTTCTTAGTGGACCAGAGGAGGCTCTTCTACTGGTGTGGTGACGCTTGGAAGGAACATCTCAGTTTTATGTTCGTATCAGTCTTATTGTGGTCAGGAATATACTCAGGGTCGTGCACAGGCACTCAGGTGAGGAATGTTTCCCCCAGCAGTCTTAGCCTGGGAGGCATTCCAGAAAGTTACTCTGATTGCTATTGGAAGGAACATCTCAGTTTTATGTTCGTATCAGTCTTATTGTGGTCAGGAATATACTCAGGGTCGTGCACAGGCACTCAGGTGAGGAATGTTTCCCCCAGCAGTCTTAGCCTGGGAGGCATTCCAGAAAGTTACTCTGATTGCTCCCCGGGTGGCATCAGAGGCAAGCAAGGTTTTAATGGTGAGGAGCTGGACATCAGTCAGGGATGCCATCAGGTCTCCCCCTGGTGCTTCTCCACCCCATCTCAGTGGTAGAACCAGGAGGGACGAGTATGACACCTGCATCTGTAGGGACAGATTAAGTCCGACCAGGAAAGAAAAGCTTTGGTGTGACATCTGTCTACACCCCCACCTAGAGCAGGGAGGGATGCCTCTGGTAGAAAGATGGCACTGGTCGCTTTTTTTCTCTCTTACAGATGGGAGCTAACAATTCCAGCTTCACTCCTTTGAACAGTATCCTGAAAAAATGGAATAGATTTGATCCCCAGGGCTTAAAGAAGACACACCTGGTCTTCCTATGTGATATTGCATGGCTGCGGTACCCACTGGAGGATGGCGAACAGTGGCCAATTGGAGGGTCTCTTAAATATAATACTGTTTTACAATTAAACTGGTTCTGTAGAAAACAAAGGAAAGGGGTGGAAGTAGCATATGTGTTGCCTTTTTTTTCTCTGTAAAATATGCCAGACTTGTGACCTAAGGACACTAGATTTGGATGTGACAACTTCAGCCCCCTCTTGTCCTTTGCCCCCATACCCAGGGCGCCAAACTGGGCAAACTGGAGGTCAGAGAACTGTCCCCCTCCCCCACTGCCCCACCAAGAAAGGTTGCCTCAGTCTCAGTAAAAACCCAGACTGAGATTCAAACTGCCCAAGTAAAGGTCCAAACAACTCCTGTCTCAGTATGACCTCAGACTACTCTGGTTTCAATAGAAACTCAGACCATTGAAGTAAAGAGATGAGAGGCGGACAGGAGACAAGAGATAAAGATAAGCAGGTTTCTCCAATCAATCCCTGGGGTCATATGTACAGAGCGGCCAGAGAGACTGAGGAACAGCCACACAAGCTGTTGCTTCTTCATAAAGCACCCAACAGGAGAAATAATCAGTCTATCAGAGTTAATAAGCCTTTTTCTTATCAAGAAATACAAAGAATCGAGGAGGATCTGGGAGGCTATTTAGAGGACCCAGAAAAATATATTAGAGCTTTTAAAGGTGTTACTCTGCTTTATGAACTTACTTGGAAGGATGTGATGTATACTTTGGGACAAACACTAACTCCTGACTCAAAAACTCGAGTTCTGGGAAAAGCGGTTGCCTATGGAGATAAATGGTTTGGTAATGAATCAGTAGGGAAGAGGGAGGACAAGATAACCACCCTCCCCACTAGGAATCAGGTGGTTGCAATTACAAAATCAGACTGGGACTGCAATACAACTAAAGAAAGATGGGATCAAAGTCATTTTGTCAGTTGTATTCTTGAAGGACTCAGGCAAATTGACAAACTATGCCTTTAAACTATGGCAAACTGACAAACATAGAACAGGAGGAGAAGGAAGCTCCTGGTAAATTCCTAGAGAGACTGAGAGAAGCCCTTCACAATTCACTGAGATTGATCCCAAAAGTGAAGAGGGAAAAGTGATCTTAAAAGATAGATTTCTCACTCAGTCAGCTCCAGATATCCACCATAAGCTATTAAAATGGGCGTATGGACCAAATCAGTCTTTAGATAATCTGTTACAACTGGCTCAGACAGTCTATTATGGTAGGGAATATGAGGGAAAGAAAGAAAGGCAGAAAAAGACAAAGGAACAGGCAGAAGCCTTCACAATGGCTGTAAGAACCGTTCTTAAACAGCCTGAGAAAAATGCCCAGAGGGACCCAGGTGAAAAGGGATGGGCTTTCTATTACTGTGGAAAGGAGAGGCACCTCAAGGGGGATTGCCCTCAGGCATCCAAGCCAGCCCCGGCTCCATGTCCGGTCTGCAAGGGACCACACTGGGACCACACTGAAGGAGAGACTGCCCCCAGAGGCATAGGTTTCAGGGGTCGGAATCTCAAGACAAGCAGGACTGAAGGTGCCTGGGGGTCCCCACACAAGCTCATGTCCTAATTACACCTGAGGAACCCCAGGTATTAATAACTGTCGGGGGCCAATCCATCGATTTCCTTTTAGATACTGGGGCAACTTACTCTGTGCTTCCTGAAGCCCCTGGCCCACTTTCCTCCCGATCCGCTTCCATAATGGGACTATCTGGATGAGCCAAAACGTATTATTTCAGTTTTTCTGTAAGCTGTGACTGGGACTCTGTGCTATTTTCACATGAGTTTCTGATCGTTCCAGAGTCTTCCTCACCCCTTTTGGGGAGGGATATACTCAACAAGGTCCATGCCTCTGTTTTCATGAATATGGAGCCCTCCCTTTCTCTCCCTTTAATGAAACAAAATGTAAATCCTAGAATACGGGCTGATGGAAAATCTGTAGGTCAAGCACAAAATGCTATTCCTGTAGTTTTCAAGCTCAAAGACCCACACTTATTTCCACATAAGAAGCAGTATCCACTGAAACCTGAGGTTAAGAAAGGTTTGAAACCCATCATCAAAAATTTAAAGGAGCAGGAACTATTAATTCCCTGTAACAGTCCAAGCAACACTCCTATTTTGGGTATAAAGAAATCAAATGGTAAATGGAGACTAGTTCAAGATTTACGAATAATAAATGAGGCTGTAGTTCCTTTATACCCAGTAGTGCCTAATCCTTATAAAATCTCTGAAATTCCTGAACGAGCCAAATATTTCTCAGTAATTGATTTAAANAAGAAATCAAATGGTAAATGGAGACTAGTTCAAGATTTACGAATAATAAATGAGGCTGTAGTTCCTTTATACCCAGTAGTGCCTAATCCTTATAAAATCTCTGAAATTCCTGAACGAGCCAAATATTTCTCAGTAATTGATTTAAAAGATGTCTTCTATTCACTGCCTTTGGCGGAGAAAAGTTAATTTCTAATTGCCTTTGAAGACCCTTCACAGCCAGCTTCTCAGTTAACCTGGACAGTTTTGTCCCAGCGATTTCGTGACAATCCTCACTTATTTAGACAAAGTGTGTTACAGGGTCTACAAAACTTCAATAGCTCCAAAGTGGTGATGTCACAATATATACTTTGCTCTGTGCTGAGACAGAGGAAGCTTGTTCATTAGCCTCAGATGACTTCTTAAACTCTTGGCAGGCTGCAGTTACAAGGCATCAAGAGAAAAGGTTCAGCTTTGTCAACAATCTGTTAGTTATCTGGGCCTAATCATATCAGAAGGGACTACGGCCATAGGCCCCGAGAGAATTAAACCTATACTAAATCATCCCCTATCACTTCATGGGACATAGATGGGGAAACAGTGGAAACAGTGTCAGACTTTATTTTGGGGGGCTCCAAAATCACTGCAGATGGTGACTGCAG
>SJYX01011650.1:270931-291486 GCA_006410675.1 Oreotragus oreotragus
GAAAATTAGAGATACTAAGGGAATATTTCATGCAAAGATGGGCTCAATAAAGGACAGAAGTGGTATGGACCTAAGGAGAAGATGTTAAGAAGAGGTGGCAAGAATACACGGAAGAACTATACAAAAAAGATCTTCATGACACAGATAATCACAATGGTGTGGTCATTCACCTAGAGCCAGACATCCTGGAATGTGAAGTCAAGTGGGCCTTAGGAAGCATCACTATGAACAAAGCTAGTGGAGGTGATGGAATTCCAGCTGAGCTATTTCAAATCCTGAAAGATGATGTTGTGTAAGTGCTGCACTGAATATGCCAGCAAATTTGGAAAACTCAGCAGTGACCACAGGACTGGAAAAGTCAGTTTTCATTCCAATCCCAAAGAAAGGCAATGCCAAAGAATGCTCAAACTATCACAGAATTTCACTCATCTGACATCCTAGTAATGTAATGCTCAAAATTCTCCAAGCCAGGCTTTAGCAATACGTGAACTGTGAACTTCCTGATGTTCAAGCTGGTTTTAGAAAAGGCAGAGGAACCAGAGATCAAATTGCCTACACCCACTGGCTCATGGAAAAAGCAAGAGAGTTCCAGAGAAACATATATTTCTGCTTTGTTGACTATGTCAAAGCCTTTGACTGTGTCGATCACAATAAACTGTGGAAAATTCTGAAAGAGATGGGAATACCAGACCACCAATGTGTCTCTTAAGAATCCCATATGCAGGTCAGGAAGCAACAGTTAGAACTGAACTTGGAACAACAGACTGGTTCCCAATAGGAAAAGAAGTATGTCAGGACTGTATATTGTCACCCTGCTTATTTAACTTATATGTAGAGCATATCATGAAAAATCTTAGGCTGGAGGAAACACAAGCTGGAATCAAGAGTGCCAGGAGAAATTTCAATAACCTTATATATACAGATGACACCACCCTTATGGCAGAGAGTGAAGAACTAAAGAGCCTCTTGATGAAAGTGAAAGAGGAGAGTGAAAAAGTTGGCTTAAAGCTCAACATTCAGAAAACTAAGATCATGGCATCTGGTCCCATCACTTCATGGCAGATAGATGGGGAAACAGAGGAAACAGTGGCTAACTTTCTTTTTCTGGGCTCCAAAATCACTGCAGATGGTGATTGCAGCCATGAAATTAAAAGATGCTTACTCCTTGGAAGGAAAGTTATGATCAACCTAGAAAGCATATTAAAAAGCAGAGACATTACTTTGCCAACAAAGGTCTGTCTAGTCAAGGATATGGTTTTTCCAGTAGTCATGTATGGATGTGAGAGTTGGACTATTAAGAAAGTTGTGCACCAAAGAATTGATGCTTTTGAACTGTGGTGTTGGAGAAGACTCTTGAGAGTCCCTTGAACTGCAAGGAGATCAGTCCTGGGTGTTCACTGGAAGGACTGATGTTGAAGATGAAACTCCAATACTTTGGCCACCTGATGCAAAGAGCTGACTCGTTTGAAAAGACCCTGATACTGGGAAAGACTGAGGGCAGGAGGAGAAGTAGATGACAGAGGATGAGATGAATGGATGGCTTCACTGACTCAATGCACATGGGTTTGGGTGTACTCTGGGAGTTGACGATGGACAGGAAGGCCTGGCGTGCTGCGGTTCATGAGGTCCCAAAGAACTGGACACAACTGTGACTGAACTGAACTGAGACTGCTCTCCTGCAAGCTCCCACTTTGAGCTTGCCTACATGGTCAAATTTTAATTTGTCACTGAAAAAAGGTGTGGCCTTGGGAGTTTTGACACAACCCCGAGGGTCTCACCAGCAACCTATTACTTATTTAAGCAGAAAATTAGACATAATTTCATGCGTGTGGCCCCACTGTCTAAAAGTAATGGGGCAACGGCTTTATTAATACCTGAAGCTTTAAAAATAATTAATGGATGAAATTTTACTGTATTGACTTCTCATGATGTGAGTGGAATCTTAAATTCTAATTTTAATTCTTGGATGATAGACAGTAGGCTTCTTAAATATCAGTCATTGTTGTTAGAAGGACCAGTAACTAAGCTTAAAGTTTGTGGAAATATAAATCCTGCCACTTTCCTTCCTGGTCTCGATTGTTCCCAATTTCTAACTTTAAACTATGCAGCTCGGGAAGATCTAATGAATACCTCATTAGACAATCCTAACATGGAAATATTTTCAGATGGCATTGCTGTTGTTCAGGATGGAAAGCGTAAAGGTTACCCCGCGGTGACTGCTGAACAAGTTTTAGAAGCAAAATCTCTGCCCCAGGGAACCAGTGCTCATTTAGCAGAATTGTGGCTCTGACCCGAGCTCTAGAGTTAAGCAAAGGGCAGCGAATAAATATCTACACTGATTCTAAGTATGCTTATTTGACTTTACATGTTCATGCTGCAATATGGAAAGAATGCCCGTTTAAAACAGCAACAGGAGAACCTATTAAATATTTCAGAGAGATCAAGAGACTTTTAACTGCTATATATTGTCCTAAAGAAGTTATGCATTGCAAAGGACACAACAGGGATGGGAGTGAAGTAGCTGAAGGTAATCAGCTGGCTGACTGTCAAGCCAGAATAGTGGCACTTTGGGAAACCTCTTCACTACAGATGCCTTGATCTGGACAGGTCCTGTGGAACCCACAATATACTGAGGAAAAATTAGAAAGATATGAGAAAAGAGGAGCAAAGATTACTGATAAAAGATGGTTACAGTCTGAGGATGGACAATTAATAATTCCTGGAAATGCTCAATGGAAAATTCTTAAGGGTTTACACCAGAGCTTTCATTTGGGTGCAGAGAGAACTTACCAGATGGCCTCTCATTTGTTTGAAGGTAAAATGTAATGAAAACTTATGCCAAAAGCTAGTGGGTATTCTTGCTTGCAAGTTTGGGTGGATACTTTTACTGGATGGATTGAGGTTTTCCCTGTCATAGTGAACAGGCTAAGGAGGTTATAAAGATTTTAATCCATGAAATTAACCCCGGGTTTGGGCTGCCATGAAGCCTTCAGAGTGACAATGGCTCTGCCTTTAAAGCTGCTATAACTCAGGGGGTGTCTAAAGCTCTAGGAATAGAATATCACTTACACTGTTCCTAGAGACCCCAATCCTCAGGAAAGGTTGAAAAAGCTAATGACACTATCAAAAGACATCTGTGCAAATTAACTCAAGAGACGCACGACAATTGGATTAAAGTCCTACCCATATCTTTAATGAGGGCTCAAACTGCCCCCCAAAAAGGAGGGACTGTCCCCCTTTGAATGTATTTATGGAAAGTCTTTCTTTTTTTTTTTTAAGTATATGTTTACCTTTATTAGAAATTTTCAAAATGTTTTCAAAGTAGCTATACCATTTTCATTCCAAAAAACAGTGTATGAGAGTTATGCACAGACATTGTTATAGACCCTGAAGCCTTGGAATTAACTAATTATGTAAGTCAGCTCTCAGATTTTCAGCAAGCATTAACAGAACTCTGAGAGATGACTCCTGACCTAGCCTCTGAGTCAAGCAAGCCTCTATTTAAGCCAGGAACTGAGGTCCTCATAAAAGCATTGGGATCTGGGGGCCCATCCCTTGAGCCCCTCTGGGATGGCCCTTACCAGGTTATTCTTTCTTTTCCCTCAACTGTCAAAGTGCCAGGAATTGATTCATGGGTACATCACACTCGAGTCAAGAGGTGGCACCCTGACCAGAACTAAGTGGCATCATTTTATGTCTTTGCTTTCTATGCTCTGACTTTGTACTTTTCAGATGGGCCTGGCAATCTATGTGAGCCTACTTCTGCTGACCAAAAGTCCTGAGTCTGCCATTTGATCCCAAAGACAATACCTTCTTGTCCTGGGCTCACTCCTACGCTTCATTCCACAATCATGTGATGCCTCTTCTTAAACTGATGACATCTAACAACCTTAAGGTGGACTGATGTAACTATGGACATAATGTGACTTTTCATTTTGATTTTAACTTGGTTTAATGACTATTTTGCCTTATGTCTGTAACTGTATCGTGGGGTTTTCTAACCATCTAAAAGCTTTTAATTTACAAATGGTTGTCCAAGCTCCTATGAGTGCCACAACCTCCGCCAACTATTACTTGGGGCACCTGGATCAGAGATCGTCAATATGAGGGTTAGGAGAATATGTTGCCTCAGTGATTTAGGGACCACACTCCTAAACAGCAGGAAGTAGTTATGGAATGAAAATGATGCCCCTTTCCTTTGGCAACATAATTCTCCTAAAAGAAAAGGAGGGTATGAGAGAGTCAATTCCTAGGCAGATTGATAAGAAGTCCAGGGGTCCTCAAGGAGAGAGGGGCCTGGAATTCTCAAGGAGGAAGAAAGGACAAACTTTTTTTTCCCTCTACATTCCTTAGATTATATAACAATAATGTATCCTGCTTGAGGACAGCCTCTGGAAAAACCTTCTGGCTAATTCCGTTATATTAAAATGTAAATTATGGGAATAGGTCTAGGGAGGTCTTTACAACCTCCAGACATTCTTTTGATTCACTGTAATAGCTAATTGAAGAGTATATAACTCCATTGCTAACACTAGCAAGGGGGTATTCTTTCTGCCCCCATCTGATGCCTATGTCAGAAGCTTTCTTTATCTCCTTTATACTTTAAGAAAACTTTATTAGACAAAATCTCTGAGCGATCAAGCCTCATCTCTGGCCCCAGATTGAAATTTTCTCCTTTGGAGGCCAAGAATCCCAGCATCTTCTCATGGTTCAGCAACACCTTTCACCATAGTAAAAAGCAGAGACATTACTTTGCCAACAAAGGTCCATCTAGTCAGTTCAGGTCAGTTCAGTCGCTCAGTTGTGTCTGACTGTTTGCAACCCCATTAACCGCAGCATGCCAGGCCTCCCTGTCCCTCACCAACTCCAAACTCATGTCCATTAAGTCAGTGATGCCAACCAACCATCTCATCCTCTGTCGTCCCCTTCTCCTATGTCTTCCATCCTTCCCAACATCAGGGACTTTTCAGATGAGTCAGCTCTTCGCATCAAGTGGCCAAAAACTGAACTGAACTGAACTGAACCTATGACTTTAAGGCAATTGAGAGGATTTTTGGGAATCATGGGCTACTGTCTTGTATTTGGATTCTGGGTTATGGGGAATTTGCCCGGCCTTTATATAAACTTATAGCTGAGACTCAGCAGGCCCAAACCGACAAACTGGTTTAGTCTCTAGATACTCAAAAGGCTTTTAAGGTTCTTCAGACCGTTATATCTACTACTGTGGGCAGGAATCCCTTAGAAGAAATGGAGTAGCCATCACAGTCAACAAAAGACTCCGAAATGCAGTACTTGGATGCAATCTCAAAAACGACAGAAAGATCTCTGTGCGTTTCCAAGACAAACCACTCAATATCACGGTAATTCAAGTCTATGCTCTGACCAGTAACGCCAAAGAAGCTGAAGTTGAACAGGTCTATGAAGACCTAGAAGATCTTCTAAAACTAACACCCAAAAAAGATGTCCTTTTCATTATACTGGACTGGAATGCAAAAGTAGGAACTTAAGAAACACCTGGAATAACAGGCAAATTTGGCCTTGGAGTACAGAATGAAGCAGGGCAAAGGCTAATAGAGTTCTGTCAAGAGAATGCACTGGTCATAGCAAACACCCTCTTCCAATAACACAAGGGAAGACTCTACACATGGACATCACTAGATGGTTGATACTGAAATCAGATTGATTATATTCTTTGCACCCAAAGATGGAGAAGCTCTATGTGGTCAGCAAAAACAAGACTGGGAGCTGACTGTGTTTCAAATCATGGACTCCTTATTGCCAAATTCAGACTGAAATTGAAGAAAGTGGAGAAAACCACTACACCATTCAGGAATGACCTAAATCAAATCCTTTATGACTACATATTAGAAGTGAGAAATAGATTTAAGGGACTAGATCTGATAGACAGAGTGCCTGATGAACTATGGATGGAGGTTCGTGACATTGTATAGGAAACAGGAATCAAGGCCACCCCCAAGGAAAAAAAATGGAAAAAAGCAAAATGGCTGTCTGAGGACGCCTTACAAATAGCTGTGAAAAGACGGGAAGCAAAAAGCAAAAGAGAAAAGGAAAGATATACCCATTTGAATGCAGAGTTCCAAAGAATAGCAAGGAGAGATAAGAAAGCCTTCCTTAGCGATCAGTGCAAAGAAATAGAGGAAAACAATAGAATGGGAAAGACTAGAGCTCTCTTCAAGAAAATTAGAGATACTAAGGGAATATTTCATGCAAAGATGGGCTCAATAAAGGACAGAAGTGGTATGGACCTAAGGAGAAGATGTTAAGAAGAGGTGGCAAGAATACACGGAAGAACTATACAAAAAAGATCTTCATGACACAGATAATCACAATGGTGTGGTCATTCACCTAGAGCCAGACATCCTGGAATGTGAAGTCAAGTGGGCCTTAGGAAGCATCACTATGAACAAAGCTAGTGGAGGTGATGGAATTCCAGCTGAGCTATTTCAAATCCTGAAAGATGATGTTGTGTAAGTGCTGCACTGAATATGCCAGCAAATTTGGAAAACTCAGCAGTGACCACAGGACTGGAAAAGTCAGTTTTCATTCCAATCCCAAAGAAAGGCAATGCCAAAGAATGCTCAAACTATCACAGAATTTCACTCATCTGACATCCTAGTAATGTAATGCTCAAAATTCTCCAAGCCAGGCTTCAGCAATACGTGAACTGTGAACTTCCTGATGTTCAAGCTGGTTTTAGAAAAGGCAGAGGAACCAGAGATCAAATTGCCTACACCCACTGGCTCATGGAAAAGGCAAGAGAGTTCCAGAGAAACATATATTTCTGCTTTGTTGACTATGTCAAAGCCTTTGACTGTGTCGATCACAATAAACTGTGGAAAATTCTGAAAGAGATGGGAATACCAGACCACCAATGTGTCTCTTAAGAATCCCATATGCAGGTCAGGAAGCAACAGTTAGAACTGAACTTGGAACAACAGACTGGTTCCCAATAGGAAAAGAAGTATGTCAGGACTGTATATTGTCACCCTGCTTATTTAACTTATATGTAGAGCATATCATGAAAAATCTTAGGCTGGAGGAAACACAAGCTGGAATCAAGAGTGCCAGGAGAAATTTCAATAACCTTATATATACAGATGACACCACCCTTATGGCAGAGAGTGAAGAACTAAAGAGCCTCTTGATGAAAGTGAAAGAGGAGAGTGAAAAAGTTGGCTTAAAGCTCAACATTCAGAAAACTAAGATCATGGCATCTGGTCCCATCACTTCATGGCAGATAGATGGGGAAACAGAGGAAACAGTGGCTAACTTTCTTTTTCTGGGCTCCAAAATCACTGCAGATGGTGATTGCAGCCATGAAATTAAAAGATGCTTACTCCTTGGAAGGAAAGTTATGATCAACCTAGAAAGCATATTAAAAAGCAGAGACATTACTTTGCCAACAAAGGTCTGTCTAGTCAAGGATATGGTTTTTCCAGTAGTCATGTATGGATGTGAGAGTTGGACTATTAAGAAAGTTGTGCACCAAAGAATTGATGCTTTTGAACTGTGGTGTTGGAGAAGACTCTTGAGAGTCCCTTGAACTGCAAGGAGATCAGTCCTGGGTGTTCACTGGAAGGACTGATGTTGAAGATGAAACTCCAATACTTTGGCCACCTGATGCAAAGAGCTGACTCGTTTGAAAAGACCCTGATACTGGGAAAGACTGAGGGCACGAGCAGGTGGCAGAGGATGAAATGGTTGGATGGTTTCATCAACTCAACGGACATGAGTTTGAGCAAACTCCAGGAGAAAGTGAAGGGAAGTGCGAAGGGTGTGCTGCACGCAGTCCATCGGGTTGCAAGAAGTTGGATATGACTGAAGACTGAACAACAGCTGTCGATAATGTTATATCAACTACGAAACTGATTTGTATTTTTGTCAGGCGACAACTTAACTTCCTTGCTGTCAGTGCCTATAAGAAGAAACAGACCTTTCCATGTGACCACTGTGATGCTTTTACCTTAATTTCAGAAAAAAAAAATTTTTCAAATCTTTCCAGAAAAAAAAAAAAAACCTGGCGTGCTGCGGTTCATGAGGTCCCAAAGAACTGGACACAACTGTGACTGAACTGAACTGAGACTGCTCTCCTGCAAGCTCCCACTTTGAGCTTGCCTACATGGTCAAATTTTAATTTGTCACTGAAAAAAGGTGTGGCCTTGGGAGTTTTGACACAACCCTGAGGGTCTCACCAGCAACCTATTACTTATTTAAGCAGAAAATTAGACATAATTTCATGCGTGTGGCCCCACTGTCTAAAAGTAATGGGGCAACGGCTTTATTAATACCTGAAGCTTTAAAAATAATTAATGGATGAAATTTTACTGTATTGACTTCTCATGATGTGAGTGGAATCTTAAATTCTAATTTTAATTCTTGGATGATAGACAGTAGGCTTCTTAAATATCAGTCATTGTTGTTAGAAGGACCAGTAACTAAGCTTAAAGTTTGTGGAAATATAAATCCTGCCACTTTCCTTCCTGGTCTCGATTGTTCCCAATTTCTAACTTTAAACTATGCAGCTCGGGAAGATCTAATGAATACCTCATTAGACAATCCTAACATGGAAATATTTTCAGATGGCATTGCTGTTGTTCAGGATGGAAAGCGTAAAGGTTACCCCACGGTGACTGCTGAACAAGTTTTAGAAGCAAAATCTCTGCCCCAGGGAACCAGTGCTCATTTAGCAGAATTGTGGCTCTGACCCAAGCTCTAGAGTTAAGCAAAGGGCAGCGAATAAATATCTACACTGATTCTAAGTATGCTTATTTGACTTTACATGTTCATGCTGCAATATGGAAAGAATGACCGTTTAAAACAGCAACAGGAGAACCTATTAAATATTTCAGAGAGATCAAGAGACTTTTAACTGCTATATATTGTCCTAAAGAAGTTATGCATTGCAAAGGACACAACAGGGATGGGAGTGAAGTAGCTGAAGGTAATCAGCTGGCTGACTGTCAAGCCAGAATAGTGGCACTTTGGGAAACCTCTTCACTACAGATGCCTTGATCTGGACAGGTCCTGTGGAACCCACAATATACTGAGGAAAAATTAGAAAGATATGAGAAAAGAGGAGCAAAGATTACTGATAAAAGATGGTTACAGTCTGAGGATGGACAATTAATAATTCCTGGAAATGCTCAATGGAAAATTCTTAAGGGTTTACACCATAAATATCAGTCATTGTTGTTAGAAGGACCAGTAACTAAGCTTAAAGTTTGTGGAAATATAAATCCTGCCACTTTCCTTCCTGGTCTCGATTGTTCCCAATTTCTAACTTTAAACTATGCAGCTCGGGAAGATCTAATGAATACCTCATTAGACAATCCTAACATGGAAATATTTTCAGATGGCATTGCTGTTGTTCAGGATGGAAAGCGTAAAGGTTACCCCGCGGTGACTGCTGAACAAGTTTTAGAAGCAAAATCTCTGCCCCAGGGAACCAGTGCTCATTTAGCAGAATTGTGGCTCTGACCCGAGCTCTAGAGTTAAGCAAAGGGCAGCGAATAAATATCTACACTGATTCTAAGTATGCTTATTTGACTTTACATGTTCATGCTGCAATATGGAAAGAATGCCCGTTTAAAACAGCAACAGGAGAACCTATTAAATATTTCAGAGAGATCAAGAGACTTTTAACTGCTATATATTGTCCTAAAGAAGTTATGCATTGCAAAGGACACAACAGGGATGGGAGTGAAGTAGCTGAAGGTAATCAGCTGGCTGACTGTCAAGCCAGAATAGTGGCACTTTGGGAAACCTCTTCACTACAGATGCCTTGATCTGGACAGGTCCTGTGGAACCCACAATATACTGAGGAAAAATTAGAAAGATATGAGAAAAGAGGAGCAAAGATTACTGATAAAAGATGGTTACAGTCTGAGGATGGACAATTAATAATTCCTGGAAATGCTCAATGGAAAATTCTTAAGGGTTTACACCAGAGCTTTCATTTGGGTGCAGAGAGAACTTACCAGATGGCCTCTCATTTGTTTGAAGGTAAAATGTAATGAAAACTTATGCCAAAAGCTAGTGGGTATTCTTGCTTGCAAGTTTGGGTGGATACTTTTACTGGATGGATTGAGGTTTTCCCTGTCATAGTGAACAGGCTAAGGAGGTTATAAAGATTTTAATCCATGAAATTAACCCCGGGTTTGGGCTGCCATGAAGCCTTCAGAGTGACAATGGCTCCGCCTTTAAAGCTGCTATAACTCAGGGGGTGTCTAAAGCTCTAGGAATAGAATATCACTTACACTGTTCCTAGAGACCCCAATCCTCAGGAAAGGTTGAAAAAGCTAATGACACTATCAAAAGACATCTGTGCAAATTAACTCAAGAGACGCACGACAATTGGATTAAAGTCCTACCCATATCTTTAATGAGGGCTCAAACTGCCCCCCAAAAAGGAGGGACTGTCCCCCTTTGAATGTATTTATGGAAAGTCTTTCTTTTTTTTTTTAAGTATATGTTTACCTTTATTAGAAATTTTCAAAATGTTTTCAAAGTAGCTATACCATTTTCATTCCAAAAAACAGTGTATGAGAGTTATGCACAGACATTGTTATAGACCCTGAAGCCTTGGAATTAACTAATTATGTAAGTCAGCTCTCAGATTTTCAGCAAGCATTAACAGAACTCTGAGAGATGACTCCTGACCTAGCCTCTGAGTCAAGCAAGCCTCTATTTAAGCCAGGAACTGAGGTCCTCATAAAAGCATTGGGATCTGGGGGCCCATCCCTTGAGCCCCTCTGGGATGGCCCTTACCAGGTTATTCTTTCTTTTCCCTCAACTGTCAAAGTGCCAGGAATTGATTCGTGGGTACATCACACTCGAGTTAAGAGGTGGCACCCTGACCAGAACTAAGTGGCATCATTTTATGTCTTTGCTATCTATGCTCTGACTTTGTACTTTTCAGATGGGCCTGGCAATCTATGTGAGCCTACTTCTGTTGACCAAAAGTCCTGAGTCTGCCATTTGATCCCAAAGACAATACCTTCTTGTCCTGGGCTCACTCCTACGCTTCATTCCACAATCATGTGATGCCTCTTCTTAAACTGATGACATCTAACAACCTTAAGGTGGACTGATGTAACTATGGACATAATGTGACTTTTCATTTTGATTTTAACTTGGTTTAATGACTATTTTGCCTTATGTCTGTAACTGTATCGTGGGGTTTTCTAACCATCTAAAAGCTTTTAATTTACAAATGGTTGTCCAAGCTCCTATGAGTGCCACAACCTCCGCCAACTATTACTTGGGGCACCTGGATCAGAGATCGTCAATATGAGGGTTAGGAGAATATGTTGCCTCAGTGATTTAGGGACCACACTCCTAAATAGCAGGAAGTAGTTATGGAATGAAAATGATGCCCCTTTCCTTTGGCAACATAATTCTCCTAAAAGAAAAGGAGGGTATGAGAGAGTCAATTCCTAGGCAGATTGATAAGAAGTCCAGGGGTCCTCAAGGAGAGAGGGGCCTGGAATTCTCAAGGAGGAAGAAAGGACAAACTTTTTTTTCCCTCTACATTCCTTAGATTATATAACAATAATGTATCCTGCTTGAGGACAGCCTCTGGAAAAACCTTCTGGCTAATTCCGTTATATTAAAATGTAAATTATGGGAATAGGTCTAGGGAGGTCTTTACAACCTCCAGACATTCTTTTGATTCACTGTAATAGCTAATTGAAGAGTATATAACTCCATTGCTAACACTAGCAAGGGGGTATTCTTTCTGCCCCCATCTGATGCCTATGTCAGAAGCTTTCTTTATCTCCTTTATACTTTAAGAAAACTTTATTAGACAAAATCTCTGAGCGATCAAGCCTCATCTCTGGCCCCAGATTGAAATTTTCTCCTTTGGAGGCCAAGAATCCCAGCATCTTCTCATGGTTCAGCAACACCTTTCACCATAGTAAAAAGCAGAGACATTACTTTGCCAACAAAGGTCCATCTAGTCAGTTCAGGTCAGTTCAGTCGCTCAGTTGTGTCTGACTGTTTGCAACCCCATTAACCGCAGCATGCCAGGCCTCCCTGTCCCTCACCAACTCCAAACTCATGTCCATTAAGTCAGTGATGCCAACCAACCATCTCATCCTCTGTCGTCCCCTTCTCCTATGTCTTCCATCCTTCCCAACATCAGGGACTTTTCAGATGAGTCAGCTCTTCGCATCAAGTGGCCAAAATATTGAAGTTTCAGCTTCAGCATCAGTCCTCCCAATGAACACCCAGGACTGATCTCCTTTAGGATGGACTGGTTGGATCTCCTTGCAGTCCAAGGGATTCTCAAGAGTCTTCTCCAACACCACAGTTCAAATGCATCAATTCTTCAGTGCTCAACTTTCTTTATAGTCCAACTCTCACATCCATACATGACCACTAGAAAAACCATATCCTTGACTAGATAGACCTTTGCTGGCAAAGTAATGTCTCTGCTTTTTAATATGTTGTCTAGGTTGGTCATAACTTTCCTTCCAAGGAGTAAGTGTCTTATAATTTCATGGCTACAATCACCATCTGCAGTGATTTTGGAGCCCAGAAAAATAAAGTCAGCCACTGTTTCCACTGTTTCCCCATCTATTTCCCATGAAGTGATGGGACCAGATGCCGTGATTCTAGTTTTCTGAATTTGAGTTTTATGTCCTCTTTTTCACTCTCCTCTTTCACTTTCATCAAGAAGTCCTTTAGTTCCTCTTCACTTTCTACCATAAGGGTGGTGTCATCTGCATATCTGAGGTTATTGAAATTTCTCCCAGCAATCTTGATTCCAGCTTGTGCTTCATCTATCTAGTCAAGGTTATGGTTTTTCCAGTAGTCATATACAAATGTGAGAGTTGGACCATAAAGACAGCTGAGAGCTGAAGAATTAATGCTTTTGAGCTGTGGTGTTGGAAAAGACTCTTGAGAGTCCCTTGGATGGCAAGGAGATCAGAACAGTCAATGCAAAAGGAAATCAGTCGTGAGTATTCATCAGAAGGACTGATACTGAAGCTGAAATTCCAATACTTTGGTTATCTGATGTGAAGAACTGACTCATTGGAAAAGGCCTTGACACTGGGAAATGTTGAAGACGGGAAGAAAAGGGGACGACAGAGGATAAGATGGTTGGGTGGCATCACTGACTCGATGGACATGAGTTTGAGTAAGCTCCAGGAGGTGATAATGGATAGGGAGGCCTGGCATGCTGCAGTACATGGAGTCACAAAGAGACAGATATGATTAAGCAACTGAACTGAACTGGTAGGAACAAATACCATGGTCTTTGTTTTTTGAATGTTGAGTTTTAATCAGCTTTTTCACTCTCCTCTTTCTCTTTCATCAAGAAAGTTCATGTTCATCATTGACTCTTTAGTTCTTCTTTGCAATCTGCCATAAAGGTGGTATCGTTTGCATATCTGAGGTTATTGGCAACCTTGATTCCAACTTGTGCTTCATCCAGCCCAGCATTTCACATGATGTGCTGCATATAAGTTAAGTAAACTGGGTGACAATATACAGCCTTGACTTACTCCTTTCCCAATTCGGAATCATTCCATTGTTCCATGTCTGGTTCCACTGTTGCTTCTTGACCTGCACATAGATATCTCAGGAGGCAGGTGAGGTGGTCCATTATTACAAACTCTTGAAGAATTTTCCACAGTTTGTTGTGATCCACACAATCAAAGGTTTTGGCATAGTCAATAAAGCAGAAGTAGATATTTTTCTGTAATTCTCTTGCTTTTTCTATGATCCAACAAATGTTGGCAATTTTATCTCTGGTTCCTCTGCCTTTTCTAAATCCAGCTTTAATATCTGGAAGTTCTCAGTTCATATACTGTTGAAGCTTACCTTGGAGAATTTGAGCATTGCTTTGCTAGCATGTGAGATGAGTGCAATTGTGCAGTAGTTTGAGGATTCTTTGGCATTGCCTTTCTTTAGGATTGGAAAGAAAACTCACCTTTTCCAGTTCTATGTCACTGCTGATTTTTCCAAATCAGTGGCATATTGAGTGTAAAACTTTTACAGCATAATCTTTTAGGATTTTAAATAGCTTTACTGGAATTCCATTACCTACACTAGCTTTGTTCATAGTGATGCTTCCTAAGGCCCACTTGACTGCATTCCAGAATGTCTGGTTCTAGGTGAGTAATCACACCATCATGGTTATCTGGATCATTAAGATATTTCTTGTATAGCTCTGCTGTGTATTCTGTGATATATATGATATATATATAATATACTTATATATACAACAGAAAATACATACATATATATTAAGGCATGTGGATCACTCCTATATGAAAGTATTGCTTGAACTATTCATAAACCAGTCTAACTCTTCTTTCCCTAGAGGTGTTAGGACAATCACTCGTATCCATAGTTCTTACAGAGGAATTTCCCAAAGGAACATTCTATTGAATGGACTCTTTCTTAGAAGGAGTAATTATTGTTCATATAACAAGTTAAATTGAGATAATCAAATCTTTATGTCTACACAAGACTTTGAATTTGGAAACAAGAAACATTTTCCACCTTAGTCTCATTAGTTGACAATATGTTCAGGAGGCCAAAATAATAAAACCTTTGTCCAAACCCGTATTTGCAAAACTAAAATATTTAAGGTCAGGAAAAGGTCATAATGTTTCTGGATGAAATTAAAAGGTTCATCAAAATGTATTATAATTTACCCAATTAAATTTTCATCCATGAAATAAAATACTGCCATTAACAAGAAAGGGTAAATTTTTAAGTGCTGAGATATAACTATCTACAGGCTATATTACTAATTGGAAAAAGCAAACTAAAGAACAATACATATTAAACTATTATAGCTCTCATTTTAAAGAGAGAGAAAGGACAAAGAGAATTTTATCTTTGCTACATATATGAATTTCCTGGATAACTGGGGTATAAGGCCGGAAAGCAGGCAGGAGCCAATTATACAAGGCTCTGTGGCATTAATGAGAAGTTTAGAGTTTACATTAAGAGAAAAATAAGCCACAAGAGGGTTTTAAGAGGAGGTCAAAACAATTTGACTTCAAATCTTAAAGGAAAATTGTATGGATTCCAATTCTGGACAAGTTAGAAAAACAGGAACTGGATATGGCCTTTCTTTTGAAACAACCAGAAGAGAGGAAAGTGTCAAAGTATATGAATCAACAGTTTCCAAGGAAAGGACATCAGGAGTGGAGGACAGTTATCCCTAAGAAACAGGAAACAATCCACCCTTTCATTGCCCTGCTGCTGCTGCTGCTGCTAACTCGCGTCAGTAGTGTTCGACTCAGTGCAACCCCATGGATGGCAGCCCACCAGGCTCCTCCATCCATGGGATTCTCCAAGCAAGAGTACTGGAGTGAGTTGCCATTGCCTTCTTCGTTTCACTGCCTTGCTGCTGCTGCTGCTGCTGCTGCTGCCAAGTAGCTTCAGTCTTGTCCAACTCTGTGCGACCCCACAGATGGCAGCCCACCAGGCTCCCCCGTCCCTGGGATTCTCCAGGCAAGAACACTGGAGTGGGTTACCATTTCCTTCTCCAATGCGTGAAAGTGAAAAGTGAAAGTGAAGTCGCTCAGTAGTGTCCAACTCTTCGCGACCCCATGGACTGCACTCTACCAGGCTCCTCTGTCCATGGGATTTTCCAGGCAAGCGTACTGGAGTGGGTTGCCATCGCCTTCTCCATTCATTGACCTAGCTTCCCTCATAGCTCAGTTGGTAAAGAATCCACCAGCAATGCAGGAGACCCTGGTTCGATTCCTGGGTTGGGAAGATCCACTGGAGAAGGGATAGGCTACCCACTCTAATATTCTTAGGCTTCCCTTGTGGCTCAGCTGGTAAAGAATCCTCCTGCAATGTGGGAGACCTGGGTTGGATCCCTGGGTTGGGAAGATCCCTTGGAGAAGGGAATGGCTACCCACTCCAGTATTCCTGCCCAGAGAATCCCATGGACTATAGAGTTCAAGGGGTCACAATAAGTTGGACACGACTGAGTGNTATCTGGAAGTTCTCAGTTCATATACTGTTGAAGCTTACCTTGGAGAATTTGAGCATTGCTTTGCTAGCATGTGAGATGAGTGCAATTGTGCAGTAGTTTGAGGATTCTTTGGCATTGCCTTTCTTTAGGATTGGAAAGAAAACTCACCTTTTCCAGTTCTATGTCACTGCTGATTTTTCCAAATCAGTGGCATATTGAGTGTAAAACTTTTACAGCATAATCTTTTAGGATTTTAAATAGCTTTACTGGAATTCCATTACCTACACTAGCTTTGTTCATAGTGATGCTTCCTAAGGCCCACTTGACTGCATTCCAGAATGTCTGGTTCTAGGTGAGTAATCACACCATCATGGTTATCTGGATCATTAAGATATTTCTTGTATAGCTCTGCTGTGTATTCTGTGATATATATGATATATATATAATATACTTATATATACAACAGAAAATACATACATATATATTAAGGCATGTGGATCACTCCTATATGAAAGTATTGCTTGAACTATTCATAAACCAGTCTAACTCTTCTTTCCCTAGAGGTGTTAGGACAATCACTCGTATCCATAGTTCTTACAGAGGAATTTCCCAAAGGAACATTCTATTGAATGGACTCTTTCTTAGAAGGAGTAATTATTGTTCATATAACAAGTTAAATTGAGATAATCAAATCTTTATGTCTACACAAGACTTTGAATTTGGAAACAAGAAACATTTTCCACCTTAGTCTCATTAGTTGACAATATGTTCAGGAGGCCAAAATAATAAAACCTTTGTCCAAACCCGTATTTGCAAAACTAAAATATTTAAGGTCAGGAAAAGGTCATAATGTTTCTGGATGAAATTAAAAGGTTCATCAAAATGTATTATAATTTACCCAATTAAATTTTCATCCATGAAATAAAATACTGCCATTAACAAGAAAGGGTAAATTTTTAAGTGCTGAGATATAACTATCTACAGGCTATATTACTAATTGGAAAAAGCAAACTAAAGAACAATACATATTAAACTATTATAGCTCTCATTTTAAAGAGAGAGAAAGGACAAAGAGAATTTTATCTTTGCTACATATATGAATTTCCTGGATGACTGGGGTATAAGGCCGGAAAGCAGGCAGGAGCCAATTATACAAGGCTCTGTGGCATTAATGAGAAGTTTAGAGTTTACATTAAGAGAAAAATAAGCCACAAGAGGGTTTTAAGAGGAGGTCAAAACAATTTGACTTCAAATCTTAAAGGAAAATTGTATGGATTCCAATTCTGGACAAGTTAGAAAAACAGGAACTGGATATGGCCTTTCTTTTGAAACAACCAGAAGAGAGGAAAGTGTCAAAGTATATGAATCAACAGTTTCCAAAGAAAGGACATCAGGAGTGGAGGACAGTTATCCCTAAGAAACAGGAAACAATCCACCCTTTCATTGCCCTGCTGCTGCTGCTGCTGCTAACTCGCTTCAGTCGTGTTCGACTCAGTGCAACCCCATGGACGGCAGCCCACCAGGCTCCTCCATCCATGGGATTCTCCAAGCAAGAGTACTGGAGTGAGTTGCCATTGCCTTCTTCGTTTCACTGCCTTGCTGCTGCTGCTGCTGCTGCTGCTGCTGCTGCTGCTGCTGCTGCTGCCAAGTAGCTTCAGTCTTGTCCAACTCTGTGCGACCCCACAGATGGCAGCCCACCAGGCTCCCCCATCCCTGGGATTCTCCAGGCAAGAACACTGGAGTGGGTTACCATTTCCTTCTCCAATGCGTGAAAGTGAAAAGTGAAAGTGAAGTCGCTCAGTAGTGTCCAACTCTTCGCGACCCCATGGACTGCACCCTACCAGGCTCCTCTGTCCATGGGATTTTCCAGGCAAGCGTACTGGAGTGGGTTGCCATCGCCTTCTCCATTCATTGACCTAGCTTCCCTCATAGCTCAGTTGGTAAAGAATCCACCAGCAATGCAGGAGACCCTGGTTCGATTCCTGGGTTGGGAAGATCCACTGGAGAAGGGATAGGCTACCCACTCTAATATTCTTAGGCTTCCCTTGTGGCTCAGCTGGTAAAGAATCCTCCTGCAATGTGGGAGACCTGGGTTGGATCCCTGGGTTGGGAAGATCCCTTGGAGAAGGGAATGGCTACCCACTCCAGTATTCCTGCCCAGAGAATCCCATGGACTATAGAGTTCAAGGGGTCACAATAAGTTGGACACGACTGAGTGACTTTCACTTTCACTGCCTCGAGAGATTGCAGACTACAATGAAGGGAGGAGGGAGGAGGGAAAGCAGGTAGAGCTGGGTAGCTGCCTTTAGTTGAGGAAATGAAGCTATGTATTTAGGAAGACCAAGGAGGCTAGAGTTTGCAGGTCATAGTAATGATAGAAGAGGACTATCCACAGAGAGAGGGCTTCCCAGGAGGTGTTAGTGGTAAAGAATCCACCTGCTAATGCAGGAGACATAAGAGATGTGGGTTTGATCCCTGTGACAGGAAGATCACCTGGAGCGGTGCATGGCAGCCCACTCCAGTATTCTTGCCTAGAGACTCCCAAGGGCATAGAAATCTGGCAGGCCACCATCCGTAGGGTCACAGAGTCTGACACAACTGAAGCGACTTAGCATGCATGCATGCATACACAGAGAGAATCCAAAAGACCTGAGGAAAGTCTATTTTGAGTATTCAAGAGAATATTGATGATTGCATGCATGGGAAGAAACTACTTAATTTTGGGGAAAGAACAATGTAAACACATTGGAGGGAAGAGTGACCAGCTATCACATAGGGTGAGCAATAGTGCCTTTCCCCACTATCCAGCTAGAAAATTTCACAATTCATGGAGCATTAAGCAGAGTACTCAAGAAGATCTTGCCTCAGAAGTGGAGAGAGATTAGCCCTAAACTGATTCCTCTTCTGTAACTGCCTAGAAAAATCACAAAAGCAAAACTAGAAAAGAATGAAACTCTTTTCTAGAAACTTAACCACATTCCAGAACTCAAGTATATTTATAGGAATACAAGAATGTCTAGCACTCAACAAAATAAAATTTACAAGCCTGCGCCTAATCAAATATTATGAGACATAAAAGGAAGCAGGAAAACACAACTTGTAGTGAGAATAATCAATTAGCTGAAATCTGGCTAGAACTGACACACATGTAAGAATTAGGAAACAGGAAAATTAGAAGTTGCTATCACTATATTTCACATACGCTAAAAGTTAGCAGAGACATGAAAACTCTAAACAGCACATATAAAGTTCCTGGAGATGAAAACTACAAAATCTGACACAAAAAATCCACTGAATAGAAATAATAACACTCTTGTGTGCTCAGTCGTGTTCGACTCTTTGCGACCCCATGAACAAATAGCCTGCCAGGCTCCTCTGTCCATGGGATTCTGCAGCAAGAATAGTAGAGGAGGTGGCCCTTTCCTTCTTCAGAGAACAACAGTATAAAACAGTTCATTAGACTGATGAGCTCGAATACATAATAATAGGAAAACGAAACATGGGAAGAGAAAAGAGTTTTTAATAAGGGCATCAGCCTCCAGTGAGAGAACTTCAAGCATCCTAATAAACACGTTATTGTAACCAGTGATAGGAAGGAGAAAGGAAGGTAGGCAAAATATTTGAAGTAATGAGGAAAATTTGTCCAATTTTGATGAAAACTATACACCCACAGACCAAAACAGCTCAATAAACTCCAAGCCCAAGAAAAATGGGAAAAAAAAAACACAGTAAGGCATACCACAAATTGATAAAAATGAATAACAAAGAAATAATCCAGTAGGCAGTAAGACAAAAATAGACATTCACAGAAGAAAAAATATATATACAGTAAATTTCTCATTGATGATAATGTAAACAAGAAGATAATCGGGCAACAACTCAAAATATTTTTAAAAATTCACCTAGAATTTTAAGCTCAGAAAAAAATAGTTTTCAAGGAATGGGACAAAAAGAAATAATTGTAGATGCACAAAAGCAGAAACAATTCATCGCCAGCAGATGAATACTGTAAGAAATGTTAAAGGAAATGCCTCTGACAGAAGGAAAGTGACTCCAGGTAGAAACAGAAATCTAAAAAAAAAAAAAAAAACACCCTATAAAATAATAATTATGTGGATAAATATGTATGATTTTTATTATTATTTAAATATCTTTAAACAATAATTCACTATAAACAATATGTGAGTGATGTAGATATTACAACATATACAGAACAAAATGTCTTACAATGAGGAGAGGTCAAGAAGGGAGAAATAGAAGTTCACTATTAAAAGATTCTTTTACCATAATATATAGCTTTATAATACTACATATATATATATATATATATATAAAATGAGTTAGTCACTCAGTCGTGTCTGACTCTTTGTGACCCCGTGGACTGTAGCCCACCAGGCTCCTCTGTCCATGGAATTCTCCAGGCAAGAATCCTGGAGTGGGTTACCTTTTCCTTCTCCAGAGGATCTTCTCAACCCAGAGACTGAACGTGTCTCCCACATTTCAGGGAGTCTTTTTACCAACTGAGCCACCAGAGAAGCTGTCACACACACACACACACACACACACACACACACACACACACACA
>SJYX01011650.1:297834-365206 GCA_006410675.1 Oreotragus oreotragus
AAGAGGGGAGGAGGTGGGGCCAGGAGGGGAAGAGGTGGGGCCAGGAGGGGAGGAGGTGGGGCCAGGAGGGGAGGAGGTGGGGCCAGGAGGGAGGAGGTGGGGCCAGGAGGGAAGGAGGTGGAGCCAGGATGGGAGGAGGTGGAGCCAGGAGGGAGGAGGTGGGGCCAGGATAGGAAAAGGAGGACCCAAAGCTATGAGAAAGGTTTGGAACTCGCCTATAAAACATGTGTATGCACGCACACACTTGTGTGTGTGTGTGTGTGTGTGTACTCAATCGTGTCCAACTTTGCGACCCATGGACTGTAGCCCACCAGGCTCCTCTGTCCGTGGAATTTTCCAGGCAAGAATACTGGAATGGGTTGCCATTTCCTAGTCCAGGGTATCTTCCCAACCCAGAGATCAAATCCACGTCTCTTGAGTCTCCGGCACTGGCAGGTGGATTCTTTACCACTGCGCCACCTGGGAAACCCCCTTGTAAAATACACTAGGTTTAAAACTATCTGTCTTATTTGAATGGGTTGCCATTTCCTAGTCCAGGGTATCTTCCCAACCCAGAGATCAAATCCACGTCTCTTGAGTCTCCGGCACTGGCAGGTGGATTCTTTACCACTGCGCCACCTGGGAAACCCCCTTGTAAAATACACTAGGTTTAAAACTATCTGTCTTATTTGTTAAAGTTTATGCTAGACGAGGATCAAGACCATCCCCATGGAAAAGAAATGCAAAAAAGGAAAATGGCTGTGAAAAGAAGAGAAGCGAAAAGCCAAGGAGAAAAGGAAAGATATAAGCATCTGAATGTAGAGTTCAAGACTGTGCAAAGTTAAATATATACACATAATACAAACCAAATAACATAACAGAAATACAGCTGACATAGCATTATAGGTAATAAGTGAACCAAGAGATAAATTGTAATAAAAAAATACAATACGAAAGATGTCAGAAAAGGAAGAAAAAATATCAAAAGGAAATGGAGCAAATAGAAAATAAATAGCAAAATGGTAAACCTACAGCTAACAATGTTTAAAAAAATCACACTAAATATAAATAGTCAAAAAACGAGAATACTTCCAGGGACAGCGGATAGGTTAACCACCTCAAACGTGGTTGCTTTTGTTGTTCAGTCACTGTCATGTCTGACTCTTAGTGACCCTATGGACTGCAGCATGCCAGGCTCCACTATCCTCCACTATTTCCTGGAGGTTGCTTAAATTCATGTCCATTGAGTCAGTAATGTGATCTAACCAGATTATCCTCTGACACCCCTTTCTTTTAGCTTCAATCTTTCCGAGCATCAGGGTCTTTTTCAATAAATCAACTCTTTGCATGAGGTGGCCAAAGTATTGAAGCTTGGCCTCAGTCTTTCCAATGAATATTCAGGGCTGATTTCCTTTAGGATTGACTGTTGTGATCTCCTTGCTGTCCAAGGGACTCTCGAGAGTTTTCTGCAGCACTAAAATTAAAAAGCATCAATTATTTGGCACTCAGCCTTCCTTATGGTCGACTCTCACAACCATACATGTCTACTGGAAAAACCATAGCTTAGACTAAACAGACATTTGTCAGCAAAGTGATGTCTCTTCTTTATAATACGGTGTCTAAGTTTGTCAGAGCTTTTCTTCCAAGGAGCAATCATCTTTCAATTTCATGGCTGCAGTCACCATCTGCAGTGACTTTGAATCCCAAGAAAACAGTGTCTGTCACTGTTTACATTTTTCCCCTTCTATTTGCCATGACATGATGGGACCACATGTCATGACCTTAGTTTTTTGAATGGAGTTTTAAGTAAGTTGTTTTACTCTCTTTTTTCACCCTCATCAAGAGGCTCTTTAGTTCATCTTCACTTTCTGCCATTAGAGTGGTATCATCTGCATATCTGAGATTGTTGATATTTCTCCCGGAAATCTTGATTCTAGCTTGTGATTCATCCATCCTGGCATTTCCCATGATGTACTCTGCATATAAGTTATATAAGCAGGGTGACAGTATGCAATCTTGTCATACTCCTATCCCAATTTTAAACCAACCAACTGTTCCACGTCTGGTTCTAATTGTTGCTTCTTGACCTGCATACATGTTTCTCAGAAGACAAGATAAGGGGGGCTCATACTCCCACCTCTTTAAGAATTATCCACAGTTTGTTGTGATCCACACAGTCAAGGCTTTAACATAGTCAATGAAGCAGAAGTAGATGTTTTTCTGGAATTCCCTTGCTTTCTCCATGATAAAGTGAATGTTGGCAATTTGATCTCTGGTTCGCCTGCCTTTTCTAGATCCAGCTTGTACATCTGAAAGTTCTTAGTTCACATACTGTTGAAACCTAGCTTGAAGGATTTTGAGCATTATTTTGCTAGCATGTGAAATGAGCGCTCATGATCTCAGCAACTGCAGCTCACAGGCTTTTTGTATGGTAGTTTAACATTCTTTGGCATTACCTTTCTTTGGGATTTAACCATTCTGACTTTTTTCTAGTCCTGTGACCACTGTTGGGCTTTCCAAATTCGCTGACATACTGAGTACAACACTTTAACAGCACCATCTTTTAGGAACGATTTTAAACACCTCAGCTGGAATTGTCACATCCACTAGTTTTATTCGTAGTAATACTCCCTAAGTACCACTTGACTTTACACTCCAAGATATCTGGTTCTAGGTGAGTGATCATATCATCATGGCTATCCAGGTCATAAAGACCTTTCTTGCATAGTTTTTCTGTGTATTCTTGCCACCTCTTCTTAATGTCTTCTGCTTCTTTTAGGCCTTTTCCATGTTCCCTGGTGGCTCAGAGGTTAAAGCATCTGCCTGCAATGCAGGAGACCTGGGTTCTATCCCTGGGTCAGAAAGACCCCCTGGAGAAGGAAATGTCAACTCACTCCAGTATTCTTGCTTGGAGAATCCCATGGAGGAGGAGCCTGGTGGGCTACAGTCCACGGGGTTGCAAAGAGTCGGACACGACTGAGCAACCTTGCTTNTCCCTGGTGGCTCAGAGGTTAAAGCATCTGCCTGCAATGCAGGAGACCTGGGTTCTATCCCTGGGTCAGAAAGACCCCCTGGAGAAGGAAATGTCAACTCACTCCAGTATTCTTGCTTGGAGAATCCCATGGAGGAGGAGCCTGGTGGGCTACAGTCCACGGGGTTGCAAAGAGTCGGACACGACTGAGCAACCTTGCTTTCACTTTATTACTATCTTTGACAGTACCCATCCTTTTATGAAATGTTCCCTTGATAGCTCCAATTTTCTTAAAGATTGAAAAGGCAATTATGGTTATGCTTTGTCATATTGTACAGCTTAAAAATGCAGTTTATTGTGTATAAATATACTACAATAAAGGTGTTTAAAAAATATTACATAAAGGACTTATCAGATAGTCCTTTTGTAATGCGGGAGATGTGAGTTCCATCCCTGGCCTGGAACTAAGATCCTATATGCCTCAGGACAGCTAAGCCTGTGAGCTGCAGTTGCTGAGCCTGTGAGCTCTGGACCCTACACACCACAACTAGAGAGCCCATGTGCCACAAGTTGAGATCCATGAGTCATAACAAAAGATCCTGCACAATGCAGGGAAGATCTCCTGTGCCACAACTAAGATCCAACACAGCCAAAATAAATAATTTTTTTAGTAGTGATAATGCATAAGAAACCATTAATAATAGCTATAACTAGGATAGGAGAATGGGAGTAGAAATGGCTAACAAGACTTCTTTTGACATTTTTAGAATTTACCTTCTACTCAGATGGTAAAGAATCTGCCTGCAATGTGGGAGACCTGGGTTCCATCCCCAGGATGGGAAGATTCCCTGGAGAAGGGAACGGCTACACCACTCTAGTATTCTGGCCTAGAGAATTCCATGGACAGAGGAGCCTAGCAGGCTACAGTTCATAGGATCTCAAAGAGTTGGACACAACTTAGCAACTGACAATTACATCTATACATTTGAAAATTGCTAATAACATATGTAAATTATTATTCAAAAATTTTAAACTAGTACAGAAAATGCATGACAAATTAGGAATATATTCATAAGTGGCTATATATTATATATTTTTATATAAAATAATGTATATGTTAATAAAATTACTGTGAAGTGTTCTAGAAAAATAGAAAAAAGTAGCAAATTTTCAAATTGCTAAAGAACATAGGAAAACAAACTCACAAAATAGACACAAATGGTCAATAAAAGTATAAAAAAGCTACTCTGCCTTTTTATTACTAAAAATGTATATTTAGAAAACAGTAAGATAAGCCTACTTTACCTATCTAATTGCCAAATATTTAAAAACTAATTATATCTATACATTAGTGAAATCATGAGATATATACTTCTAAAAACAATTTTAACTTTTATATCAAAATTTTTAGTTAACATGTTAACAAATTATTTTCTCTTCTAAGAATTTGTAGCATCTAACAGAATAAGGGATGTTCATTGAGCATTGTAAAAAATGGCAATAAAGTTTAAACAATTCAAACATTCATCAATAGGACTTGGTTAAATAAAATTCATTATCCTTCTAGCTATAATATGGAACACTGCAGATTCTTACATAAAGAAGAAGGGGGTGAGTTAGACCTAGATCTATAAACCTACAATATGCAATTTAGTGAATGGCTTTTGAAATAGCATGTATTTCATGTTCTTAGTGATGAATATGTGTGTATATACATTTGTAGATAAAGCTGAAATTTATATACCTCCCCAGTCCTAACCATAGCTATTTCTTGGCAGTAGGAGTGAGGATCGGGGAAGGCAATGGCACCCCACCCCAGTACTCTTGCCTGGAAAATCCAATGGATGGAGGAGCCTGGTGGGCTGCAGTCCATGGGGTCGCTAACAGTCGGACAGACTGAGCGACTTCACTTTCACTTTTCTCTTTCATGCATTGGAGAAGGAAATGGCAACCCACTCCAGTGTTCTTGCCTGGAGAATCCCAGGGACGGGGGAGCCTGGTGGGCTGCCGTCTATGGAGTCACACAGAGTCGGACACGACTGAAGTGACTTAGCAGCAGCAGCAGCAGCAACAGGAGTGAGGGTTGGGGAAGAAAGTGTGAATAGCATAACAATAAAATTTCTATTTATTATGTGTTTCTCTATAGTTATTTTTTTTTACCTTGGACAGATATAATAAATATATATTTTCATTTTAGGGGAAAAATCAATCTAGCAGTCTAATGAAGACAGAATAAGACCACCCTTTGGAGAGAATGCAAGCTATTTACCATTGTGAAATAGAGCAGAATTTAGAATCACACAATGTGTTGTAATCTTTCTCTACCATTTATTAGCTCTGTGAATCCGGAAATTTATTTAAGCTCTCTGTCTCAAATTCTTGATGGGTACAGAGGAATACCACTGTCTACCTCAGGGAGTTATTGAGATGATTATATAAGTTAGTATCTGTAAATTATCTACCACAGGTGGTGAAGAAATGCTACTTTCCTCACTTTTAATGTCAAGAGGATATCATTTAATCTCATCATTAGGTCTTTATATAATCAAGGTATTTCCTAAGTATCTGAAGTACACCCAAGAAATATCTAAAAAGTGCACTTGAAATTGCTTAGGATACCAGGCTTTAGAGGTTAGACAAGGAAATCACTTTACAATATAGCCATTTTGTATTTCAGGAGATATATTGGTAAGATGAGAATTAGGAAGTATAGCTTCACACTGAATTCCTTCTACACTAAGGGCATTAGGCAGAATCGTAATGAGAAGAGAAATGTTATTGAATTCTCACAAACTGAATAACAATAAAGGCAGTGCTGAAACTACAGAAATATATAACAAAGAGTGAAAGAGTTTATCTTTCAAATGGACACGTGCCCTTTTCCTACTGTTGCAGGCGACACACACTGGTACAGGTGGTCCTTTGTAATTGCATGCATAAAAGAACTGAGTCATTTTCTGATTGGTAAATAATATGCAATGTCAGACACTCCACACCATCTGTGTCACTCACCACCACAGTTTTCTGCAAAACTGCCAGCAGCACAAGCTCAGCACCTCACTGTTGGAGAAGTCACAGGAAGAAGTACTTGGCATCCTTGGCAAAGCTTAAATCTGCTCTCAGTATTGAACCTGACATATGCCCCAAAGCAGAACGTGTATGCTCCTCTAATGATCTCTCCTGCTGTTTTATAATCAGAGACATAGATGGAGGGAGTGCTGCCATTTTTTCATTTGGCACCAATCAGACTCCTGGACTCTCTATTTGGCAAAACAGAAAACCTCTCATATTTAGGAAAATTAATGTTCCGATTGCTAAACACAACCATGTCACTAATTTTCATTGCTATTTCCTAGCTATAAGACTTGTGCTTTTATTTTTAAAACTTTGCTTCAGCTTTCTTCAGTTTTAGGGAATCCTCATTTATATGAAAGTAGAGCTACTAGCTGACAGTTCAGACAGACTTCTTGAAGTCTGGGAGAACCTAGCTGATAGTTGCCTTGTCGACTTCTTTTTTCATCAGAGGAAAGGAACACTTCGTCAGAGGGCATATCTTGGCTTCCTTTTTAAGACGTCTGGTATTGACAGAAGCTAAAAAGCAGAGCCTCAGCATGCATCAGGCAAGGAAAGTCCTGGAAAGACTTCTCCTTCCTTCTCTCTTTTTTCTTTTCTTTTCGTTTTTTTTTTTTTCTATTATTAACAATGGGCCATATCCATATGGTGGCAGCCCCAGATCCAGGAGTTATTAATTTTGCCAAATCTCTTTTATATCAGGGCTTTCACTTTATTATTTGGTACAAAAACCAGCTACAAATGTTGATATGCTTTTGAGGGATCTGTGATTTCTGTGTAACAAGCATCCATACTAAAGTTTATTCAACAGAGAAAAATGCAGAGTTTTTACCACAATTATTTTTAATAATCCACACAGAATTCATACAATTCTAAATTATAAGTAGATCCCATAAGCCAACAACAGCTAAAACAACTGAGAATCTATACCTGAGAAAATTAAAAACCAGAGAAGGGATACATGTATACTATAACAAATCTGAAATAATAGGTCTGTTTTGGAGATCACTATTCACTTTGTTTTTTTAGTGTGCTTAAAATGCATGTCATGATTACTATTTTAATCCATCTAATGCTCAACATAATTTGGACTTTCTTTTACTAAAGATAATTCTGAAAAAAAAAATCTAAAAAATGAGGCATCGTGATATCACTGTACAAAAGTCCATGTTTCTCATAAATAAAATGTGGACTAATCCAGTCAAAAATAAGGAAATAAAATTAAAATCACAATTATAAAATTAAAACATTTTATGCAGCTGAAAAAATTATAGCTCTCAGCTTTGCAAATATAAAATTAATACCATACTAGTTATAATTCACATTATTATACATTATTTCCATGTAAATCAATAAAGATGATCTCTATAAAGTACACCTTCTAGAGGAAGAAATTATAGGAATTCCCTGACAGTCCAGTGATTAGGACTCTGTGTATCCCCACTGCAGGGGGCCTGAGTTTGATCCCTGATCTGAGAACTAAGATCCTGAAAGCCACACAGCGTGGCCAAAAATAAAAAATAAAGACAGAAATTATTTGACTCTGATTTCTATCAGGCTATGGGACTGTATCCTTGAGTATGCTTTTATAAATATTTAGCTCCTATATCCTTTTTCTGTCATTGGATTGCTGAAAATTTTGTTGTTGTTGTTGTTATTGTTGCTTGTATTCATGAGTTTGTGAAGCAGCTCTTTCTGTTCTGTTCAGTTCAGTTCAGTCACAGTAATGTCTGACTCTTTGCAACCCCATTCAATAGCACACCAGGCTTCCCTGTCCATCACGAACTCCCAGAGCTTGCTTAAACTCATGTCCACTGAGTCAGTGATGCCATCCAACCATCTCATCCTCTGTCGTCCCCCTTTCCCACCAATCTTTCCCACCATCAGGGTCTTTTCCAGTGAGTTGGCTCTTTGCATTAGGTGGCCAAAGTAATGGAGCTTCATCTTCAACATCAATCCTTCCAATGAATAATCAGGAGTGATTTCCTTTAGGATTTACTGATTTGATCTCCTTGCTTTCCAAGGGACTGTCAAGTCTTCCAACACCACAGTTGAAAAGCATCAACTCTTCGGCACTCAGCATTCTTTATGGTCCAACTCTCACATCCATACGTGACTACTGGAAAAACCATAGCTTTGACTATGTGGACCTTTGTCAGTATAGTAATGCAGTTTCTATTTTAAGATTTTGTGCAGTGATTTGCTGAGTGTTAACACTAACTTGGTCCAGGTTCTAACTCTTCACTTCTACAATAGAGTTAATTAGAACTGCCTCTACTTCAGTTCACAATCTCCTGCTGCTATTAGCTCTCCAGGCAAGCATCTTAGGGAACAGTTAAGATGTAAATACCCACCATGTCTTAGTGTGTACGGAAACAGCTCTTACCCTATACTCGCTCCCAACCAAAAAATCTTTGAAGAGATCAAGATTTCGGGGCCTGTAGGTAAACTCTGTGCGATACAGAGAGGTGTATGAGAATCCTCAACAGAGACAAGTGGTGAAAGTATTCATCTCCTCCGATTACTTATAATAGCAGGTGAGGTCATTAGCCCCCACAGCACTTGTTTGAAACCTAAACAGGTACAGCAACTCACCATTAAGATCAATCCATTACTGAATTAGAAATATGACTGAATTTAGCAACAAATTTGTGCCAACATTACTTCTAGCAGCAGTAGGTTTTCAGCAGCAGATTGGCACTGTGACAGGGTCCATAATTTTCACAGTATGTGTTTCATAATTTGTCATGCACACTCTGATTACTTGGCATATTGGCAGGGTCCACAGTGCTCTCTAAATGTCACCAAACGCATTTGAAGATTTGTCATGCACGGTCTGAGTAAGTGACACAACACAGCAGAGTGGCCAGGTTCAGAGCTGATTTTTGCACTCCCTGTAAGTGTTCTTGAGCTCAGCCACCAGTGACGAGGGCCTGATGGGAACTGCAGAGCCCTTCTCCTGGAGTGCTGATTTTTAATTTTGCCTCAAGTGATGATATGGATGCTTCCAGGAGAAAATACTACTACACTGCAGGTGTGATCTGCACAGCCTAGAATTTCTGCCTAATAATATTCTTTTCAAATCATTCCTTGTAGTGTACTTAACATTTTTTCATACAAGCACAAAGAGCATATCACAAATTCGGAGTAGGAAAAGGAGAGTAATAAATACGAATAGAGAGTGGAGAAACCTATATTCAAAAAATTACCCAGTTAAGAGATCAAAAAATGAGACGTCTGCTGTTTATAACAGAAAGGTAGAATGGTGTCGGGATCAGAGAATCCTGGGCTAGGTGTTAATCTAGTTTCTGTAGGAACAACTTGTGAGTTTAGGCAAACCATCCATCCTGTTTTTGGCCTATAAATGAGGAGGCTGGATGAGAGCATCTCTAAGGGTGCTTTCATGTCTAAACATTCCATTGTTCTAAGAGAGGAACATGAGTTTGTTAATGTCTTTCAGTCATCTTTCCCCTTTGCCTGCAATGACTGCATAATGCTCTTGCAGGGTTCAGTAAAAGCTTCAAGAGCTACCTCTGCTGGAAGCTGTTAGTTGTCTAGGATTCTGGCCATTATCTTATCACTTTTAGTCACTGTCTTTTAGGAGGATGAAGGAAATTAGTCTTTTTTTACATTTGGGTCCCCCGGATGCACCTGTTACTATGAAATCTGTTTGATGATAAATAACTCACATATGCTCAAGAGTGTTGTCTTGACATGTGCAGTGAGAGACTTTCAGAGACATATGTTGTAAAAAGCAATAGCTGTGACTTTGTATTGGCTCACAGATAGTGAAAGTAGAGGAGTGAGTGGAGGCTAACAAAGACTGTGTAGGCAGGGAGAGAAGCTGAGGAAATTTTGAAAATTTCAAACCTGTACACTGCACTTTAAAAAAAAAAACAGACATAAGAAGCCCACATTAATCACAAATATGTATCTATTGTCCTAAACTACCATATATAAAGCCATGTTAGACACAGAATTTTTACTTTAAAGAAATCCAGAAGACTAGAATCACTTCAGATGAATAACTTTTCAAAAAAATATTTATTTTNCCTGTACACTGCACTTTAAAAAAAAAACAGACATAAGAAGCCCACATTAATCACAAATATGTATCTATTGTCCTAAACTACCATATATAAAGCCATGTTAGACACAGAATTTTTACTTTAAAGAAATCCAGAAGACTAGAATCACTTCAGATGAATAACTTTTCAAAAAAATATTTATTTTGCCTTTATTGAAAATGTTTATTTTAATTTTCTGTGCTCAACTTGATGAGCAAGAAGAAACATTACCATTCTTCCTTTATTTCTAGGAAAAAGTATTTTTTTAACGAATCTTTTCATATGGGTAATTTTCCACCATTCATTCACACTGCCAACCCCTGGGTAAAAATCGGGTGACTGCTGAGCCCTTATATTCAAATCTTACCAGAGTACACATGAAAAGTGAAGATTCAACTGATCTTAGGTTTCTTGCTTCAACACCTGATGAAAATTAGGCATCTTACTTTTCAAACTCTAAATACTATTGAGAGATTGCTTCATATAACTGCGTCTGTACCTTTCATTAATTTTGAAACTGATTTGTTCTGATTCTTGAAGTTATTATTGTATTATTCTAGAATATACCACTATTCTACTTTCCAAATATCCTTTTAAAATTATATACCAAAGTAGAACAATATATACTTATATACACACATATATTATGTCTATATAACTGATTCACTTTGCTGTATACCAGAAACTAACACAACATTCTAAATCAACTATACTTTAACAAGAAATAAAAATTCTCAGATGTATAAAATATTTTAACATTACTGAGGTACAAATTTGTGACATAGGAGCCTCCCGGGTAGTCCACTGGTTAAGAATCCACTTGCCAATGCAGTGGACACAGGTTCAAACCCTGGTCCAGAAACTAGGATCCCAGGTGCCCTAGGACAACTAAACTCATACTTCAACTACTGAGCTCACGTACTCCAGAGCCCGCATGCTGCAACTACTAAACCTGAGTGCCACAATGAGAGAAGCCATCATAAGGAGAAGCCCGCACACTACAGCTAGGGAGTAGCCCCTGCTTGCCACAACTAGAGAAAGCCTGTGTGCAGCAACAAAGAGCCTGTGCGATGCAGCCAAGACCCAGTACAGCTCCAAATGACAAATAAATAACAAGTAAAATTATTTTTAAATATCTGTGACATAAACTCCTTAAAGGTAGCAAGTTGCTTGATCAGTGAATGAATCCAGCTGATCATCCAGCATCTTGACTGCAGTCCATGTTAGTTGTTCTCTATTGAAGTACTAAAAAATAAACTGCTTCATTAGGAATCTCCACCCCTCCCCATTCCCTTTAAAAATGACAGTAACAAAACCAAAAACTTCTCACGAAGATGATGAAAGGAAAGGGGAGCATATCTAAGCTAGTTAGTGTCCAACCAGAAAATAAAAAAATTTATAGGATAAACCCTAATATGTATGGAGATCCATACAGATCTCTAGGTGTTGCCCATAAATTTCAAAGGTCTATGAGTTATCATGGTTTCTGCAGAATTGGAGAAGTCATATCACTGGTGTGCTTAGTTGCTCAGTCATGTCCAACTCTTTGCGACCGTTTGGACTGTAGCCTGCCAGTCTCTTTTGTCCGTGGGAATTTTTACGCAAGAATACTGGAATGGATTGCTATTTCCCTTCTCCAGCAGATCTTCCCAACCCAGGAATCGAACCCATGTCTCCTGTGCTCCTGCACTGCAGGTGAATCCTTTACCCACTCACAGTTAGGACATTTTAATAGTCTTTTATTATTATTGGGGAGATTGCAGCAATGGTGAAAAGGCTTACTAAGCAGACCTTTTTCTGATTTCACAGGCTGATCCACATAAAAGGTACCAGTTGATGAAAAACCCAAAACAGAAGAGAAAATGTGTTATTTTAACACAGTTCTTTTTTAATTAGATTTTTTTTCAGATTGAGAAAATAAAAGGGACATTGCTTAGTTTACACTCTTTTAAAAAGATAAATAATACAACACTATGGATATTCAGAATGTCTGAGCTCAAGACCTCACTCTGTGATTAACTAACTAGTCAAGTGACTATGGGTTATAGTTAACCACTCTGGATCTAGAACTGTTTTTAAATTGTTGTAGACCAGGGTAGTCCCTTACGATGAACAAATGATCTTTTGGAAAAAGCACAGTGATAGGACAGAATATTGCCTAACACTGTGAATAGTTCTGAATGAATCTCTGCAAAGATGAATGCTAGTTACTGCTGTCCTTTTTCCTGAAAAGAAAATAATTATAATTGTTTTCAGCATAAGCAGGTGCTTGCGGGAACTTATTAATGCATTCTTAGGTCTCCATTAACAATTTAAAGGATAGATACCTTGTAAGTCTGATTAATAAAAATTGCTCCTGCAGGTTCTCATGAAAAATAAGCTTTGGTGAATGATACTGTCTGAGTTTCTTATGCATATATATTGGAAGTAATCAGTTTACTGTCATGTAATTATTTATATGAGCAAAGGTTAATAGATAGCTGATAAACGAGAGAGACTTTTTTCTCTTTCTGGACATAACATAAATAGTTCTACGTGGTGGAAATAACAAATGGAAGGTGAACACAGTCCAGTAGGAGGTAGAGGACTGTTAGGAGAATGAGGAGGAGTCTGGAAGAAGCTTAGGACTAACTGAAAGGGGACTGGAACCCTTGAATGAAAGAAAACAACGTTGGATGCCATAAGAACATGTAAACTTTCAAGATGCCTGGCAAAAGGGATTTGGAAGTTAAACATTGGTATATAGCCTAAGGAATTATGATCAGAACTGTCTTATAATCTTAACAAACCTTCACTGATTTTGTCTGTATCACATTTAATTGCCTGAGACCACGTTGTTTATATGATTGCTAAGATGTCCTTTTGCATAACTCCTGGGAGTCTACATCAATGGTTGTGTACTGGACAATGCTGTGGGGATGCAGTTCACAGAGACCATTCTGTGACAGGTGGCTCCTGGAATGTGCAGTATGGAGACTGATAGACTCACTCTTACTAGTCAAATATTTCTGCCTCTGTACATAAATGGACGGAAGTCACTATTCACTTAAGAAAGCTATAGAGAATTGGAGGTGTATACATATGATGTTGGGGAGTGAGTGGGGAGAGTGATATTCCTAATTCCATGAACAACAGACAGAGCTACTAACTCTCTGTGAATGACAACTGGGATGAGGCTACGCTGCTACAAATAAATGAAAACCCCACCTTATGGGTTAGAGAAGAATCTGGAGGAAAGGAGAAGACACTGGCAATGTACAGTAGAGTCACATAATGAACCTAGCTTGACTGTTTCTCAGGGTTATCTAAACTGCAAACTGTCATTTGAGGACAGAGCTTATAGTAACATGTGGGTGCTCTCTCAGGGGGAAGAGAGGGGGACAGAGAGGGGGAAAGAAAGAGATGGGGATGAGGGAGAGAGGGAGGGAGGTCAAGAGAGGAGAAGGGATGAGGAGAGGTGATTAACTAGAAGGAGGAAGAGGTGGGGGGCAGTCAGTTTTAGATGGGAGCTTATTTTAATATATAAGTTTTAGTCCACAAAAAAACTATTTTCAATTCCATAGCTAAGGTACCTAAATTCTATGCTTTGGGATATTGTAGTCTGGTGGCCTTGGAGAACACAAAGAAAGAATATAAAATAAAGCTTCACCTTTCTTTTCCTTTGCCAAGGCAAGTTTTGTGAAAACAGAAATATAACCTCACTTCTCTTCTGACTTTACTGAGAAATATAAAAAAGAATTCTGAGAAGAAATTACTATGAATTTTTATGACATGAAATAAACATAGATTTTTTTTGGGGGGAGTGAAAGGTATTTTTTTTAGTTACTACCCTGAAGTTATGAGAAACTAAGGACAAGGAGGGATTAATCTCAGATATGATCAGCCAAGAAAAATGCTCAAATCATGTTCCTTTAAGAAAAAAACAGAATAAAAACTACATATTCCTTACATGTGATTGGTATATGGATTGACTCCCAGTTTGTATTAATAGTTTTGATAGTCATCAGCTTTATAGTAGACTGTTTAAACAAACCAGGCAGTAATCCAAAATAAATTAAAAATTGTTCTGTTTCTACTGACTGCAAGACAAAATTTAAAGTATATATAGAAAAAAAATAACAAAAAGTTGAGCAATAATTAATGAAAAGCTTATGATGGTGGTTTGACCAGGAATTTTCTTTATCTAACAGTATCATTGTGGTACTGTATGACAACATATTGCTGTGCTTTGGGAAACGCAATTTTCCTTTCACCATAATCACCTCGGCTGAATCAATTCAGTTCAATTCAGTTTGACAAGTATTTATTGAGCATTTTAAGCTGAAATGGAAAGAAACTGGACTTGGTTTCAGATTTCCTGGATTTTATTCTGGCTCTGTTAGTTACCTGCTATTTGACTTTTACTAAATAAACTTACCTTTTTATACCATGGTTTTTCAATGTGTAAAATGAAAGTCGATACAAGTAGGAAGGCCCTTTTGGGTATCAAGATGTGAGTATGAACATAACACTTTCCTGGATTTAAGAGGAATGTAAAAAAGTTACATGATCTGAGACTCTCTGTCACTTAGATGACAACATGAACAGCCAGCTCAGGTTGTTTGCTTATTTGCTCTCAGATCTATTAATATGAATATCACTTGCTCCTTTTCTGTCTTGTTCCACATTTCCTGAGCCTTTTGCTTCTTCCTGAAGTTTGACTAATGACAGACACTGCTATAAGACTGGAGAATGTGAAGACAAAAAAGCCAGAATGATTTTTTTTTCTTTTCCTCTGGCTGGATAGTGTCTAGAGCAGTAGCTCTGGCTCTTGTTAGATCAGTGATCCCACATCTTTTTAGCATCAGGGACCAGTTTCTTGGAAGAGAATTTTTCCATGGACTGGGGTTGGGGGATGGTTTCAGGATGATTTAAGCTCATTACATTTACTATGCACTTTATTTCTAATTTGGATTTCCCAGGTGACTATTGGTAAAGAACCTTCCTACCAATGCAAGAGCTGTTAGAGATGCAGGTTTGACCCCTGGGTCAGGAAGATCCCCTGGAAGGGGGCAAGGCAACCCACTCCAGTATTCTTGCCTGGAGAATCCCATGGACAGAGGAATCTGATGGGCAACAGTCTGTAGTGTTACATAGAGTTGGTTATGACTGAGTGAGGCCTTCCTTGGTGGCTCAGATGATAAAGAATCTGCCTGCAACACAGGAGACCAGGGTTTGAATCCTGGGTTGGGAAAACCCCTGGAGAAGGGAATGGCTACCAACTCTAATATTCTTGCCTGGTGAATTTCATTGACAGAGGAGCATGATGGGTCACAGTCCATGGGGCTGCAAAAAGTCAGACATGATTGAGTGACTAACATACTTTTTATTTCTAATTTTATGCAGCTGCTGATCTGACAGAAGATGCAAGTCTGCAGCCCGGTGTTGGACAACCTCCCCTCCACAGTATCATCTGACAGAACAGGCAAGAAATGTCTACCAGGATGCTTCTGGGCTCTTGTGATACTATTTACTCCCTTAGATTCTCCAGCTCAAGGGTAATAAATAGAACCTATGTCTTGCTTGTGGTACTCACTGGGCTGCTTCTGTGTCTTCTTTCTGGCCTTCACATTTTTAAAAAAAAATCCCAGTACAATCAATTCCCTTCCAGATCCATTTTCTGACTGGATCCTTAATATTATGTCATGAAAAGGCTGTAGACGTAGGTACACACACACACACAATGGAATACTACTATGTAGAACAAAGTAATGCCATTTACAGAAACACGGATGGACTCAGGGATTATCATCCTAAATGAATTAAATTAGACAGAGAAGGACAAATCCCATATGTTACCACTTATATGTGGAATCTAAAATAAGTTACAAATGAACTTATTCACAGCAGAGAAACAGAATCACAGACATAGAAAACACTTATAGTTACCAAAGGAGAAAGGCGGAGGGATAAATTAGGAGTTTGGGATTAACATATATGCACTACTACACATAAAATAAAAAACAAGGTCCTCAGTTCAGTTCAGTTCAGTCGCTCAGTCGTGTCCGACTCTTTGTGACCCCATGAATCGCAGAACGTCAGGCCTCCCTGTCCATCACCATCTCCCGGAGTTCACTCAGACTCACGTCCATCGAGTCCGTGATGCCATCCAGCCATCTCATCCTCGGTCGTCCCCGTCTCCTCCTGCCTCCAATCCCTCCCAGCATCAGAGTCTTTTCCAATGAGTCAACTCTTCGCATGAGGTGGCCAAAGTACTGGAGTTTCAGCTTTAGCATCATTCCTTCCAATGAACACCCAGGACTGATCTCCTTCAGAATGGACTGGTTGGATCTCCCTGCAGTCCAAGGGACTCTCAAGAATCTTCTCCAACACCACAGTTCAAAAGCATCAATTCTTCAGTGCTCAGCCTTCTTCACAGTCCAACTCTCACATCCATACATGACCACAGGAAAAACCATAGCCTTGACTAGACAGACCTTAGTTGGCAAAGTAATGTCTCCGCTTTTCAATATGCTATCTAGGTTGGTCATAACTTACTTCCAAGGAATAAGTAAACAAGGTCCTGCTGCTGCTAATGATGCTAAGTCGCTTCAGTCATGTCCTACTGCATAGCATAGGGAACTATTCAATATCTTATAATATAATGGAAAAGAATATGAAAAAAGATAATGACTTTGTAGAAAAAATATGGTGGGCTTCTATCCCAAATCTACCTACTAACTAATCAAGTGATATAGGGGAAAGTTATTTCATCTCTTTAACTATAATTATTTGAATAGTAATACTTAAGTTACAAGATGTTTCTAACGATTAAATGAGAAAATACATGTGAAATGTTGCCTGGCACATGTTAAGTGTCTAATAAATGTTAATTTCTTTCTTTTTATTCCCATGGACTACACAGGAAGAAAATAATATAAGTATAATTATAAAATAACACTAACTATAAACCATATACAAGGATTCCAGGGAGTGCTAATAGAACGAAACTTGCCTACCTTAAGTATCCCACAATTCTAACCCGATCTACAGACTCTTCCCTCTGCTTTGGAACCACCTGTATTTGTTTGTTTGTGTTGCTATAATAAAATGCTATAGACTTGGTGGCTAAAACAAAGAAATATATTTCCTCACAGTTCTGGAGACTGGGAATTAATGATCAAGGTGCAGCCAATTCAGTTTCTCATAAGAGCTCTCTTCCTTGCTTGTAGATGGCCATCTTGCTTTATCCTCATATGACTTTTTCTAGGTGTGTGTGTACAGAGTGTGAAAGAGATAACAAGCTCTCTGGTATCTCTTCTTATATGGACACTGATTCTATTGAATCAGGCTTCCAAATTTATGACTTCATTTATCCTTAATAACTTTCCTAAAGGCACAATCTCTGAATATAGCCACACCAGAGTTAAAGTTTCAGCATATGAATTTTGGGGTGACAGAAACATTCAGTCCATAGCACCTACTATAAACACTTTTAAGGTGTGAATAAGGACTTTTTAGGGCTTCCCAGGTGGTGCTGGTTTTAAAGAGACACAACAGACTCGGGTTCGATCCCTGGGTTGGGATGATACCCTAGAGGAGGTCCTGGCAACCCACTTCAGTATTCGTGCCTGGAAAATTCCATGGACAGAGGACCCTGGTAGACTTCAGTCCATAGGATTGCAGAGTTGGAAACAATCAAAGTGACTTAGCACACACACAAAAGTTTGAGTAATTGGGACATCCTTCCCTATTTAAAATAGCCAATAGGTCCAGTTTGCAAATATAATTTTGCCAATATTCTTCAATCTAAATTTCCATATATTTCTATTTCCAAGTTCCATAAAACTAAGGATTTTGCACATCTGAAAGTTCATGTCTACAGCTAATAGTGGATGTTCTCTTTAGTATAACTTATTTTTATACTAGTGCTGCATTTAAATCTGGAAAAGGAAGAGTTGTTTTGACTTTGGGGGCCTGGTTAATGTCCTGCTTTGCAACAACACAAAGATGACTCAAAGAAACCAGGCTCTCTCCCCATTTAAAAGGGTTTCTTAGGTTCAAAGAACATTGCATTTCCCTTTAGACATGAAATATATTTTAGCTAGTCACATATAGTAGTGAAATGGAGAAGATTCTGAGGCAAATAAGTAGGTTTGAAAATCAGCCACAGAAACCAAATATTGAGGTCTGGCAGAACTTGGTGTACTTATGGCAAGTGCTTCATTATAGAAAGCTCAGTTCTACATACTTGCACAAGGAGGGATACAAAACAATCAAACTTTTTAGGGATATTATATCATTATTGAATTTGAAAAGCACTTTGAAAATCTATTGTCTTCATAATAAAAGTTTTTAAATGACATAAGCATTAACCTAGGGTGGCGCTAGTGGTAAAGAACCTGCCTGCCAGTGCAGGAGACATAAGAGACGCAGGTTCAGTCCCTGGGTCAGGAAGATCCCCTGGAGGAGGGCGTGGCAACCCACTCCAGTATTCTTGCTGGGAGAATCCCATGGACAGAGGAGCCTGGTGGGCTACAGTCCACAAGGTTGCATAGAATCAGGCACGACTGAAGCAACTTAGCAAGTAAACATTAACTTAACTCATTATTTCATTTCTAACCTATAAAGTAGTCATATAACTTTATCTCATTGTAAATGCTGACATCCTATATATGATATTTTCTATAACTGAAACTCCTTAAAAGGGTCAAAAAGAATTTTGAGCAGTATTGACACAAATTACTTTCTATATTTACTCAGAAGGTGTGAAATTCTTGGTCAAATTTCAAGTGGATGTCTGAAGAAAGGGTGTAAGTAATTACTGTATCTGACAATCTATGAGAAGTTACAATGTCAATGGTTAGTCAGGAATAATAGATTTCTCAGATGTTTGTTTCAAGTTCTACATTGGATTTCCCCAGGTAATCTTTCCTGGCAAAAACAAGAGGAGCTCGGTCCTTGAATCTCACTCTGGAGAGACAGTGGGAGATAACTTTCTTATGCCAAATAACATCTGAAAGTCATCACAGGACCCCTCAACCTAACCTGCTGCTTATACTATACTCATTGGCACAATCCCATTTTCAGCACGAAAAAAAAAAGAATGAAAAACGTGCTCAAAAAGTGCATCCTACAAAATGTATTAAAAGCCAGAGAACCTATTATCAACTTTAATCAAGTAAATCCATTTCTACAAATTCAGCCAAATTATCCATGGATTAAGATCCATATATAAAGATGTCCATTATCCCCATGACTGATAATGGTGAAAAATCAGAAGAACCTAAATGCCCTCTTGGAAAAGAATGGCTAATTATGGTATACCTATTCAATGGAATATAGTAAGGTAATTTAAATTCTATTTAGCAAAAATAACACAAGAGCAAATGTTATCTTTCATAAGGAGCATGTACTTTCCTTTAACTTTTTCTAATTTTATGTACTTTTCAACTATAGCTAAAATATTAGATAGATGCTTATAAAGTCCAGGGGGAACTTACTGGAATAATGAAATTCAACTTTCAAAGTGTTTTACAAATTTAATTATAATATTCCTAAAACATTAAATCCCACTTGTCACATGATAATTATATGCGTCATAAGAAATCGAGTATAATAGCCCTTCCTAGGTACTTCCAGTCTGTCTGTCTCCTAATCTACTCACCTTTCTTCATAAATGCTGAAGTGGTGTCTACACTCTAGACTGAAGTGATGTTGAAGATTTTCTGCTTAACTTATTTTTTTTTCTTATCCACATTACAAGACAAACTAATAAGGAAAAAGCAAGTTGAAGACAAATTTTAAAGATTTTCTGCACTCAAATTTAGCCAATAACTTTCCATCTTCTTTTACATTGCAATGTAAATATAACAAGGTTCCTGCTATCGTGGAGTTTATATGCTCATGAGAAAGAAAGATAATCAGTAAATTATTAATTTATATGTATACACAAGTGAAGTCGCTCAGTCGTATTCCACTCTTTGCGACCCCATGGACTGTAGCCTATCAGGCTCCTCCATCCATGGAACTTTCCAGGCAAAAGTGCTAGAGTGGATTGCCATTTCCTTCTCCAGGGGATCTTCCCAACCCAGGAATCAAACCCAGGTCTCCTGCATTGCAGCCAGACGCTTTACCGTCTGAGCCACCAGGGAGCTTTGCATATGTTGTGCTGCGCCTAGTTGCTCAGTCATGTCCGACTCTTTGCGATCCCAGGGACTGTAGCCCACCAGGCTCCTCGGTCCATGGGATTTCTCAGGCAAGAATACTGGAGTGGGTTGCCATTTCCTCCTCCAGGGGATCTTCCCGATCCAAGGATTGAACCTGGGTCTCCTGAATTGGCAGGTGGATCCTTTACCATCTGAGCCACCAAGCAAGCCCATACATACCATAATATATATAACACATATGCATATAAACATTATCTATATACAGATGCATACATATCTTACATATGCATAAATTCATATTACCTATATGTGTGTATAGCATATAAGTATACTTATGCAGGTATGAGAATATGTTAATTTCAGGTATTAGTAAATGATTTATGAAGAAATTTCAAGTGGATGGCAGATAGAATGTGCCTGGTTTTCTCAGACAGTGTATGTCAGGCACTGTGTTGAGGGGGATGTGAGAAACCATAGGATAGAAGAGAGAGTGCTTTGATCTTACTTTGTCAGCTGCTGTTCCTCTGTGTGGCAGGATGCATATTGGAGTTAAATCCAAAACTCCCCTTTCTCTGCCTCTTATTCTTCATTCTGCCTTCAGAGGGGGAAAATTGTTGCACCCTTTCCATAACTAAAGATCCAACATCCCTATGTTTCATGACATTAAGCCCTACTTCTGTTTTTTATGACATTTTCAGTGACAAATGAGGAAAATGAATCAGATACTATTGACTAGCCACTCCCTTAATTAAATGTCAATAATATATTTAGTATTCTGAGTGACAAACTGTGATGATGACATTTAGTTTGAAAACATTCAGTATTGTGAACCATACTTAATATATGAGCAATGTTATGTTGTACACAAAGGGAACAAGTATACGCTCAAATGCTTATTAGTCTACTGCCATTTGTAATACTTTTATTTAAACAAGGCAAACATTTCTGATCTCAGTAGAGAACGAGTGTCAGTATGGAATGGTAAGCACTATGTGTTACCTTTTCACTACTTAAAACTGCCTTGGATCTAAAGAAAGAATCAGTTACTATTCTACTGCCTTTTCCCCATATTTAAATTAATATTAGGAAGAATCACTCAGTCTTAAGCCAGATCATCCTTAGTGCTTCACTGTACACTGTTCCAGGTTTCAGTAGAATCACAGTGTCTCATACCGCTGACAACTCAAATGACTGTTTTCCTCGAATGCCAACTGCCTACTGGAAATCTTGACCTTTCTCTCCCACAGGTGTACTTTGCACTCTACATGAATAAAATCCATTATCATTCCCCCCAAAAAATCTACTCATTTGCTCCATTCCTTTTCTCAGTGAATGGGACCAGCATCTGGCATGTTACCTAAGCCAGAAACTTTACTGCCTTGCTTTATCATATGTTCATTAGTTCCCAAGATGTACTGCTTCTAGCTCCTAAAATCATCTCATACATTTTCATTCATCCCAGAAATATTTTAGCAGCACTTTTGTGTTTTCTTCTAATATTCCTTCCCTCACCCCTATGGTCCTTTTAGGAGAACCATGATTTTGTTCATGTTGAAAGTTATGTTCTCCAAGGAAAACTGGGTCCCCCCTGGACCCTAAGATGTGAGTCTTGATATATCTAGACTAGCTCTATACAATAGAACCTTCTCCAATGATGGAAATCACTGACAATCTACACTGTTCAATGTGGTAGCCACTAACCATAAAGCATTTGAATTGTGCCTAGAACTAATGAGCACTGAATCCTTAATTGTATTTAATTATATTAGATTTAAATTTAAATAGACACATGTAATTAATGGCTAACTTATTAGACAGCACCAGCACCAATCAGAGTATTTCCTTAACTTTCATCTATGATTCTTATAGGAATGGATATTTGACAGAATTTTGGCTAATTGGATATGAGAAAGAGTCTGCCAGAGGGCTTCTGGCAAAATTCACCCTCATAAAAACAGGAGAAAAAAGGGACATTCTTCTGTCCTGTGGACACTGTGCCATGCTATGATCCTTAGAGCTGTTGTAGGGGACAATGGAACTGCTGATCCTTGAGGGTGACAAACCTCGGGGCAAATGCCTACATATTGAGGTGATCCAGTAAAAAATATGGAGATATTCTGGGTGCTCAATTGTATCTGAAATGGGCTGTTGAATTAACAATACTTGAATCTCTTTTCTTCTGGATTTGTGAGAGATAATAAACCTCCTATTTTAAAACCTGTGGCTTAGAATTTTTATATATTTAGGTAAAAATGTCCTCAACAGTCGGGGAAGGCAATGGCACCCCACCCCAGTACTCTTGCCTGGAAAATCCAATGGACGGAGTAGCCTGGTGGGCTGCAGTCCATGGGGTCGCTAACAGTCGGACAGACTGAGCGACTTCACTTTCACTTTTCTCTTTCCTGCATTGGAGAAGGAAATGGCAACCCACTCCAGTATTCTTGCCTGGAGAATCCCAGGGATGGGGAGCCTGGTGGGCTGCCATCTATGGGGTCACACAGAGTCGGACACGACTGAAGTGACTTAGCAGCAGCAGCAGCAGTCCTCAACAGTGAGAGTCTTTTAAAAATTCAATATTTATTTTTACCTAGAATGATTTTTTTACCTTCCTGATTTCATTTCCCTCCAATCTATCATTCATAACTGCTTTAGAGTGCTTTTTTTCCCCATAAGACTTCAATTGATTGGTAACGAATGTCTAGTGATTTAGTTGTATGCTTTTTCATGATCTGTCCTCACACAAGTTTTTAACCTCTGGACCTAACAAATGCCTGGCTCACAACTGTACACATCCTGACAGTGTGTACAGCTCCCTAGGTAACTCAGTGGTAAAGAATTTTCCTACAGTGCAGGAAACACAGAAGGCTTGGGTTAGATCCCAGAGTCTGGACGATCCCATGGAGGAGGAAATTGTAATCCACTCAAATATTCATACCTGGAAAATCCCATGGACAGAGTAGCCTGGTGGGTTACAGTCCATGAGGTCGCAAAGAGTTGGACACGACTGAGCAACTGTGAATGCACGGAATTGGCAGTATATGTATTTCAGCAAACAAATACTGAATTAATTAAAATTATAAAGTACAGCTCTGATCGTGATTTTGTTTTTTGTAATTTTTTTTAAAGCTTGCAAAGTTGATTGTCTTTTCTTTTTTTTCTAATTTTTTCTTTGACCACACTTCATAGCATGTGGAATCTCCCCAACCTGGACTTAAACCCAAGCCCCCTGCAGTGGAAGCACAGAGTCGGTCACTGGACCTCCAGGGAAGCCCCTGACTCAGCATCTTTAGATGCTTCAATTTTTCCACACAGATTATCAAATGAATTCCAAATTTCCTAGTCTAACATACAAAAGCCTTCACTATTTGGCCACGCTTGTGTGTGCATCCTCTTCTATCACTGCCTGCATAAGTACAGTTTCAGAAATTAAACTACTCACCCTTAGGCTTTGAACTGTGGTGTTGGAGAAGACTCTTGAGAGTCCTTTGGACATCAAGGAGATCCAACTAGTCCATCCTAAAGGAATATTCATTGGAAGGACTGATCTTGAAACTGGAAACTCTAAAACTTTGGCCACCTGATTCAAAGAACTGACTCATTTGAAAAGACCCCTGATGCTGGGAAAGATTGAAGGCAGGAGGAGAAGGGGATGACAGAGGATGAGATGGTTGGATGGCATCACCGACTCAATGGACATGAATTTGAGTAAATTCTAGGAGTTGGTGATGGACAGGGATGCCTGGAATGTTGCAGTCCATGGGATTGCAAAGAGTCGGACACAACTGAGTGACTGAACTGAACTGAACCCTTAGATTATTTAAGAACAGCTAAGAGACACTTGATGATTCTGCAATATGCTTCAGTGATTTTCAGGCAAATAATTTACTCACCTGTGAGGGAGTCAGCTGGTAGACTGAGACAAGGAAAAGGAGATAGAAGATTAGTAAGAGAGAAAGAAAAAGGGAATGGGAAACTGCATGTAGCCTGAAAATAGAGAAACTCGTTTAAAAATTTTTTATTAAACTGATTTTTTTGACAGCTAGCAAAGTGAATCACAACAAACTGAAAGATTCTTTAAGAGATGGAAGTACCAGACCACCTTATTTGCCTCCTGAGAAATCTGTGTGCAGGTCAAGAAGCAACAGTTAGAACTAGACATGGAGCAATAGACTGGTTCCAAATGAGGAAAGGCATATGTCAAGGCTGTATATTGTCACCCTGCTTGTTTAACTTAAATGCAGAGTACATCATGTGAAATGCCTGGTTGAATGAAGCACAAGCTGGAATCAAGATTGCCAGGAAAATTATCAATACCCTCAGATACGCAGATGACACCACTCTTGTGGCTGTAAGAAAAGAAGAAATAAAAAGCCTGTTGATGAACGTGAAAAAATTGGCTTAAAATTCAACATTCAGAAAACTAAGATCATGGCATCCAGTCCCATCACTCCATGGCAAATAGATGGGGAAACAAGGGAAACTGTGACAGATTTTATTTTGGGGGGCTCCAAAATCACTGAAGATGGTGACTACAGCCATGAAATTAAAAGACACTTGCTCCTTGGAAGAAAAGCTATGACCAACCTAGACAGCATATTAAAAAGCAGAGACATTACTTTGCCGACAATGGTCCATCTAGTCAAAGCTATGATTTTTCCAGTATTCATGTATAGATGTGAGAGTTGGATTATAAAGAAACCTGAGCACCTTGATTCTTTTGAACTGTGGTGTTGGAGAAGACTGTTGAGAGTCCCTTGGACAGCAAGGAGATCCAACCAGTCCATCCTAAAGGAAATCAGTCCTGAACATTGAACAGAAGGACTGATGCTGAAGCTGAAACTCCAATATTTTGGCCACCTTATGAGAAGAACTGACTCACTAGAAAAGACCCTGCTGGAAAAGATTGAAGGCAGGAGGAGAAGGGGATGACAGAGGATGAGATGGTTGGATGACATCACCAACTCGATGGACATATGTTTGAGTAAGCTCCGGAAGTTGGTGATGGACAGGGAAGCCTGACATGCTCCAGTCCATGGGATCACAAAGAGTCAGACACAACTGAGTGACTGAACTGAACTGAACTAAGAGAGGGCAGTATGGACTTTTAAGCCCTTCACTAGTCTGACTAATGGTATAAAGAAAACATTTTTTTAAATATAAGTTTATTTACTTTAATTGGAGGCTAATTACTTTACAATATTGTATTGGTTTTGCCATACATCAACATGAATCCTGTTGTTGGTTCTCTAACAAGTCTTGATGGTTTTGTAGTAGAAAAAAAAGCATAGCTGACTCAGTGTTGTATGAGCCAGAGTCTTCCCATGGACACCTCAGTTTTAGTAAATCCAAGTTATGGCAATTCTCTAATAAGAATTTCTCAAGATTAATTCTTGCTTTCTATTGAGAAGACACACCCATTCTTCTAAATCTAGCCTTTTTTACCTGTAGATTTTGCATATTTGATTTCTGGGCTCTACAGTATTCTTGCCTGGGAAAGCTCATGGACAGAGGAACCAGGGGGACTACAGTTCATTGGGTGGTAAGAGTGGGACACAACTTAGTGACTAAACACCACCAGCATGCATGTGTGTATTTATATATACACATAGATAAATATACATTTAGAATATACAACATGGTCCAGAAAGCATCTGTTNCAGCCATGAAATTAAAAGACACTTGCTCCTTGGAAGAAAAGCTATGACCAACCTAGACAGCATATTAAAAAGCAGAGACATTACTTTGCCGACAATGGTCCATCTAGTCAAAGCTATGATTTTTCCAGTATTCATGTATAGATGTGAGAGTTGGATTATAAAGAAACCTGAGCACCTTGATTCTTTTGAACTGTGGTGTTGGAGAAGACTGTTGAGAGTCCCTTGGACAGCAAGGAGATCCAACCAGTCCATCCTAAAGGAAATCAGTCCTGAACATTGAACGGAAGGACTGATGCTGAAGCTGAAACTCCAATATTTTGGCCACCTTATGAGAAGAACTGACTCACTAGAAAAGACCCTGCTGGAAAAGATTGAAGGCAGGAGGAGAAGGGGATGACAGAGGATGAGATGGTTGGATGACATCACCAACTCGATGGACATATGTTTGAGTAAGCTCCGGAAGTTGGTGATGGACAGGGAAGCCTGACATGCTCCAGTCCATGGGATCACAAAGAGTCAGACACAACTGAGTGACTGAACTGAACTGAACTAAGAGAGGGCAGTATGGACTTTTAAGCCCTTCACTAGTCTGACTAATGGTATAAAGAAAACATTTTTTTAAATATAAGTTTATTTACTTTAATTGGAGGCTAATTACTTTAAAATATTGTATTGGTTTTGCCATACATCAACATGAATCCTGTTGTTGGTTCTCTAACAAGTCTTGATGGTTTTGTAGTAGAAAAAAAAGCATAGCTGACTCAGTGTTGTATGAGCCAGAGTCTTCCCATGGACACCTCAGTTTTAGTAAATCCAAGTTATGGCAATTCTCTAATAAGAATTTCTCAAGATTAATTCTTGCTTTCTATTGAGAAGACACACCCATTCTTCTAAATCTAGCCTTTTTTACCTGTAGATTTTGCATATTTGATTTCTGGGCTCTACAGTATTCTTGCCTGGGAAAGCTCATGGACAGAGGAACCAGGGGGACTACAGTTCATTGGGTGGTAAGAGTGGGACACAACTTAGTGACTAAACACCACCAGCATGCATGTGTGTATTTATATATACACATAGATAAATATACATTTAGAATATACAACATGGTCCAGAAAGCATCTGTTGAGCTTGGCACTGTGGAGGCAACAGTAAACTAGGTAGATTCAGTCATTTGTAAGCTACAAGTGGATATATCCAATTTAAAAGGTAATTAAGAGTGAAAATAGGCTATCATATGTCACTAGCACAATCTACTGATAACAACATAGTTAATATAATTAAGTATTGAGAAATATCAACTAGCAAGAAATTTTCAGTCTTATGAAATGACTAAACTGCTATCTGGTGAAAGTTAATTCCAGAGCTTAGTAATCAGGTGAGCTTCTCCCAGGTGACGCTAGTTGTTAAGAACCTGCCTGCCTCCAATTCAGGAGACACAAGAGACCCAGGTTCAATCCTTGGGTCGGAAAGATCCCTTGGAGAAGGAAATGGCAACCCACTCCAGTATTCTTGCCTGGAGAATCCCAAGGACAGAGGAGCCTGGCAGGCTACAATCCATGGGCCTCAAAGAGTTGGACATGACCAAAGTGACAGGATGCACGCATGCACTATCAGATANGGCAACCCACTCCAGTATTCTTGCCTGGAGAATCCCAAGGACAGAGGAGCCTGGCAGGCTACAATCCATGGGCCTCAAAGAGTTGGACATGACCAAAGTGACAGGATGCACGCATGCACTATCAGATATGCTTTTCTTAACCTGAGTTCTATGTAGAAGGAGAATCCATACATGGCTTCAGGAGGTTCGTGGATGTGAGTACAAAGCCTGGCTCTGAATAAGTGATGAGTAGATGATAATTATGGAGAAGGACATGGCAACCCACTCCAGTACTCTTGCTTGGAAAATCCCATGGACGGAGAGGCCTGGTAGACGTCCTTTGGGTAGCAAAGTGTCGGACACGACTAAGCGAATTCACTTTCACTTTTCACTTTCATGCATTGGAGAAGGAAATGGCAACCCACTCCATTCTTGTCTGGAGAATCTCAGGGACAGAGGAGCCTGAGGGCTGCCGTCTATGGGGACACACAGAGTCGGACACAATTGACTCAACCTAGCAGCAGCAGCAGATGATAATTATTCTCTAAATTATTCTTTACTACAAGTTCCAGTAGGTGCAGGGAAAAAAATAGATATATCAGATGCTGCCAAGCCACAAATTGAGAGTTTCTTAGTGAATTCAGCACAGTCTAGGGCTGTCTCTTATACACATCTAGATGTGTATAAGAGACAGCCTGTGGACACTGTGCCATGCTATGATCCTTAGAGCTGTTGTAGGGGACAATGGAACTGCTGATCCTTGAGGGTGACAAACCTCGGGGCAAATGCCTACATATTGAGGTGATCCAGTAAAAAATATGGAGATATTCTGGGTGCTCAATTGTATCTGAAATGGGCTGTTGAATTAACAATACTAAGTATCTCAGAATTTACAGAACAAAACCCTCTCTCATAGCTATCCCACTTATATTATTGCCCTCAAATTTTCTTTCTATTGTTTTATTTATAAATTGAATTTTTGTCACTTTAACATTTTGGGTCATTGTGGTTGATGTATTATTTGGTCACATTATTAGCTTCATCCCTAATTTTAGCATACTTCATTATGGCTGGAATATGCTTGCCTACCTCACTGTCTTTGGACTTGATCATGTGACTTTGGTCAGTGGAACATGAATGGATGGGACATACACCATTTTCAATCAGAAACTTTATATGTACTTTTGCAATTTTGCTTTATCCCCTCGAAATTCTGCCCTCAGTTCAGCTCAGTTCAGTTGCTCAGTCATGTCCGACTCTTTGAGACATGCTCTATGCTGCAAAATTAAAAGCATGACCCAGATAATGGCTGTTTCTTCACCCTGAGTTCTGGAACAAAAGCCATATGGATCCAAGCCCAGACAAATCTGTCTAGACTAGTGGACCCCAGCTGAGCCCTGCAGTGTCATAGCTTACCCAGTTTTCGTAAAGCTTAAGTGACAAACAAATATTTGTTGTAAGAAGCCACTATGATTTTGGAATTATTGGTTTCTACAACAAAATCTAGCAAAATTTTCCACTTTTAAAAATCCATGAATCAAATTAGGTAAATGTTATCTTAGGATTCATTCAAGCCATTTTCCTCATATAAATTTTGCAATTAATTTCTGTTGGTTCATTTCAACCACTCAGTTGTGTCAAACTTTTGCCATCCCACGGACTGCAGCACATCAGGCTTTGCTGTCCATCACCAACTCCCACAGCTTACTCAAACTCAGGTCCATTGAGTTGGTGATGCTATCCAACCTTCTCATCCTCTGTTGTCCCCTTCTTCTCCTTCCCTCAATCTTTTCCAGCATCAGGGTCTTTTCCAGTGGGTAAGTTCTTTGCATCAGGTGATTAAAGTATTGGAGTTTTGAGCTTCAGCATCAGTCCTTCCAATGAATATTCAAGACCAATTTCCTTTAGGAAATTGGTTGGATTTCCTTGCTGTCCAAGGGACTTTCAAGAGTCTTCTCCAACACCGCAGTTCAAAAGCTTCAATTTTTTGGTGCTCAGCTTTCTTTATAGTCCAACTCTCATATCCATACATGACCACTGGAAAAACCATAGCTTTTACTAGATGTACCTTTGTCGGCAAAGTAATGTCTCTGCTTTGTAATATGCTGTTTAGGCTGGTCATAGCTTTTCTTCCAAGGAGCAAATGTCTTTTAATTTTATGTCTGGATTCACCATTTGCAGTGATTTTGGAGCCCAAGAAAATTAAGTCTGTCACTGTTTCCCTTGTTTCCCTCCACCTATTTGCCATGGAGTGATGGGTGCAGATACCATGATCTTAGTGTTGGTTAGCAGTGAACTATTTTTTAAAACAAGCCTAATACAGTTTCTTAAAAAAAAAAACTCCATGTTTAAGGAAATAATTTTGATTTTTGAGACACTATTAAATTCTAGGCATATAGTATTGCTATTTTAAGGTATTTAATACAATTGAGATAAAATTATTACATTGCGTTCTTAGGATATATGCTTTCTATCAACTTTCTCCAAATAAGTTCCTTCTAATGCCTAATAAACCTTTCCTTAGGTCTGATCTTAATACTTCAAATCTTGAGATCTGTTATCTCCCTCCTAAATCGTCTTAATTTCTCTCTAGGAAATCATGAAATTGACCATATAAACATTTTCCAGTTCCTTATCCTCCTTAACCTGCAGAGAAAGGTAATATTCTTAAGTATTGACAGAGGTTGAAGCTTTAATATTTTTCAGTAAGGTGATAGCTCTGAAAAAGCCACCCATCAAAACACTCATGAAACACAAACCTCCCTGTAATTAGTCATCAGAAATAATAAATTGTCACCATGCCAGCCTTGGCAGTCTCCAGCAGCACTGACCTGAAAGACCCTGTGTCCCTTGTGACTGCCAATCAAAGCCAGGCAGCCCTGTTGGAGAGCTGCACCGATTCAGCAAATGTGGAAACAGGACCTGCAGCTATTTAACATTTAGTCACACACACACACACACACACACACACACACACACACACACACACACAAAATGCTTCAGAAAAGAGAGAGCACAATGTAGCAAAAGTTAGCCTAAAACCAATAAAAATGGAAACTTGTAAACACACACTGGTGTGAAAGTACTGATGTTAAGGGTCTAGAGAACTGGGAAAGTAACGACCCTTAGGAGGCTGCTGCTGCTAAGTCGCTTCAGTCGTGTCCGACTCTGTGTGACCCCAGAGACAGCAGCCCACCAGGCTCCCCCGTCCCTGGGATTCTCCAGGCAAGAACACTGGAGTGGGTTGCCATTTCCTTCTCCAATGCATGAAAGAGAAAAGTGAAAGGGAAGTCGCTCAGTCGTGTCCGACTCTTCGCTACCCCATGGACTGCAGCCTACCAGGCTCCTCCGTCCATGGGATTTTCCAGGCAGGAGTACTGGAGTGGGGTGCCATTGCCTTCTCCGCTTAGGAGGCTAGTCATTGTATATTTTCCCCTTGGTTTCCTCAAATTCACTATTATCTCCTATCGTACAGCTTTCGTGGGGATGTTAGTAAATGACTTAAGAACCTAAATTCTCTAGCCATAAACAAATGCACACAATGTGAATACAAATTTCCTCTCTTCTATTGGGACATGGTGGGGGTGGGTGGGTATTGGCCCCAGGCAATCCCCTCTGGTCTGCTAAAGCCAACCATGTTCAAGCTGAAGTTCACTCTGAAATCTGTCACTTGTTTTGAAAATACATAGTCCTTTCTCGTGGTTATTATGGTAATTTTAAATGGAGAGACATTAACAGCAGGGATCTTTAAGGTTAAACATAATGATGACTCTTTTCAAAGAAGCTAGATCTAAAACTGATACTCCTGAGGGTGTGCCTAATTCTGACTTGGACTTATTTTGCAATCTAAGGCTAGTGACAAAACATTTCAATGTCTCTAACAGAACTATAAAATTTTGATGAGATGCTATTTTACAGAAGTTTTTAATATTAACCTTTGCTTGATTTGTGCCTTTATCTTTCCCAGATATTCCAAATATATACCCACTAATGTCTAGTCCCTATCCCTACTCTCATATTTACAAACACGCACAAAGTCTGTCTTATTATCGTTGTAAAACACAATAGACATATATCAAGTATCTCCCACAGTCTAGGAGGAATGAATTTCAGTCATTTGCACAGATTCAGTAGGCCCATTTATGGCAGCAATTTTGTGTTCTACATTCTAAATAAATTCTTTCTGGGAGTAAATACCAACCAGCACAAGGCAACATCAAAAGAAANTATGTGAACTGTGAACTTCCAGATGTCCAAGCTGGATTTAGAAAAGGCAGGGTAACCAGAGATCAAATTGCCAACATTCATTGGATCATGGAAAAAGCAAGACAGTTCCAGAAAAACATCTACTTCCGCTTTATTGATCACTCCAAAGCCTTTGACTCTGTGTATTACAACAACCTGGAAAATTCTTCAACTGGAAAATACTTAAAGAGAGGGAAATATCAGGCCACCTTACCCACCTGCTGAGAAATCTGTATACAGGTCAAGAAACAACAGTTAGAACTGGACATGGGACAACAGACTGATTCCAAATCAGGAAGGAGTACATCAAAGCTGTATGTTGTCACCCTGATTATTTAACTTATAAATAATTATGTCAGTCAAAATACCAGGCTGGATGAAGCACAAGCTGGAATCAAGGTTGCTGGGAGAAATATCAATAACCTCAGATATGCAGGTAATACCACCTTTATGGCAGAAATTGAAGAAGAACAAAAGAGCCTCTTGAATGTGAAAGAGGAGAGTGAAAAAGTTGGCTTAAGATGCAACATTCAAAAAAATAAGATCATGGCATCTGGTCCCATCACTTCGTGGCAAATAGATGGGGAAACAATGGAAACTGTGACAGACTTTATTTTCTTGGGCTCCAAAATCCCTGCAGATGGTGACTGCAGCCATGAAATTAAAAGATGCTTGTTCCTTGGAAGAAAAGCTATGACCAACCTAAACAGCATATTAAAAAGCAGAGACATTAATTGGCCTACAAAGGTCCATCCAGTGAAAGCTATGATTGTTACAGTAGTCATATATGGATGTGAGAGTTAGACTATAAGGAAAGCTGAACACCAAATAATTAATGCTTTTGAACGGTGGTATTGGAAGAGACTCTTGAGAGTCCCTTGGACTACAAGGAAATCAAACCAGTCAATCCTAAAGGAAATCAGCCCTGAATATTCATTGAAAAGACTGATTCTGAAGCTGAAATTCCAATACTTTGGCCACCTGATGCAAAGAGCTGACTCATTTGAAAAGACCTCGATGCTGGGAAAGATTGAAGGCAGAGGAGAATGGGACAACAGAGGATGAGATGTTTGGATGGAATCACCAACTCGATGGACATGAGCTTGAGTAACCTCTGGGATTTGGTCATGGACAGGGAAGCCTGATGTGCTGCAGTCCACGGAGTTGCAAAGAGTTGTACATGACTGAGCAACTGAACTGAATAATGAAAAGATAATAATTATAACAAATTCCTGATAAAATAATAAATAGCTGATACAGCATATCCAATATTCTAGGAACAATTTATAATAATTTGATCCTTATAACAAAGCTGTGAGGTAGACACTGCTATTATCTGCACTTTATAGAACAAAATGAGGCTTGGAGTGGCATAATTGTTTGTTCAAAGTGGCATAATTGTTTGTTCAAATTGGCATAATATCTTGTCCAAGACAAATCATTTGTAAAAGAGCCAGAACCTGAACTCCTGCAGTTTGGCTTCAAATTTTACATTAACTACTGCATTGTAATGCCTCTCTGTGTTTAACAAGGTTTACATACAAATGACTATGACATTGACGACTGGTGTTAGAAGCTGGAACAGAGAGGAAACATGCAGGAACAGACTAGGTATGAGAAGGATCTAGTCTGCTTTCCTGAAATGTAGAAAAATGATTCTTCATCCAAAAACTCTATGTCCAGAAAATACTTTAAACCTATGGTTAAATATACCCAGTCATATTATACAGTCACTCTTTTCCCAGGTATTGGCATTTCCACCAGTCACTCTGATTTTATCGGTCACTATCATCTCCAGACCCACAGAGTCTTTCTTTCTTTTGCATCCTGTTCTAGTCAGGAAAATCTCCCTTCTTACTCTTGCTTTTCTAAGACACTCTGATTATACGTTCAAACACTTTTCTACATTTCACCTCCATGAATATGACCTGAAATCTCCTAAAGATTCAGTTCAGTACTTTAGGGACCTCCCTGGTGGTCCAGTGGCTAAGACTGTACTTCCAATGTAGGGGCCCAGATTCTATCCCTGGTCAGGAAACTAGAGTCCATGTGCTACAGCTAAGACCCAGCACAGCCAAAGAAATAATTAAAAAAAAAAAAAAGAGTCAGCACTTTAAACATGAATCTAGAGAAACCAGCCAATTCCTTCCCTGATGCAATGATGTACGGAGCAGTTCTCACAACTGAAGTCATGAAAACAACTGGGAAAACAAAGAGGAAAACAACATAAATCAAAGTCAAATGGAGTTCATAATTTTTGTTACAGCATGGGGGAACTATTGAAAAGTTTCAAGCAGATGACTAACATGATTGCATTTTGGTTTAGGGAAATAAATCTGAGCACAGTATGGAAAAGATCAACCTAGAAGCAAGGAGACCATCAGTGAGGAAGCTGTTAGGATAATCCAGGAAAGAAGTAGCTCATACACTGTTAGTGATGATTGAAAATAAAGTGTATCTAAAAGAGACATTGAAGGGGCATGATACTGACTTTCATAGAGGTTACAGTTTATTTAGAAAGATTATAATAACAATAGCTAGATTTATTGAGCTCTTCCTACCTTCCAGGATCTCTGCCAAGTGCTTTATATGAAATAACTTAAGATAGCTCATTGGTAATTTTCATACTGATTACATGTTGAAAAGATAATTGTTTGAATATATTGGGCCACGTAAACTGGATAGTCGGGCTTCCCTGGTGGCTCAGCGATAAAGAATTTGCCTGAAATGCAGGAGACATGGGTTCATTCCCTGGACCAGGAAGATCCCCTGAAGGAAGGCATGGAAACCCACTCCAGTATTCTTGCCTGGAGAATCCTTATGGACAGAGGAACCTGGCAGGCTACAGTCCATGGGGTTGCAAAGAGTCTGATATGACTGAAGCGACCAAGCACAGCACAGCACAAACTAGACAATCAAAAATAATTTCACTGTTTATTTTTTATTTTTATGTGGCCACTAGCATGTGCAGCTTGCTTTTGTAGGTTTCTATCAAATCACACTGATCTAAATATACAACCCCTTCCTTTTCCTATAGTCCTTCTCTCCTTTGGTTTATTCCCCTTTAACCATGGGGACAATTTCCATCTTTGCAGAAACAAAATTAAAGAAAAAAAATATCCTCAGTCCTTCCTCTTTCATTAAGTTGTCCCATTTCTTTTTATTTATTGTCTAATTTTTGAATAAGGAAGATAAGAGGATGTTTTATTTTTATTGAGAGTCTCCTATGTGCCACTATCAAGGCTAGACACTTCATCTGTCATTTCTAATTCTTACAACAACCAGATAAATTCTGTCCATCACTTCATTTTACATATGAAGAAACTGAGTGGACCTCTGAGAAATTGTTTTAAACAGGGTCTCACAGAAAATAGGTATGTATGAAGTGATGTTACAAGAATTTCTAAATACATATTTTGATTCCAAACCTTCCAGATTCAAGATACTTCTTGAGAAGACAATTCTGTATGTGCTGTCTTAATTTTGATACTCTAAATATCAAGATATGTAACAGAAGCAATTTAAGGGCTGTCTCTAGTTCTTCCAGAAAAACATACACATTTCAAAAACACCTTTTCAGAAATAATTCTACTCACTAGTCTCACAATTTATGAAAAAAATGGCAAGAAATTTTTATATAGTAAGGAGGATGGGGAAATGCCATAGAAATTTGATTTAACAAGGGTGAGTCTTTATTATTATCTAATATATTATACTTAACAACTGTCTTTATATTTTACCCCCAAGTAGTATATAAAGTTATAAAACCAACCGAGTATGAAGGGTTTCTGGTGAACATCCTCTTCTATGTTATAGACTGCCAACTTCTCACATAGCACAGAGCAGAGAAACAAACTCTCAATTCTCTTCTTCAAAGGAGGAGATTCAAAAAATCAAAGGATTCCAATTTCAAAGGATTCCAAAAAAATTCAAAGGATTCCAAAATCCATCACTAAATGTATGGATGTGAGAGTTGGACCATAAAGGAGGCTAAGTGCTTAAGAATGGATGCTTTTGAATTGTGGTGATGGAGAAGACTCCTGAGAGCCCCTTGGACCACAAAGAGATAAAATCAGTGAACCCTAAAGGAAATCAACCCTAAATATTCATTGGAAGGACTGATGCTGAAGCTGAAGCTCCAATACTTTGGCCACCTGATGCAAAGAGCCAACTCACTGGAAAAGACCTTGATGCTGGGAAGGATTGAGGGTAGGAGGAGAAGGCGGTGACAGAGGATGAGATGGGTGGATGGCATCACCAACTCAGTGGACATGAGTTTGAGCAAACTCCAGGAGATAGTGAAGGACAGGGAAGCCTGGGATGCTGCAGTCCTTCGGGTCACAAAGAGTGAGACACAATCTAGGAATGAACAACAACAAAACGCACATGTGAGGGCTCCAGTCACCTCTGAAAAGTCTATCAGCTAGAAACTGGCCCTTGCCATTGGCACTTGCCATTTACCTTTATGAGGATTAAGTCATGTGCTGCTGATTTTCCATACCTCCTGAAAGAAGTTCATGGTAGAGAGCAGAAATGAGGCACTCTGTGCTCAAGGGGAAAAACTGGCAGAACAGGATTTCAGATAGTTAGATATTCTCAGGAGTGAATGTTATGAGACCAGTTCTTTTATCTCCTCATACCTGGAAAAGCACTAAAATCCTTCATGGTGCTGAATGTTCCTCATGACTAGCAGAAATCTTCTGCAAAAAGAAAAAAAATATATATATATATATATGTGTGTGTGTGTGTGTGTGTGTGTGTGTGCTTGACTGCAAGTATACCTCCTTCACCCCAAATTGCATATATATGACCATTCCCCACCCACCCCACTTCTTGGAGCAGTTTCTCAGAGCTGTCTGAGGTGCTGTCTCCTGGGCTATAGTCCTATTTAGCCCCAGATCAAACCTAACTTGCAACTCTGAGAGTATGGTTTTCACCTGATCATTCCTACCAATAAAACCAAAGCAACCCAGTGATTGTAGAGAAAATTATAAATACTGTTGCATTATCAACATTTATGTAGTCCTATTTTAAATTAAGCATAAATACTCTACTGTAACTGACTGTAGCAATTTATTATGATGGGCTACCCAGGTGGCTACCTGGGTAGCAGGAGACAAGGGTACAATTCCTGGGGTGGGAAAATCCCTTGGAGAAGTAAATGAGAAGCCAACTTGCCTGGGAAATCCCATGGACAGAGGAGCCTGGTGGGCTATAGTCCATGGGGTTACAAAAGAGTTGGACACAATTTAACAACTAAAATAACAACTCACATTGTGCAGTTTTTAAAGTCAGCACCTATCTCCTAATACCATCACAGAAGGAATTGGAATTTCAACATGTGAATTGGAGTGAGACACAAACATTCAATTCATAACACCCTCTAATGTATATGTAGGAGAAAAGACCTCATACAAACAGTTGAGGGAATTAGGAGAACGAGGACTAGCTTCCCCTGAATGAGAAGGAATTCAGCCGGCAGATTGCTTTTAGACTTGAACTGCAACTCTTCCCCGGGTCTCTAGTCCATTGGCCTACACTGCAGACTGGATGTACCAGGCACTGCCAATTGTGTGAGTCTATTTTTTAAAATAAATATCTCAACATACATACACATCCTTTTAGTTCTGTTTCTATGGAGAACACTGACTAGTACAAATGGTTAAAGTTTCATTTCAGTTCAGTCACTCAGTCGTGTCTGACTCTTTGTGACCCCGTGGACTGACTGTAGCATGCCAGGCTTTCCTGTCCATCACCAACTCCCAAAGTTTGCTCAAACTCAAGTGCATTGAGTCAGTGATGCCGTCCAACCACCTCATCCTCTGTCATCCCCTTTTTCTCCTGCCTCAATCTTTCCCAGCATCAGAGTCTTTTCCAGTGAGTCAGTTTTTCGCATCAAGTGACCAAAGTATTAGAGTTTCAACTTCAGCATCAGTCCTTCCAATGAATATTCAGGACTGATTTCCTTTAAGATGGACTGGTTTGATCTCTTTGCTGTCCAAGTGACTCTCGAGAGTCTTCTCCAACACCATAATTCAAAAGCATCATTTCTTCGCCGCTCAGCTTTCTTTATGGTTCAACTCTCACATTCATACATGACTACTGGAAAAATCATAGCTTTGAGTAGATGGACCTTTGTTGGCAAAGTAATGTCTCTGCTTTTTAACATGCTGTCTAGGTTGGTCATAACTTTTCTTCCAAGGAGCAAGCGTCTTTTAATTTCATGGCTGCAGTCACATCTGCAGTGATTTTGGAGCCCAAAGAAAATAAAGTCTGTTACTGTTTCCATGGTTTTCCCATCTATTTGCCATGAAGTGATGGGACTGGATGCTATCTATGATATTCATTTTTTGAATATTTATTTTTATAAATAAAAATTATTTTATAAACATGTATAAATGTTAATGGTTATTAAACATCTATTATATGAAAGTGTTATTTGTTCAATCCTGTTTAACTCTTTCCAACCCCATGGACTATAGCCTGCCAGGCCTTCCCGTCCATGGAATTCTCCAGACAAGAGTACTAGAATTGGGTTGCCATTCTCTTCTCCAGGGGATCATCCCAACCCAGGACTGAACCTGGGTTTCTTGCATTGGAGACAGATTCCTTACCAACTCAACCATCTATTATATGACAAGTCCTTTTCCAGTCATTTCACAAGTATTAACTACCTCCTTTAATCCTCACAACTAAGGGTGGTTAGATAGATAGTGGTCAATGCTAGCTTTACTTTACAGAAGAGGAAAAAGAAAAACTCCTAGATTAATTGGCCAAAATTGCACTGTTTGTGGTAATTTTGGTATGTAAATGCAAGCAGTCAGATACTAGGGCCCATACACATAAACATCCCTTGTTTCATCCCTTGCCAAAGTCCAGGCATTAGAGGAGACATGTTATCAAATCTCTCAAAAAAAAAAGACACTGGTCAAATAGAGCCATTTTCTTATTGCACTTAGGAAATGCCTATTTGAGAAAATATATATTTATGTTGTTAATTAAGTAATATGAAAAAGATGTTTTGTACCAGGACTGCAATCAGCCCCATTCAAGACTTTAAAGTTCAGAGCCTGAATGGAGTTGATTGCAGGCAAGACTCAACATTCATCAGACAGTCAAATCACTCCATTTTCCTTAGATATTTTCTTGTTTAGCTGAACCATAAGTGACATCTTCAGGGCAGATGATATTTCAAATGATTTTTTTTTTTTTACCTTTTAGTTATGCTTGGTTGAAGCATTGTTATAGGTCAGAAAATGAGTCTCTACAACCTTGAAAAAGTAAATGACCTTTTTGTAAGCTCTGACCTTGCTCGTAGCATCTTTTCTGTTGCTTTGTTAGCTCTGAGTGTGGTGTATTGTTTCAGCTGAGTAACATCTTTGAAGCTCCACTTTTTGCCACCCCTCCCTCTACCTAATGATTTCAAGCTGTTCAAAGAAATGCTTTGAAACACAGGCAGGAGCCAAATGTTTTATAGTAAGCCTGATTTAAAACAAGCTTCAAATAATGCTTGCTTTTAGGGAACTAGGGGGGATGTGAATAAATGGACAGTACATGCTCCTTCAAAATGTTAGGTTTGCTTGATCATTCAGAGATAGGTTTGTCTTTCATTACGTGCAGTATGCAAAAAAAAAAAAAAAAACAGACTTCTGGAATTTATAACCAAGTAATAATGTTATACTTGCTTTTCTAGGCTTTGAAAGAAATGCACATGAGATTTTTATAATATNAAAACGAGCAAAAAAAAAAAAAAAAAAAAAAAAAAAAAACAGACTTCTGGAATTTATAACCAAGTAATAATGTTATACTTGCTTTTCTAGGCTTTGAAAGAAATGCACATGAGATTTTTATAATATGCAAACAATTTCAGGGCAACTGTGATGCCAGCAAAAGAATGAAACCCTTTATTTGTATTGATTTTTCTATTTAAGGAAGCCTAGAAGGCCATATATTTGGTTCTTTAAAAAATGCAACAAAATCAGAATTGAATTTGTGTAGACACTTCTTACCAAATTAGAGCAACAGGAAAATCACTGTCATATTACTTTTATTTAGTACATACTAAATAACAAGTATGTCTAACAGATGCCTTCAAAACAGATATACCAAGGCCTAGTTTGTTTATTTTTGCTTGATGTTTAGTTGCCAAGTCGTGTCTGACTCTTTTGTGACCTCACAGACTGCGCCCACCAGGCTCCCCTGTTCACCTGCATCTCCTGCATTGGCAAGGGGATTCTCCACCACTAATCCTCCAGGGAGTCCCTCTGTTTATTACAACCTGTCAATTAGGTTGATAAATAGCAGAAACTTGCTCTTCAACAGTTCTACAATCTAGAAATTATTTCTTATACATCTATGTATAGCAATATATAATATTATACCCTACACATGGTGGTTGCTTAATAATGATTTCCTGAATGAAAAATATTAGCAAAATCAAGAACAGGCTTTTTTTTTAGGTCATAAGGAAACAGAAGGCTCTCACACCAGAGAAGTATAAAAGTGAAAGCAGGAAAGGAAAATAAACCTTTTTGAAAGAACTAGTGTTCAGCATCAATCTCTAGATGACATGCCTAGGGTTAGTAAGAATTACTTTCCCTTATGATCATGCACGAAGAAGGCAATGGCACCCCACTCCAGTGTTCTTGCCTGGAGAATCCCATGGATGGAGGAGCCTGGTGGGCTGCAGTCCATGGGGTCGCTGAGAGTCGGACACAACTGAGCGACTTCACTTTCACTTTTCACTTTCATGCATTGGAGAAGGAAATGGCAACCCACTCCAGTGTTCTTGCCTGGAAAATCCACGGGACGGGAGAGCCTGGTGGGCTGCCTTCTCTGGGGTCGCACAGAATCGGACGCGACTTAGTAGCATGATCATGCAAATTAAGTGTAAGAAAGAGCAGGGTAGAATTATAGTGCCTAATTCACCATGGTGAGGAAACGATTCCATGAGAGAAATAACGAGTGGAAGGATGGCATGAGAAGGAAAGAGAAGGCATGAAATAATGAAGATAACAGACTTCCCGCAATGATAGCAAAGAGAGGGTATCAGTTCAGTTCAGTTCATTTTAGTCTCTCAGTCGTGTCCGACTCTTTGCGACCCCATTAATCGCAGCACGCCAGGCCTCCCTGTCCATCACCAACTCCCGGAGTTCACTCAGACTCACGTACATCGAGTCAGTGATGCCATCTAGCCATCTCATCCTCTGTCATCCCCTTCTCCTCCTGCCCCCAATCCCTCCCAGCATCAGAGTCTTTTCCAATGAGTCAACTTTTCGCATGAGCTGTCCAAAGTACTGGAATTTCAGCTTTAGCATCATTCCTTCCAAAGAAATCCCAGGGCTGATCTCTTTCAGAATGGACTGGTTGGATCTCCTTGCAGTCCAAGGGACTCTCAAGAGTCTTCTCCAACACCACAGTTCAAAAGCATCAATTCTTTGGCACTCAGCTTTCTTCACAGTCCAACTGTCACATGCATACATGACCACAGGAAAAACCATAGCCTTGACTAGATGGACCTTAGTCGGCAAAGTAATGTCTCTGCTCTTCAATATGCTATCTAGGTTGGTCATACCAAATTATTGCAAACTCACTGGCTTAAAACAAAACAACATTTATTACTCTACAGTTCTGTAGATGAGAGAAGTCTTCAGTGGGCTTTACTAAGCTAAGTCAAGGTGCAAAAAGAGACTACTGGAAACTCTAAGAGAGATTCTTTGCCTTTTTCAGATTTTAGAAGCTGTCCAGAATTTTGGCACCTGGTCCCCCTTTTTCTTCAATGGCATCAGTGGTTTAAGGTGTGTAACAGAGATGTGATAAAAGACAATACCTTCTGATGGAAAGATTCTCAAAGATCATGGTGGTAGCTGAGGTTATACTTCCAGAAAAAGAAGACAGGAGATTTGGTTATCTTTGTTTTTTCTACTTATTTTCTGTCTACTTGGTAGAAAGTAAATTTCAAGAGAAATCAGGCACTTAAGTATGTGATAGAGAGTTTTGGAATGAATAACTTGAAGAGAACAAAGCTTTTCTTTTTTGATCCTTGAATAAGCAGACTATGACTAGATGTCTCCAGGTAGCCAGTTTCCCCACCATATCATGAATTCTTGTCTGCAGTATGAAAGAAAGAGACCAATGGCCAAGAGAAACTAAAGAACGAGATGAAGGGAGAGAAAGACAACCTTGTTTGGGTCCCTGGATCTAAGCTCACCTGGTCAGCCACATTCTCAATTACCAAATTAGATGCACTAGTAAGTTCTCTTTCATGCCTAAGTTTGTTGAGTTTGTCTTCTGTAACAAAAGGAGTCCTGGCAATACAGCCACCATTGCCATAACAAGTTTCTTTCACTTGAAATTAGTCCCTATTTTCTATCTCACTACATTACAAATACATACTCACTACAATACCAAAACATGTTGTTTAGAAATAAATTCAGCACTTTCCTTTCTTGTGCAATGCACAGGAAGTTTTAGCAAAAATAAATATAAGAAAAAGAAAATTCTATGCCCTTTTATTTCAACTTCATATATTTTCTTGACTGCTCTGAACATATAGGAATATGTTCATTTGCATGGCTGCTACTGAAGTATGTAATGATGATTTAAAATGAGACAGGGAAAAACCTGGATGAGATCCAAGTTCAGGCCTCAGTAAAGAGACTGCATGGAATTAAATCCCAAGCTTAAATCTCTTGAAATTTAATTATGTCTCTTAGCGAAAGGCACCTGAATGTTTTCATACCCTAATCAGTTCTACCCTAGCTCTGACAATACAAAACAAAAAATTCAATCAGATTAAATGCTATTCTTGATAATGTTATCCAATAAACTTTATACTTTCTGAATCCTTCTGTAAATATGTCAGGACTTCAGCTTCTACTCTTTGTTTTTCATCACCCTCAAGCACCAAGGTCGATAAAACATTTGGAAGAAATGAATATGCTGTACATATCAAAAGATATACTGTATGCATCTGAACAAAAGTCTTGTAGTACAGCATTTTATTGAACTCTTATTTCATTTCAGAAGCTGAGTGGAAGAGAGGATCACTGCAGATCTATCAAGTATGTGGGCTTTAATATTTACTTTAGTCATAAAGAGCAAGTGACATGATGAGGACTCACTAGCATAGTAGAAACTCAGGTTGTCAGTACCAGAAAATGAAATTTTTATTTATGGAAGTTGTAAGCTCTAGAAATGATATGTATTATTTTTCTGTTCCTTCTGATTTATAGATTAAATGAATTAGTAGTCACTAAGTTGCAGTTTCATATTTTTTCTCCTTGGAAACCAAGATTTTAAAAATGCCTCAGTGGAAAGTTTTTCAAGAGACAAGAGATAAACTGATTAATATCCTAAATTTCCTTTAGAAGAAAAGGGCAGAATCACCATGAATGCAGACATAGAGATGTAGCTATTATGCTTTAGTTTTCCAGGTGATAAACAACATTAAATAGTCTTTTTTAATGTGTGAAATACACAATATGTGAGTACATAATATGTGAAAAAAAGGTGTATTTTATTTTTAGAAATAGGTGGCTCAGAGATTAAAGCATCTGCCTCCAATGCGAGAGACCTGGGTTCAATTCCTGGGTCAGGAATATCCCCTGGAGAAGGAAATGGCAACCCACTCCAGTATTCTTGCCTGGAGAATCCCATGAACTGAGGAGCCTGGTGGGTTGCAGTACACAGGGTCACAGAGAGTCAGACACGACTGAGTAACTTTACTTACTTACTTACTTATTCATTTTCTAAGTCTTGAGTTTTAAATAATGTTCCCAGGTTACAATGCCTATATTATCTCAATTTTTAAATGGATAATTTGAATGTATNCCCACTCCAGTATCCTTGCCTGGAGAATCCCATGAACTGAGGAGCCTGGTGGGTTGCAGTACACAGGGTCACAAAGAGTCAGACACGACTGAGTAACTTTACTTACTTACTTACTTATTCATTTTCTAAGTCTTGAGTTTTAAATAATGTTCCCAGGTTACAATGCCTATATTATCTCAATTTTTAAATGGATAATTTGAATGTATTTATAAAACTTGTTGAAATAAGAGACATGCTTATGTTTTATTTTGAAATTCTTTTTATTCAACCATTCTGTTTTAATACCTTATTTGTACAAAATGAGCATCTGAAACAATTAACAAAAATACATGCTGTTGGAAAACACAAGAAGAAACACAGAAATTATTGTACTCATTCAAGTTGTTCATTTTAGCATAAGTATTTTTTGTTCTCCTTATATAATATTTCTGAACAATGCAATTTGAGGAGAGTATATTTTTTCTCTTTCACTTAATTTCTTAATGGAAGAGTGGGATAAGAACTCTTACTGTATGCCAGACACTATTCACAGAATTAGAGATTTAGTAGTGCATAAAAAGGACAGATTTTTTTTCTTCATGGAGAGCACTGATTGATTAGAGGAAGAAAAATAAATAATCAAATCAATCCCTCCTCCAGGGGAATCTTCCCAACCCAGGAATCGAACCCAAGTCTCCTCCATTTCCAGGAGGATTCTTTACCAGCTGAGCTACAAGAGAAGCCCAAATTAATCAAATAGACACTATGATTACCAATTATAATAAATATCATGATCTACATGATATATCAGGAAGTAATTGGCTGGGGAATAGACCATACTAAATTAGACAAGATTGTGAAAGAAATTCTTTTCAGAGGAGGTTAACACTGAAGCTGATTCATGAAGAATGAAAAGGTTCCAGGCATGTGGTGAAAAGCTGAAAAATATTTTAGGTAGACAGAACAGCAATTACAAAGTGTCTGAGGAAGGGAAACCTTGGCAAAATTATAAAGTTGAAAGGAGACTGGTTTGAATGCATATAGTAAGGAGTTGTGATGAGAGGACACGGAATAGAGGCTTCAGCCAGATAACACCAGGCTATTAAGGTCTGAGTGTGTCCCTTCAAAATTCACATGGTGAAAACTAACCCCCAAGGGCAAAGGTATTAAAAAGTGAGGCTTTGGTGAGGTGATCATATCATGAGGGCTCTGGGATTAGGACTTAGGACACTTATAAAAGAGACTCAAGAGAGAGCACCCTTGTCTATTCTTCCATGTAAGTATACAAACAAAAATCTGTGACCCAGAAGAGGGCCTTCATTGGACCGTGTTGGCACCCTAATCTTAGGCTTCCATCTACAGAACAGTGAGAAATAATATTTTGTTGATTATAAGTTACCCAGGCTGTGCTCTTTTATTGCAGCAGCCTGAACAGACTGGAACAGTGACCTTAGAGGCTATGATCATATGTTTGGGTTTTATTCTAAGAGCAGAAAAAGTAAAGGCAGTACAACCTCAAAAAAAAGTTGTAAATAAAAGTAAAATGATATTAAAGAAATATGATATGCCTCATGATTTAAAGTCATTTTGGAGATCTGTTTCATCACCATGTGAATTCACTTAGTACTGAGCATTGCACTTAAAAATGATTAAGATGGTCAAAAAAAAATTGTCACTGTCCTTATTTATTCTGTCTAAATACAGAATCTATTGCACCATTTTTAAAAAGCCTTTCTTTGTTGTTTAGAGAATAGATTCTGGGAGAGAATAAGTGGAAGCAGGGAGACATATTATATTTTTTTGTATTTATTTATTTTTTTACACGAACTCCCAAACATGAACCCCCCTCCCACCTCCCACCCCACATCTTCCCTCCAGATCATCCCCATACACCAGCCCCAAGCATCCTGCATCCTGCATTGAACATAGACTGGCAATTCATTTCTTACATGATAGTATACATATTGCACCATTTTTAAAAAGCCTTTCTTTGTTGTTTAGAGAATAGATTCTGGGAGAGAATAAGTGGAAGCAGGGAGACATATTATGTTATCGCCATGATCCAGAAAGGAAATATTAAGGGTACATTTCATGCAAGGAAGGGTTCAATAAAAGACAGAAATGGTATGGACCTAACAGAAGTAGAGGATATTAAGATTAGGTAAGAATACACAGAACTATACAAAAAAGATCTTCACGACCAAGATAATCATGATGGTGTACTTACTCACCTAGATCCAGACAACCTGGAATGTGAAGTCAAATGGGCCATAGGAAGCATCACTATGAACAAAGCTAGTGGAGGTGATGGAATGCCAGTAGAGCTATTTCTAATCTTAAAACATGATGCTGTGAAAGTGCTGCACTCAATATACCAGCAAATTTGGACAACTCAGCAGTGGCCACAGGACTGAAAAAGTCAGCTTTCATTCCAATCCCAAAGAAAGGCAGTGCCAAAGGATGTTCAAACTACCGCACAATTGCACTCATCTAGCTAGCAAAATAATGCTCAAAATTCTCCAAGCTAGGCTTCAACAGTATGTGAACTGAGAACATGAAGATGTTCAAGCTGGATTTAGAAAAAGTAGAGTAACCAGAGATCATATTGACAACATCCATTGGATCATAGAAAAAGCAAGAGAGTTCCAGAAAAACATGTACTTCTGCTTTCTTGAGTATGCCAAAACCTTTGACTGTGTGGATCATAAAAAACTCTGGAAAATTCTGAAAAAGATGGGTATACCAGACCACCTGACCTGCCTCCTGAGAAACCTGTACACAGGTCAAGAAGCAATAGTTAGAACTAGACATGGAGCAACAAACTGGTTCCAGATCAGGAAAGGAGTATGTCAAGGCTATATATTGTCACCCTGATTATTTAACTTATATGCAAAGTACCTCATTAGAAATACCAGGTTGGATGAAACACAAGCTGGAATTAAGATTTCTGGGAGAAATATCAATAACCTCAGATATGCCAATGACACCACCCTTGTGGCTGTAAGCGAAGAAGAACTAAAGAGCCTCTTGATGAAAATAAAAGAGGAGCGTAAAAAAGCTGACTTAAAACTCAGCATTCAAAAACAAAGATCATGGCATCCGGTTCCATCACTTCATGGCAAATAGATGGGGAAATGATGGAAACAGTTACAGACTTTATTTTCTTGGGCTCCAAAATCACTCCAGATGTGACTGCATCCATGAAATTAAAAGACACTTAACTTCTTGGAAGGAAAGTTATGACAAACCTAGACAGCATATTAAAAAGCAGACACATTACTTTGCTGACTATGGTTTTTCCAGTAGTCATGTATGGATGTGAGATGTGACACATAATGAAAGCTGAGTGCTGAAGAATTGATGATTTTGAACTCTAGTTTTGGAGGAGACTCTTGAGAGTCCTTTGGACTGCAAGGAGATCCAACAAGTCCATCCTAAAGGAGATCAGTTCAGCTCAGTTCAGTTCAGTCGCTCAGTCTTGAATATTCCTTGGAAGGACTGATGCTGAAGTTCCAATACTTTGGTCATCTGATATGGAGAACTGACTCATTGGAAAAGACCCTGATGCTGGGAAAGATTGAAGGCAGGAGGAGAAGAAGACGACAGAGGATTAGATGGTTGGACGGCATCACTGACTCGATGGACATGAGTTTGAGTAAACTCTGGGAGTTGATGATGGACAGGGAGGCCTGGCGTGCTGCGATTCATGGGGTCACAAAGAGTCAGACATGACTGATACTGAACTGAAGTGATTGAACGGACTGAACCAGTTCCAAGTGTTTGAGCACAGCCTCTGACTAAACATTAGCTACCTGTGGAGATATATAAGTATAGAGGCTGACCCTAAGAATCCAGGATAAAAAATTAAAGTAATAACAAAATTAAGTGCTGACAAGGGTGCAAATCAAAAAGGAACTCTCTTTGCTTGTGGAAATGCTAAGTGGAACAGCCATTTTGAAAGACAATTTGTGTGCTTCTTAGAAAACTAAACTTCCGACCACACTATCTAGCAATCATTTTCCTTGTGTTTACTCAAAGGAGCTATAATTTTATATCCACAGGGAAACCTGCACATGAATATTTATGGAAGCTTTGCTCAAAACTTGTAAATAACCAATATGTCCTTCAGTAGTTGAGTATATAAATAATCTGTAAGGAAATGAACCATCTTGCCATAAAAAGACATGGAGAACATCATCATGCCTTAAAAAGACATGAAGAAATCTTGAATGAATCTTACTAATTAAAATAAGACAATATGAAACCAAGTAAATAAACTTTCAAGAAAAAGTAAGTGTATAAAGACTGAAAGCAGATTAGTGGTTTCCTGGAGTTGGGGTTGGAAATAGGGTCTGAATACAAGGCATAAGAGGGAGCTCTTAAGGGTGATGGAAATATTCTAAAACTAGAAGGTGGTGTTGGGGGCACAGCTCTAAAATGTACTAAAAAGCATTTGATTGTCTACTTATAATGGGTCATTGTTATGGTATAGAAATTATACCTCCATTTTAAAAATAAAGAGCTACAAAGGACAGTTTGGAATCATTTGAGTAAATTTTGATATGAAACTTCTATTAGATAACATTGTTATACCAATGGTAAATTTCTTGTATTGGGGGGCAACTGTTGTTATTCTTATTCATAGTATTTACAGGTGAAATGTGATGACTACAATTTATTTTTAAATGTTCAGTCAAAACAAGGCATATAAATAGAAACAGATGTTGTGAGTATGTATTAACCAGTTTGTGTGTACTATTATTCCTTGAACACTTTTGTAAGTCTGACATTTTTCAAAAGGAGTTGGAAGGTAAAGAAATCCCTTCTAGATTTGTTTGTTGTTTTTACCTATATTGAAGTGGGGCACACTGGTAGAAGAAGAGGCTGGGTGTGGAGCAGGAGAGAAAAGTGTTTTCCTTTGGACAAGTTTCAAGGGCTATGAATCATCTAAGTGCTCAGGGAAGAAACACAGAGAGAGGATTTTAAGGCTTCGAGTGTTAAATCCTTGATACTGTGGGGATCACCTAACTAGATAGTACAGATCAACACAACATGGAAGTTGCTAACTGTGTAAAATGGCACTGAGAGACTGTATGTGATCAAGAGAAGGGTGTCTGTTGGGTCTGACTACTTGAAAATTATTAGTGACACTAATTATATCTGTTTCGGTGGAATAAGACAGGAGTTAGAGTGGTTTAAGAGTAAGGCGAGACCATGAGCTTATGCAGCCCTTTAAAAAGCACTCCTCTGAACAGAAACATATAAATAAGGTGGTAGTTATAGGAAGATTTAAAGTGAAGAAGAGATATGTTCATGTTTTTTGTTCTTGGGTTTGTTTTTAATATGAGATACTAGAACATGGTTTTTTAGAGGATTATGAGAAGAAAGAGAATGGGAGGGTGCGCAGGAGGGAGAGAAGGACAAAGAGATACAGAGAGAGTGAAAGAGATTCTTGGTGAGAGGGAGAGATAGAGACACAGAAGATGAAAGGAAGAGAATTTCCTTATTGTGCCTGCTTGCTTTTAGTGGGCATCTTTTTCATCCTACAAGTACTTTAAATAATAGCTGGAGAATGCTGTTCATTAAGATCCAAACACTGACTGAACTCCAGTCTAAGTTCAATGAAAGTCTCCGAATACCTCCCAAGATATCTTTAAGGATGGAGATACTGTGAGAGGAAATTACATTTTTCTTGCATATTCCTTCTCTGCATTTAGACTTAATTGGTTTGGTATATAGGTCATCTCCAGAGCCTACTGTATTACCTAAGTCAAAAAACTCAGTGTTCAATTTTGTGATTTATGGACACACACAAATTAATGTACAAACAAAAATGTGTTTGGGTTTGAAACAGATTGTACTGAAAAGCTGAAGGTGGTAGAACATTCAAATAACTTAAAACAGCTTAAAATTGAACATATTTCTTTTTAAAGCTTCTTTACTTTGCTCCCTTTTCAGATCTTCGTTATTACCCACAAGAGCAGTTGGACTAATTTTTTGTTTTATCCATTTTATCATCCCTTTCCAGCCAATGCTCATTGGTAGTCATTTTCCAATTTTAATTGACTTTCAAAGGATTATGAGATGAGAAAGAAAGGGTGTTTTACTGAACAACACTACTTTCTTTCATAATCGGTTTATGATATTCTTTGCAAAGATCTTTTTTTTTTTTCCAGACCTCCAAAAAGTTGGTATTCCTCTTTCTAGCCTTAGTATGTCTTCTACACTCTTGCAATGTAATCAATGCCAAATAAATCTGGAATTGGTAAATCATGACAGTTTTCTCTGTAAGAAGACTTTTGAAGACTAGCCAAAATCTTCAGTCTGTGTAAAATGCAGGTGTGTGTTAACAGCTATTATAATAAATTGGAACACCTGTTAAGTCTGTATTCCAGCTTTCTCTTTAATTCCAGATGCAATTCAATGTCTTCACATATCCATTATATTATGCCAGAAAACGTTACATAAAAAAGTAAGCCAACATTCTCATCTGCTTCTAAGCAGCATTTTCAAATCTGTGCCTTCCTTCAATTTTGCATTTATGGAAGGACTTCCAGAATACTGAGCAAGTGGTTTTTGAGGATTTTATAGAAAAAGCATATGGTGATTCAATATTGGGGTATTATTTTTTGTGTTTTCCTTTTTCCTTCTTACTGGTACAACTCCCAACTTAAAAGTCAAATTTATAAAGACAATTAATGTATGCATTGTTTAATATAAGCATGTTAAGTGTAAATTTATTTTTAGTTGTTATGGGCTTCATAAGAAATTCTTTTTGTTTTCTTATTCTTCATTTCCATGAGATAAGTGAGTCTTTGGGGGAAAAGAAAAGAATTCCAATATAAATAATTTATCTTTCATTTTTGTCTGATGCATATTTTGCTTAAAAGTGGAGTAATTCATATAGTGAGAAAGGCATCTTGGTACGATACATTAAAAGAAAAATCATTTACATATTTTTATGAAGTATATAGTATGATAACTTTGAAATTTTCCCTAAAGAAAACTGAGCATAAAGCTAATGAAAGAAATATTCTTGAGTGAAGATGCTCTTGTTAGTAGAATAGAAAGTAAAATAAAAAATCTATGCCAATACAACTAAAGTTCCGTATGTATGTGTGTGTGTGTGTATCTTTTCAACATAGCATTTACATAAAAAGCAGCTGGATGATTGTTACTAAAATTGATGGCTTATCTGGTATGGCTGCCTTAATATATCAGTTATGTGTTATAACAGGAACTTTAATTAAGAGTCTTTAGTTGACTCCATAAGGTGTTTTTTTTTTTTTTCTCTTAAACAGAATAAAGTATTACAATGCATCATTTAAGAGATACTAGCAAGCTAAAGTTTGAAATGTACATTCATTTTCTATTTTTCTCTAATTTTATGTTTACAGTTCGAAGTATGTATTATTTCCAAGTAATCTACTGTTTTTTACAATGCCTATCATAGCTTAATGACAAATTTACAGAACTAAAATTTTAAAAATAATAATTTCAGTAGCCCAAAGACATTCTAACAGGTAATAATAAGAGAGCAATAAATGCTAAAGATCCCAAGTAAGGGCAAATGAAATTGATGTTTAACATGAGGACAATTTGGCAGCCAAGAGGGAAAAGTATGCCTTCTTATAGATAACCAAGACTGACTGTGAAATGCCAAAAATGATTGAGTACCAGGAGAAATCATTAGTCATCTTTCAGAGTCACCAGGGAAAATAAAATACTTCAAGATGTCCAACAGGGCAAGACTCTGCACTTAAAGGAAATTAAACCCTTAGTACATATGATGTCTGGTGGGCAGCTGATCACGCAAAATATGCTTTGGTTTTAAGATACCAGGGACAGAGAAAAAAGAGTTTTAGCTATGGGCCCAGACTCAATTTGCTATGGAATTTATTATCAGCTTACTATCTGAGATTTACCATTTTCATTTTGTCTTTTTTTTTTTTTTTTACAGTCTCTGCATGAATCAGCACTTTTTTTTCATTTTTATTTTATTTTATTTTAGAGCTTCCATTTTCATTTTGTCTTAAAATAGGAGTATATGCTTAAACCAAGAATTGGTAAATTTTTTTCTGTAAAGGGTCATAGAGTAAACACTTCAAGATTCGCAGGATATATTTATTGCTGTTGTTCAGTCATTCAGTTGTGTCCAGCTCTTCGTGACCCCATGGACTGCAGCATACCAGACTTCTTTGTTCTTTACCATCTCCCAGAGCTTGCTCAAACTCATGCCCATTCAGTCAGTGATACCACCCAATTATCTTGTCCTCTGCCATCCCCTTCTCCTCCTGCCTTCAATCTTTCCAAGCATTAGGGTCTTTTCTAATAAGTCAGCTCTTCACAACAGATGGCCAAAGTATTGGAGTTCACACATCGGTCCTTTCAATGAATATTCAGGACTGATTTCCTATAGGATGGACTGGTTTGATATCCTTGCTGTCCAAGGGACTCTCAAGAGTCTTCTCCAGCACCACAGTTCAAAAGCATCAACTCTCTGGCACTCTGCTTTCTTATGGTCCAAGTCNTTTTTTACAATGCCTATCATAGCTTAATGACAAATTTACAGAACTAAAATTTTAAAAATAATAATTTCAGTAGCCCAAAGACATTCTAACAGGTAATAATAAGAGAGCAATAAATGCTAAAGATCCCAAGTAAGGGCAAATGAAATTGATGTTTAACATGAGGACAATTTGGCAGCCAAGAGGGAAAAGTATGCCTTCTTATAGATAACCAAGACTGACTGTGAAATGCCAAAAATGATTGAGTACCAGGAGAAATCATTAGTCATCTTTCAGAGTCACCAGGGAAAATAAAATACTTCAAGATGTCCAACAGGGCAAGACTCTGCACTTAAAGGAAATTAAACCCTTAGTACATATGATGTCTGGTGGGCAGCTGATCACGCAAAATATGCTTTGGTTTTAAGATACCAGGGACAGAGAAAAAAGAGTTTTAGCTATGGGCCCAGACTCAATTTGCTATGGAATTTATTATCAGCTTACTATCTGAGATTTACCATTTTCATTTTGTCTTTTTTTTTTTTTTTTTTAGTCTCTGCATGAATCAGCACTTTTTTTTCATTTTTATTTTATTTTTTTTTAGAGCTTCCATTTTCATTTTGTCTTAAAATAGGAGTATATGCTTAAACCAAGAATTGGTAAATTTTTTTCTGTAAAGGGTCATAGAGTAAACACTTCAAGATTTGCAGGATATATTTATTGCTGTTGTTCAGTCACTCAGTTGTGTCCAACTCTTTGTGACCCCATGGACTGCAGCATACCAGACTTCTTTGTTCTTTACCATCTCCCGGAGCTTGCTCAAACTCATGCCCATTCAGTCAGTGATACCACCCAATTATCTTGTCCTCTGCCATCCCCTTCTCCTCCTGCCTTCAATCTTTCCAAGCATTAGGGTCTTTTCTAATAAGTCAGCTCTTCACAACAGATGGCCAAAGTATTGGAGTTCACACATCGGTCCTTTCAATGAATATTCAGGACTGATTTCCTATAGGATTGACTGGTTTGATATCCTTGCTGTCCAAGGGACTCTCAAGAGTCTTCTCCAGCACCACAGTTCAAAAGCATCAACTCTCTGGCACTCTGCTTTCTTATGGTCCAAGTCTCACATCCATACATGACTACTGGAAAAACCATAGCTTTGCCTATACACAACTTTGTTGGCAAAATGTTTCTGGTTTTTAATATGCTATCTAGCTTACTCATAACTTTGCTTCCAAGGAGCAAGCATCTTTTAATTTCATGGCACCAGTCACCATCTGCAGTGATTTTGGAACCGCCCCCCCAAAAAAGTCTGTCACTGTTTCCATTGTTTCTCCATCTATTTGTCATGAAGTAATGGGAGTGGATGCCATGATCTTCATTTTTTGAATGTTGAGCTTTAAGCCAGTTTTTTCATTCCCCTTTTATTTTCATCAAGGCGCTTTTTGGTTCCTCTTCACTTTCTGCCATAAAGTTGGTGTTATCTGCATATCTGAAGTTACTGATATTTCTCTTGGCAATCTTGATTCCAGCTTGTGATTTATCCAGCCTGGCATTTCACATAGTATACTCTGCATATAAGTTAAATAAACAGGGTGACAGTATATAATTTTGATGTTCTCCTTTCCCAATTTTGAACTAGTTCATAGAGTCTCTGTGGAATTTTCTTAACATTGATACTGTAACATGAAAGAAGACTTCAGTACAGTTCAGTTCAGTTGCTCAGTCATGTCCAACTCTGTGACCCCATGAGCTGCAGCACCCCAGGCCTCCCTGTCCATCACCAATGCCTGGAGTCCACCCAAACCCATGTCCATTGTGTCAGTGATGCCATCCAGCTATCTCATCCTCTGTCATTCCCTTCTCCTTCTGCCCTCAATCTTTCCCAGCATCAGAGTCTTTTCCAATGAGTCAGCTCTTCGCATCAGGTGGACAAAGTATTGGCGTTTCAGCTTCAGCATCAGTCCTTCCAATGAACACCCAGGACCAATCTTTAGGATGGACTGGTTGGATCTCCTTGCAGTCCAAGGGACTCTCAAGAGTCTTCTCCAACACCACAGATCAAAAGCATCAATTCTTCTTTGCTCAGCTTTCTTTATAGTCCAACTCTCACATCCATACATGAACCCTGGAAAAACCATAGCCTTGACTAGATGGACCTTTGTTGACAAAGTAATGGCTCTGTTTTTTCACATGCTGTATAGGTTGGTCATAACTTTCCTTCAGGGAGTAAGCGTCTTTTAATTTCATGGCTGCAGTCACCATCTGCAGTGATTTTGGAGCCCCCCAAAAAAGTCAGCCACTGTTTCCCCATCTATTTGCCATGAAGTGATGGGACCAGATGCCATGATCTTAGTTTTTTGAATGTTGAGCTTTAAGTAAACTTTTTCACTCTCCTCTGTGACTTTCATCAAAAGGCTGTTTAGTTCTTCTTCACTTTCTGCCATAATGTGGTGTCACCTGCATATCTGAGGTTATTGATATGAAAGCAGACTTAAGCAATACATAAAATAAATGCCATGTGTGTTACCCAGTAAACTATTGTTCAGACAGTAAATTTTGAATTGCATACATTTTTCACAAATTCATAAAATATTTATTCTTTGGATTTTTTTTTCAACCATTAAAATGTAGAAGACATTTTCAGTTTACAGTCATGCAAAAATTAGTGGTTGACTGGGCTATAGTTTTCTCACCTTCAGCATAAAAATATATGTTGATATGATAGAAAGATTATGCAGATCTAGCTATTGAGTGCCTCAGTTAGTTTTTTGTTCAATAACAAAACATCTCAGAACTTTAATGGTTAAAATAATCACCATTTCCTGTTCATACATATATACAACGAAATACTACTCAGGCATGAAAATGAACACCTTTCAGTTCTAATGAGGTGGATGAACCTAGAGCCTATTATACAGAGTGACATAAGTCAGAAAGAGAAAAACAAATATTGTATATTAATTTGTATATATATGGAATCTAGAAAGACGCTACTGATGAACCTGTTTGCAGGATAGCAATAGAGATACGGACATAGAGAACAGATACACGGACATGGGTGAACGGGGGAAGGAAGGAGAGGATCAGACAAATGGAAAGAGTAGCAATATACACTACCATATGTAAAATATACAACCAATGGAAATTTGCTATATGAATCAGGGAACTTCAACTGGGGCTCTGTAACAACCTGCTGCTGCTGCTAAGTCACTTCAGTCGTGTCCGACTCTGTGCCACCCCATAGACGGCAGCCCACCAGGCTCCCCCGTCCCTGGGATTCTCCAGGCAAGAACACTGGAGTGGGTTGCCATTTCCTTCTCCAATGCATGAAAGAGAAAAGTGAAAGGGAAGTTGCTCAGTCATGTCCGATTCTTAGCGACCCCATGGACTGCAGCCTACCAGGCTCATCCGTCCATGGGATTTTCCAGGCAAGAGTACTGGAGTGGGGTGCCATTGCCTTCTCCACTGTAACAGCCTGCTAAGTCACTTCAATCGTGTCCAACTCTGTGTGACCCCATAGACGGCAGCCCACCAGGCTCCCCCATCCCTGGGATTCTCCAGGCAAGAATACTGGAGTGGGTTGCCATTTCCTTCTCCAAAGCATGAAAGAGAAAAGTGAAAGTGAAGTCGCTCAGTCTGTCCGACTGTTAGCGACCCCATGGACTACAGCCCACCAGGCTACTCCATCCATTGGATTTTCCAGGCAACAGTATTGGGGTGGGGTGCCATTGCCTTCTCCACTGTAACAGCCTAGAGGGGTACTAAAGGGTGGAAGGTGGGAGGCAGGTTCAAGAGGGAGGGACACATGTATGGTGGTGGGTTAGTCATTAAGTCATGTCCCACTCTTGTGCCCCGTGGACTGTAGCCCGCCAGGCTCCTCTGTCCATGGGATTCTCCAGGCAAGAGTACTGGAGTGGGTTGCCATTCCCCTCTCCAGGGGATCTTCCTGACTCAGGGATTGAACCTGAGTGTCTTAAGTCTCCTGCATTCTCAGGTGGGTTCTTTACCACTAGCACCACCTGGAAATGTGTTGATTCGTACTTGATCTGCTTTCCCTATGGGTAACACTGCATTAACTATTTCAAAGTGAGCAGCAGCAGATATATTTCACTACCCCAGATAATAGATAACAAAGTTTTATATAAAAAGAGAGTTATTAGAAGGCTGTAAATTATAATTGCTCTATATTAATTATAGGAATTATAAAAAATCATTACAACATCAATCTTCTTTTATTCTTAGTATTTTTATTAAATGTTATTTAACAGTAAATAAGGTGGTTTCCTGATAGCTCAGTTGGTAAAGAATCTACCTGCAATGTAGGAGACCACAGTTCAATTCCTTGGTCTAGAAGATACACTGGAGAAGGGATAGGCTATCCATTCCAGTATTCTTGGGCTTTCCTTGTGGCTTAGCTGGTCAAGAATACGCCTGCAATATGGGAGACCTGGGTTTGATCCCTGGGTTGGGAAGATCCCCTGGAGAAGGGAAAGGCAACCCACTCCAGTATTCTAGCCTGGAGAATTCCATGGACTGTATAGTCCATGGGGTCACAAAGAGCTGGACACAACTGAACAACTTTCACTTTCAAGGTGCTTCAGCAGTAAAAAATCTGCCTGCCAAGGTAGGAGATGCCTCATGTTTGATCTTTGGCTTGGGAAGATTCCCTGGAGGGCGGAAATGGCAATCCATCCCAGTATTCTTGCCTGGGAAATCCCATGGGCAGAGGAGCCTGGTGGACTATAGCCCATGGGGTTGCAAAGAGTCAGACATGACTGGATATGCACACTGACATATAAGATTTACCTCAACCAACGACAGATATTTACATTTGGGTTTTTGTTTGCCTTTTGTTAAAAAATATTATTACTTTAAATTCTTAATATTTAAAGAAGGATTTTTCTTCAAGGGCAAGATAAACAAACTTATAAAGTGTATAAGCCTAGTTAATCAGTAGTCACTGACTGCTAAGTCCACATTCTACATGACTGCTAAAGACGAAGTAGCTAATTAAGTGGTTTAAGTGTGCTTTATCACCAACCATGGCACTATCACACTCAACATGAGAGCTTCAGGGGAACCACCTGTGCAGAAATGGGGACATTTGAGGACACAAACATTACTTTCAGCAGCCCTCAATTATTTTCAAAACCTGCGCTCTCTTGTTTTCATAACCTGCACTTGTTTGTTCTCTGCCCTTCAGATTGTGACTCAACAATTCCAGACCCTTTTGCTCTGCCCCAGTCCTGGAATTTTTGGTCTGTGCTTCTTACTTTAAGTTCTGTCCTCTCTTCCAGGAGGCATGGTGCTGCTACCCTTTTGAACTTGGCCTCTTTTTTTTTTCAATCATTCACTAGTTTTCTTTCTTTCTTTCTTTCTTTTTTCTTTTTTTTTTTTTTGTGTTATAGCATACATCTGCTGCTGCTGCTGCTGAGTCACTTCAGTCATGTCCGACTCTGTGCAACCCTGTGGACAGCAGCCCACCAGGCTCCTCTGCCCATGGGATTCTCTAGGCAAGAATACTGGAGTGGGTTGCCATTTCCTTTTCCATTATAGAATATATCAGACCTATAGAAATGTACAGATACAACAGGCTTCCATGTACTCACAACCTTGGTTTAAAAGATGTGGACCTTTCCTAATTCTTCCTGCACATACCTTAAAAAATAATAGCATTGAAATATGTGTACTATCATGTAGGAAATGAATCGCCAGTCTGTGTTCGATGCAGGATGCAGGATGCTTGGGGCTGGTGTATGGGGATGATCTGGAGGGATGATGGGGAGTGGGAGGAGGGAGGGGGGTTCATGTTTGGGAGTTCGTGTACACCCGTGGCGGATTCATGTCAATGTATGCCAAAACTAGTAGAGTACTGTAAAGTAAAATAAAAAATAGCATTGAAATATGTGTACTATCATGTAGGAAATGAATCGCCAGTCTGTGTTCGATGCAGGATGCAGGATGCTTGGGGCTGGTGTATGGGGATGATCTGGAGGGATGATGGGGAGTGGGAGGAGGGAGGGGGGTTCATGTTTGGGAGTTCGTGTACACCCGTGGCGGATTCATGTCAATGTATGCCAAAACTAGTAGAGTACTGTAAAGTAAAATAAAATTAAATTAAATTTTAAAAAAAAGAAAAAAAAAACATGTTCAGCTAAAGCTTCTCAATCTTTCTCTGCTTCCCTTCTCTACTATTATGAAGTTGATTTGCATCATTCTCATGTGTGATTATTTTATTTTATCAACTATATTCTGATTAATACATTTATTTCAAAAACAAAAAAATATCAGGGAAGTAAAGTACACATGATACTTGAAGACAGCAAAAACTGTGAAAGTGTATATGAATAACTGAAATGTGGGAAACATTTCTTCTAAACAGCTATTTTCAAGAGATTGGAGAAAATTAAGCCATAGGCAGCTGTATTATTTTAACAGGGGTCAAACCTCAGGCGCTCATAATATAACATGGAACTCTTTTTAGCTAATACTAAACATGATTCTCCTCCAACACCATCCTCCACAAAACCACTACTAAAATGTGGAAGTCAAAATCTATTTGCCACCTAACACGAACTTGTTTTTCAAACCATGGCTAAGAAAGATTTAATGTAGAGATGTAGGAATTGGAACATATGGCAGCAGGACAGTAGATGGCAGCATAGAATCTGCAGGTATGGGCAGGCACAGACTGCCAGAAGAAGCAGGGAGGGTGCTTGGTATTCAAGGCAAGAGACTGGAACCAGAGCAGAAAATAGGCAAATCAGTCATAAATCTAACAACGCAGCTTTCCTTTTCCCAGTCATCTTAAAGCCTTTCTGTTTTTCATATGATGAGGTCCAAATTCTGTAGCTGACATCCTAGGACTCCACAGTTTGGTCCATCTATTCACCTTTAGCAGCCTGCCAACATGCCTTTTCTCTATATGCAATCTTCCTTCTCATCACTGGACTATCGGCTGTTCCACACATTCTATGTATGCTTACGTCTCAGAGTTAACTTGACATCTCTTTACAAAGAATCCTGGCTAGATATCCTGCTCCTGCCTTGCCCTGACCTAACCCCAACCCATTCTATTCTGTGCCTACAAAAGTCTACTTCTCTAAGTCTCAGCCGAGACTAACCCACAGAAAACACCCACAACACCTGTTCCTTCTAATTTTCTGTAGCACTCTGCTCTTTCTCTGGTTCAATAACTCTGATGTTACATGGCAATTATCCACATTTGTTGGTGCCTAGTTGAGGAAACACAACTACTTCTGAATCTCTTTTACCTAGCGCTACCCGTAGTACTAAATATGTCTGTGTTGTTTTTTTTTTTTTAAGTTAGCATGCATAACATCATTAGCCATTACCCTAATAGTACAATTAATAAGGGGCTCCCCCGGTGGCACTAGTGATAAAGACCCTGCCTGTCAGTGCAGGAGACATAAGAGACATGGGTTAGATCCCTGAGTCGGGAAGATCTCCTGGAGGAGGGCATGGCAGTCCACTCCAGTATTTTAACTGGAGAACCCCATGGATAGAGGAAATTGGTGGGATACATAGGGTCACATAGAATCTGACACGACTGGAGCAACTTATCATGCATGCACAATTAACAATATAATCAGTATCACTATACCCTACTAGAATGACTAAAGTTTAAGACTAAAATACATTTTGAATCAATGTGTCACAATTTTGTCTAAAGAAGATCCTATTTTGATAGCAGCTGCTGCTGCTGCTGCTAAGTCGCTTCAGTTGTGTCCGACTCTGTGCGACCCCATAGACTTCAGCCCACCAGGCTCTCCCGTCCCTGGGATTCTCCAGGCAAGAACACTGGAGTGGGTTGCTATTTCCTTCTCCAATGCATGAAAATGGAAAGTGAATGAAGTCGCTCAGTCGTGTCCGACTCTTAGCAACCCCATGGACTGCAACCTACCAAGTTCCTCCATCCATGGGATTTTCCAAGCAAGAGTATGGAGTGGGTTGCTATTGCCTTTAAATGAATAGGAAAGATTTTAATTTTTAGTATTATAATGACCCCCTTCCCTGCCAAAAAGTCTGTGCTTTGCTAGTGATGCTTCAGAACAAAAACAAGCCTTTTTCCACCGGGGGTTCGTTGTAAGAAATCATGAAGTAGACATGCTAATTTTTATGAATAATAAAGGCATACATGAAAATTTCCTGGCAGTCCAGTGCCATAGCCATGGGTTCAATCCATGGTCGAGGAACTAAGATCCCACAAGCCAGATAGTATGGCCAAAAACAATAAAAAATAAATAAAATCATGCACAACGAAGATATCTGAAATATGGGAGTGAAGAGAATAAATATTTTGCCATCTCAAGATAGAAGAACCATCATAGAACAAGGCTGAGTTCAGAAATAAATGAAGTAGTCATTGAATTTGGTTGGTTTATATATCTGAAAGTTACATTTCCTGGTACAGACAGACATCAAGTAACAATTCAAGAGATCAACTTTTTAACTTGGTTTAGGTTCAGTTAAATTTATAATAGCTGAGAATAGATATTTAGGATTAAAACCTATTTTGTTTTCTAAACTTTCTTCCTTTCTCAATCTGAATCTATACGATCAATTGTGTATTTTATATATATAAAACATTGATATTTGTTGGAGGAGTTCAGTTCAGTTCAGTCGCTCAGTCGTGTCCGACTCTTCGCAACCCCATGAGTCGCAGCACGCCAGGCCTCCCTGTCCATCACCAACTCCCGGAGTTCACTCAGACTCACGTCCATCAAGTCAGTGATATCATCCAGCCATCTCATCCTCTGTCGTCCCCTTCTCCTCCTGACCCCAACCCCTCCCAGCATCAGAGTCTTTTCCAGTGAGTCAACTCTTTGCATGAGGTGGCCAAAGTACTGGAGTTTCAGCTTTAGCATCATTCCTTCCAATGAACACCCAGGGCTGATCTCATTCAGAAAGGACTGGATGGATCTCCTTGCAGTCCAAGGAACTCTCAAGAGTCTTCTCCAACACCACAGTTTAAAAGCATCAATTCTTCGATGCTCAGCCTTCTTCACAGTACAACTCTCACATCCATACATGACTACTGGAAAAAACATAGCCCTGACTAGATGGACCTTAGTCGGCAAAGTAATGTCTCTGCTTTTGAACATGCTATCTAGGTTGGTCATAACTTTTCTTCCAAGGAGTAAGCATCTTTTAATTTCATGGCTGCAGTCACCATCTGCAGTGATTTTGGAGCCCCCCCCCCCGCAAAAAGTCTGACACTGTTTCCACTGTTTCCTCATCTATTTACCTTGAAGCGATGGGACCGGATGCCATGATCCTCGTTTTCTGAATGTTGAGCTTTAAGCCAACTTTTTCACTCTCCTCTTTCACTTTCATCAAAAGGCTTTTTAGGTCCTCTTCAATTTCTGCCATAAGGGTGGTGTCATCTGCATATCTGAGGTGATTGGTATTTCTCCCAGCAATCTTGATTCCAGCTTGTGTTTCTTCCAGTCCAGCGTTTCTCATGATGTACTCTGCATATAAGTTAAATAAGCAGGGTGACAATATACAGCCTTGACGTACTCCCTGTCTCTTATACACATCTAGAAGTGTATAAGAGACAGGGTTCATTTTTCACCACGTCCCGACAGGCCCCTCGGCCGGCATGTACTCCCCGGGTTATTCAGAGCACATTCCCCTGGGGAAATTCCTCAACAACCGAGCACACTCCAACTACCGGGTAAGAGCTTCCAGACTGCGCCTCCCTGCCAGCCCATGGGTCAGGCTTCCCAGGCCCGCACAGGGTTAGAGCCCGAACTGCCACTGGTGACAGCCGGGAGCAAGTGCATTCCTAGCCTTGGACTTGAAGGACACAAAGCGGCCTTCCGTGGCCTGCCAGGTCCTGGCTGTCCTTAGCAAGCCTCTCCTGTGGCTGTTCCTGCCTTGGCCTCCACCTGGCAGCTGGTCGGAGCCGAAAGGAGAGGCAGGAAGCACCATCATTCAGGCTGCTCCTCCTGGCGGCCCCCGCTTGGGGCACCTGAGTTTGACTTTGCAGCGCATGTGGTAGGCATGGGAGCTGTGGTGGGGAAGGGGGCTGTGGAGAGACGGCTGTTGGCCGCTTGTCACGACCCCTTCCCCGAGAAGCCTCCCCATGAGCGGGGGCCGGGCCACACAGGACCCTGATGTTTGGGGAGGTTGGAAAGGAGAGGGATACTCGAGGGGGGACGGTAGCCAGGACTCCTGGGCACAGAGAGAGGCACGGGCCCTGAGGAAGGTGGCAGGGAGGGAAGGGGACCAAGAAGACCCTCGAGCTGGATGGATTCTGAGGCCTGAGCCAGGGAGGAGCCCTGCGCATGATGCTGGCCCCCAGTGAGCCCTGACCCCATGTCACCGTGTGAGGCCTCTGCCCCAGGCTCTTCACCTGGCCTGTCTTACTTGGGCCTCACAGCAGGACCTCAGTGTCATCAGCCCATCTCACAGAGGCTACCACTGAAGCCCCAGAGGTGATGGGATTTACCCAAGGTCACACTCATGAGGGAAGTGCTGAGGATGGAGCCCCACTTCTCCTGACTCATTCACCTCCCCACCGCTTAATTACACGCCAGCTGAAGATCACAGTAGCCAGTGTCCTCAGGTATATAGAGGAGATGATGTGTTCAAACCTTCCTAACAGGCCGAGGGAATCAAGCCCTAAGTAGACTGAACAGAGCTACCCTGAACAGTCTTGTTCAGTTGCCCAGACTCACACTCACCTGTGGCTGACAAAATGGACACCTTGGGGGCCAAATAAGAAAGTGAGATTTTTTTCCCTTGAGTCAGGCAAAAACTGAGACAAAACTGGGGGAGGATCAAAGACCCCTGCTCCAAGGTAAAGACAAAGCTTAAGCTCAGCATTTTCTTTGCATCGTTGCAGACACATTTCCCAAGACAGCATATCTATTGTCTTTAATTTGGAACCTGAGCTTATAACTGCCCAAAGCAGTGTGTTCTGGTAATGGACTTAGCTGTATGTCCTTGGACAAAATACTTAACCATATCTAAACCTCAGCATCCTCATCTATACCAACACCTGATTCCAGATTTGACTTGAGCCATGCAGAGCAATCCATGTTCTTCACCTCCCTCACTGCAGACCCCCCTATCGCTATTAATACATTCTGAGAGCAAAGTTGGTTTTACTGGAACATTCAAGAGTACACCATGAGGCTGGGTGTGAGAAGATGCCTGCAGCCTGTGGTCCACGATAATGTGTCCCGAAATGTCCCCTCTCCCCAGGCTGGCATGATCATAGACAACGGAGTCAAAACTACCCAGGCCTCTGCCAAAGACAAGCGGCCCTTCCTCTCCATCATCTCTGCCAGGTAACCAGCCCCGGGGAGTCCATGCACTCCACGGGGGCCTCTGGACTCAGCCCTACTCCTTTCGTCCACTCACGCATTCATCCTTCAAGTGTCTTTTGGCACATTCTGTGTCCTGTGCATAGAGCTAGCTGCTGGGGGTACTTTATGGGAAAAACTGAGTGGGGCCAAATCTGAGTCAGGGTCGAGGCCTTAGCAGCTGTAAGGAAAAAGAAATATCAAGAGGTTTCTAGAAAAATCAGCAAAATCCAATACCTGCTTTTTAATAAGTTAACAGGGCTGGGATAGAAAAGGTGAAGAGAAGAGAAAAGAAGGGAGGAATTTTGCCATCAATTTAATAGGAAAAAACATTGAGGTTGTACCTATACATACATCTGGAGTGCAGCCCAAGGCCAGGNGATGTTGGCAATTTGATCTCTGGTTCCTCTGCCTTTTCTAAAACCAACTTGAACATCAGCAAGTTTGCAGTTCACGTATTGCTGAAGCCTGGCTTGGAGAATTTTGAGCATTACTTTACTAGCATGTGAGATGAGTGCAATTGTGCGATAGTTTGAGCATTCTTTGGCATTGCTCAATGGGATTGGAATGAAAACTGACCTTTTCCAGTCCTGTGGCCACAGCTGAGTTGTCCAAATTTGCTGGCATATTGAGTGCAGCCTTTTCACAGCATCATCTTTCAGGATTTGAAACAGCTCAACTGGAATTCCATCACCTCCACTCGCTTTGTTCATAGTGATGCTTTCTAAGGCCCACTTGACTTCACATTCCAGGATATCTGGCTCTAGATGAGTGATCACACCATCGTGATTATCCAGGTTGTGAGGATCTTTTTTGTACAGTTCTTCCGTGTATTCTTGCCACCTCTTCTTACTATCTTCTGCTTCTGTTAGGTCCATACCATTTCTGTCCTTTATTGAGCCCATCTTTGCATGAAATGTTCCCTTGGTATCTCTCATTTTCTTGAAGAGATCTCTAGTCTTTCCCATTCTGTTGTTTTCCTCTATTTCTTTGTTGGAGGAGTAGATAAGTAAATAAATTTTTCATTATCCTAAGTGTTTTCTTAAAAAAAAAAAAAACAGAGTATAGTATCTTTAGAACTTATTTCTCTATCTTGTACTTCTAATTTGCAGCTACAGAACTTACATAGAATTTCTAATAACATCCATTTCTATTTTCATAAACATATTACAGCTTACTGTCAAGTATATTAAGTATCTAATCATTAACAATTTTTAATTTACTATTATTTATCTTCATTTTTTCTCAGAGACTACTCTTGAGGTATATTTTAGAACATACATCATTTACCTATTTCTCATTAAATATAGGTTTTTAATATTCACTTCTTTTGATAAAGCACATTTAATTATCCTAAGACATTTACAGTTTTCAAAATCTCTGACTCTGAATTGATGATTAGGCTCAATTCTGACAGAGAAAAGCAAAAACATCTAATAGAGATAGAGATAAATTTTAAATATATATATATGACTAAAAGTAATTATGCCAAAATGTTAACAGTTGTCACTGAGTTGTGAAATCAGTTTTTCCTTCTGTTTATTTTTGCTCTTTACAAATTTTCTACAATGAGCATATATTAATTTTATAATCATGAAAGATTACCATTTAAAATTAATTAATCTGAATTTACTTACAACAAATCTACCTTGAAATTAATTCAGCATGATGATGGAGTAATGTGAACACCCTTTGTTACTCTCTGTGGTGGAGCCTTCCTATTTTGAATGTGCCCCAAAGTCATTCACTGCCTCATATGGGGTTCAAATAATCTATATCACTTGCATCCCCATTGGAAATAAGATTCTGTCATGATGTAGACCTTTGTAAAGTGCAGGCTAGATTTTTGTCTTAAACTTTCCTATCTAGGATTACCCTTATTGAAGACCTACTGGAATGATTATTTGCTGTCATAATTAACAGCTCCCCTTCTGAAAATTAAGCAGGTTGGACATAATCCATACGACAGTCTGTCCCAGCTAGCCATTTGTCCCCATGTGCATTTCTAAAGTGATATTTTAATTTATGTAACCATATGTTATTAGAACTCTGTTTTACTCTACCAGAGGTTCCTATGACAATTTTCAGGAAAAAAGAAAAGAGATCTTTCCAAAGGGGATTTATTTCAAGAGATTCCTACTATGAAAGAAAAATGGAGCTGTTTTCTTCCTTTCCTGATTATGGTTAACATCTTTAAGGGAATTTTATAGCATTAAAATTTAGTGCAAGTACATGGGAAAAACCTAATATCAGAATTGATCAAAACTCTAAAGCAGTACTTTTTAAAAACTCAGTTCTTGCAACTTAGATTGAATGTTGAGAAATGACTAGATAGATCATCATGCTAAAAAAAATCATAAAATATGCTGTCTTCTATAATTTTCCAAATAATTTTGAAACTCATTTTGCATATGGCTGAATAATACAATCAGTGAACAACTATCACTTATCTTTCCTGCCAGCTTCTGTTTGCTGTACAAAAAAAAAAAAAAACCTGCCAAGTATGAAAATGAAACAAGGGACACAGATAAAAATAGAAAATCTAAAATATACTTTTGAGACTTGGTTTTAGCATTTAATAAAACCAAGAAAATCTATGCAATAAAATTACTTAAAAAGATGCATATCTGATTAGCCTCCTTTGGGAGTTTCTTAACTTAAAAAATATTGATTCTGTACTGTTTTATTTTTAATCTAGAATAGCCACTTCAAAAAAGCTAAAATTATAAAGAGCCAAGAATTTCAGAGCTGAGCATCATTGCATATCACTATGCATTTGAGACTGTTAACCCAGATTTGATTATGTGGAGCATTCAAGGAACTGTGGCATGCCCCTTTTCTTCCTTGCCTGATGACAGGATCCCTTAATGGATTTCTTTTCCATGACTACAGTTCAGAGAGCAGTGCTCTTATTTGCTTTCATTTCATCAACTCAACATATCTTGAAAGGTCAAAACCAGGCAACATTACCATGAATTTTCAGTACTGCAAATATCAGTGATTGGGACTCTGCAGGCTGTGGGCCAAATGCAGTAACCAACTTTGTTTGGATGGTCTGAAAACTAAGACTGGATTTTACACTTTGAAATGGCAGCAGTATAATCAAAAGAATAATGTTATATGACATGTGAGAATATATAGCATTCAAATTTGTGGCCATATATGATGTTTTATCGGAACACAGTCATGCATATTTGCCTATATATTAGCTATGACTGATTTTTCACATAGTAATGGGAGAGTTCAGTATATAGAAACCTTTTGGCCCCAAAGTCTAAATAAAATAGTTGCTGTCTGGCCTGTTATAAACTGAATTGTTTCCCTCCCAACCCCTTAGTTGAAGTTCTAACCCCAGTGTGACTGCATTTGTTGACAAGGATTTTAAGACTGTGATGAATGTTAAATGAGGTCATAGGGTTGGGGTCCTAAAACTATAAGACCATGTTCTTCTAAAAGAGAAAGAGACACTAAGAGTGCATACACACACAGTAAAGGCAATGTGAGAACACAGCCAGAAAGTTGCCATCTGCAATCAAGAAGAGAAGCCTCAGGAGAAACCTAAAGTATAGGTACCTTGATGTGTACTTCTAGCCTCCGGAATTGTGAGAAAATAAGTTTCTTACAGTTGCTTAAACCTCCCAGTTTGTAGTATTTCATTATGATAGCCTCTCATGAACAGTTGTTTACAAAATATGTGCCAATATCTGATCAAGATGGAAGTCACAACTTTTATTTTTTATTTATTTATTTTATTTTATTTTACTTTACAGTACTCTATTTGTTTTGGCATACATTGACATGAATCTGCCACGGGTGTACACGAACTCCCAAACATGAACCCCCCCTTCCACCTCCCACCCCACATCATCCCTCCAGATCATCCCCATACACCAGCCCCAAGCATCCTGCATCCTGCATCGAACATAGACTGGCGATTCGTTTCTTACATGATAGTATACATATTTCAATGCTATTCTCC